>CM060831.1:45437500-45987500 GCA_030762175.1 Metallyticus violacea
CGATCAATTAGTACTCCTGGGAACTTATACTGTACTGCACGAAGGCTAAGCACAGAAGCCGCTAAAATAGCACGGCGGAGTCATGCAAAGTTCGTTTATTTTTGACTCTTCTAGTATATTGGATGACCTACCACAAATTGTGTCTCTCTTTTCATTCGAATATCAGGGACCAATCTTCTAATTAAAAGTATTTATAAATCATAGAAGTTATGCATTTTTCTCACACTTCATGCTTAAGTATCTAGATCGTCTTTTGTTCCTGTTAAATTCGTCGTAAGCTTCTTTCCTGTAGCTTTCTCTCGGCACATTTGAAAGTTATACAAAACGGCGTGGGATTTCTGAATCAAGACCTGAATAGGCAAACGCTGAGTTTTTAACTTTACAATTCTGTATCAAATGACACCTGCAGCTATAGCTGAATCATCATTCACATCATATTCATCCAGTCCGAAAGAAACAATTGAGTGTTTTGATGGAGCCAGCCAAGCTTTAAACAACACAAGAAAACATAGTGGCGTAAACGGTCTCAAGCATTATTATGCTTAATATGTCCATATATCACTCAAAGCAGTAAACCTACGGTGACCAAACATACTCCCCCCTCCCCAGTGAACATGAATGAGAGGCCTGGGATTCGGCTCACTCCAGTTGAACCCTTCTTCCTGACTTCTGGGTGTAAAATAGATCGTCTCTGCATATTGCACCCTGGATAACGCAAAACGATGTACACAATAGGGCGGAAAAGATGCCATTGAAAAATATAAAGCGCACCTGAAATAAATATTCGCAAGCAGAAAGAAAGGATACAATAGCAATTTTCAGAGTAACACGTCGCTCCTGGTATTCTAGTGGTAACCCGATAAGGGTGGGTGGATAAAATTTTATGACGTAAACATCTTAAGTATAGCATTCTTCGGAAGGGAAATAAAATCGTTAATTCGTGTCGCAGATTTTCGAGAACCTCAAGCCTGAAAGAAGAGGCCTCAGCAAAATGTATCGACCGTTTCAAGGTCTGAGATGAATGGGACGCCAATGATAACTGCTAATAAAAAGCAGCAAAATAAAAACATTTCCAACATTTGCCTGTCTGTTTACTGTTCCCAATAATAGTTTTCACTTTGATCGTAAATATATATCGTAAGTTATAACATAGATATGGTTAATACAGAGTGAATGATGAAAAAGAACAAAAACGCAACAATATTTTCCTGCCGTGGACTACATCCTGATTTAGTGACAGCCCACTGACCTTTATGTATAATGAACCACTCTGCCACAAACCCAACACTCTGTCAAACTTCCTAAAGGGCAAGGATATCGATGCTTTTCCGTGGCCATGAAATATCATCATGAACCTAATTTGAATCCTGTAGTTTCCTGGTGGAAAAGAACGTCACGATGGAGCGTAAACGGATGGTTCAGTTTTGTAGTGTGACTTAAAACCAAAAATGGATAAGGAAGTCAAAAGGCTAAAGAAATTAATAAGAATATTTACGAAGAACTAATTTATAGTATGATTTTTAATACGGGAACAAGTCTTGATGACTTTTTCCCCGGAATTGAGATTACAAGTACCCAAATGCTTACTTATCATACAAGGATATATGGGTGAGGAATGCTAAGTATTAAGAGTTCGCGCAGGAAAACAACGTTGTCACGTCACTGAAATCTCTTTCGGTACGTTTACGCTAACATAGATCTGATATGTAAGTAAGAATGAATAAAATATTCACTTGCTTTTTAATTGTTTCGGATATTTTTAATTATACGAGAAACAAGAAATATTCATAGCTTGCACTCAATCTATAATGTACGAAAGTGACAGTGTCAATGCTGGAAAACTACCATATATCTCCTGGAAGTGTGTTACTGTTTGGACGGCAATGATAACACTACACACGGAAAACTCAGCTGTAGGAGCGAGGCTATTAAGTTATGTCTACTCTTTACCAGGTTTCAGCTGTGTAAAAAGCCTTAAGTAAATTGTCTTTAAATAAGGCAAAAAAATGTGTTTAGATAGAAAATTAAACAGGAAAAGAGATGGGGAGCTTCGCAGTTGTCGTTACACAGGATAGTTCGGGATAAATCGAAGTTCCGTGACCTCGAGTTTTTCCTTTCTGACTCTTATTCCAAAACTTAGGCTAATATTTTTCATGCAAAGGGTTACTATTGATTTGAGAAAATATACTTGATAGGTATTAAAATCTGCAAGAGACTAAATTAAAAATACTTGTCTAATAATAGGTTCAAACATTATTTATCAATACCTATATTTTCAAGAGATGTAATAAATCAAAAACCTTCCCTGTGAATCTAATAATTTAAACACATATGACTGGCTCGGACAAATTTGTTAGGTTACCGTTGAAAAATTAAATAAAAATTGAAATGAAAATTTAAAAAAAAGTAAATCTGAGGTTCGCGTGTCAGGTAATCTGAATAAAATGTTTAGTGCTGCATTTAATTTCGAGCAGTTACATAACTTAAAAAGATAAAAATAGTTATTCATGTTTTATGCAATTAACTTTAGCATTGAAATATTTCAAATTTTGCATCATATGACGTAGTATATATGACTATTATATTGCACGGCTTCATCGTTTCTACCACGATGTTATTTTGTTTTGAAGAGTTCAAATGGAAATGGATGCTAATTCCGCAATGTTTCATATTGAAAATATGGATATCATTCCAGAAGAAATTATAAAGGAAGCTGAGGTATCTGAGGATTTGTTAATTCCTCAAAAGTCCGAAAATGTATACGAAAAGGAATATGATAAGTTCTATATCTGGAGAAAAAGAAACATGTTAGTTCAATTGATGAAAAAAAAGGCACATTTTTCAGAGTTGGTAAATATATAATATAACTTTTTTCAGTATTAAGTATGGTAAATACGATAGGCAATTTAAAATTTAGATTCTTAGATTTGTTTATTTTTTCCAGTCGAAGATTTTTATGCATTCGACGCTCTGGTGTGTATGTATTCGAAAGTTAAATGCAAGGATTTCATTACAATTTGTTTAATTTTAAAAAGTTTATCTTGAACCACTAGTAATCTTTATTATAGTAACAGAAAACTTTCTTTACTTACTACATGGGTTTTATCTCCATGACAGTTACTTTGCTTCGTAAATATTAAAAGTACAATCAGTTCATTAGAAATCAACTGAAAGTAAAATGGTTTCTAAAACGTTTGCTTAATAAAAAGATTCTCGTGTTTGAATGCTGATATGCTTTGATAGGGCGACGACATTAACTTTTTCTTACAGGCACTTTATTTGAAATTGTGTTGTGAAGGCGGTGATGACTTTATGGAATTCTAGTCGCTAGGTAACCCTTACTAAATGTGCATTATTTTAGCATCATAAGAAGCATGTTTTAATTCTCGAATTGAATAATAGTAGGTTTTATGAATACTTACAGTTTTTTAGCACAGTTACCGATGCCATCATCATCTAGTTTAGACTGCACTGTTTCTGCATTCGAGACACGTGTGTGATCTGTTAGTTTCGTTATTGCAATTAAGTTTTTACTTCTGTTTTTCCAGAGGACGATGTGCTAACTAACTGCTTCCGCCAGAACTTGACACGAGATAAAAATCAAAGTCAATCCATCATTTCAAGGTCAATGGGGACAAAGTTTCATCTCAACGTCAATGATCGTCCATAAAAGTGACGTACTCGACTGGCGCCGATTGTTGAAGGTGCGCCTTTATCAACGTATCTCTGTCAAGACAGGAAGAGCAGTATGATTTTCTCCGACGTGAAATTAGTCAAATGTACCTGTCATTCGCATGTTTTAGGAATTATGGTGTAAGCAGGTGTATTTAGGGGAGTTTGACAGATATTGCCCTCTGATTTGATCTAAAATTTAAAAAACCAAAATTAATAAATATTGAACATTTTATGTCATTTTGTGGCTATTATATTATCATTAATAAATTATCATTAATTACTACGTTTACCTCGATATATTAATGCGAAATACGTTTATTGCTGAGACTCAATACCAAATTATATTTCGTGATATCGGGTTAACCAATTATCTGGTGATGTGGCGACGGAGACTATTCGGCCGATAAGTCATCGCTAACGGCCAGTTGGACTACACTAGAGATAGGGCGGATGAGCGGGGCACGAAGAGGATATTTAGATATTTTCAATCTTGATACGGCTGACCTATGTGTTTATGCCCCCTAGATGTATCTTGGCTTGAAATGATAACATTGGTTTTGTTTATATTTGTTAATTGATGGCGATTTATTTACCTACACGATTAAAAGGTCTGTGACAAACAATACCTTAATGTGCTTATTAACATTCATTGATAGCAGGGTGAGCTATAATATGTATTATGTAAATGTAACGTTATTATGTAATTGCGGAGTAATTTAGAAAAATAAAAGATTTGTCACGCAGGAGCTGCGTAAACTAAGAGAATCCCTGACAGAATTTCGTTTTTTTTTTTTTTTTTTGAATGGTGTAAAGTCCGTTTCAACTATGAGGCACTACAGGCAGAACAAGGAGTTTCATAACTTTTAATAAAAATGAATATAAAACTCAAATTAGGCCTTATTAATGAATAAAATGACATAATCTATGATAATACTGTGTGATATTAGGGGAACAAAATTAGAATTCTTACAACTTATAAAATTTCATCATAAAAAACAACAATTTAGAATTTTTATTATTGTTATTATTATTATTATTATTATTATTATTATTATTATTATTATTATTGTTGTTGTTGTTGTTGTTGATTTATGGTATACTATTAATTAAATGAAATGTATGACTGCTGATAGACAAAGCTATACAATAATAGCATTTTTAAACATTGTTTATAAACCGAGCTCTTGATATCATCTTTACATTCATAAAAATAGAGAGAAATAACAGAAAGTTATGTGTATTTCAGAAGAAGATGTTAATATGTTTCAATAAAACAAAAACATGATACTATTCAGATACAATTACAATGTACAAAGTAAATAAAAACAATCGAAAGTTACATCGATTTTCATTGGTTTTGAAATTTAATTTAAATGGTATTGTAGTAAAAACATGCAAAGCAAAGGTTTTCAGAAGGTTATTACAGAGCACTCTTACATACAAATATAACTCTCACAGTTATATTAGATTAATATTGAACATTTGCTATCTTCACGACGATGCTTTTGTTAAATATAAAACATACGCATCGTTATAATTACTGTTTATATATTGAATTAATTTGTCCTTTTATTTTAAAAGAATAAAGAGAAAAACTCAAGAGCGCTTTTTAAATTTCCGTTTTCAAGTATATCCCTACTCCTAATGGTCAAATGTCCCTAATTTTCGGAAACTGTTATTTTTATTTTATTTAAATGGTATATACCGAATTTTGTTGCGCAGAAACAAATATTGATGCCGCTAGGTCAATTTTTAAATTTTGAATTTCAAGTAAACCTCCTCTTCTAATGGCCCGATTTCCCTGATTTTCATAAAGTATTTTTCCTGTTATATTTATATTTAACAGAGTTTCATTGCGAAAAAACAAATATTAATGCCGCTAGAGTGATTTTTACATTTTAGGTAACCCTCCCCCTGTTAATAGTCCGATTTCACTGATTTTCAGAGACCATATTGCTTATTTGATTTAAATGGTATATGCTGAGTTTTGTTGAGAAAAAACAATAATTGGGGCTGCTAGAGGGATTTTTAAATTTCGGGTTTAAGGTAAATCCTCCCTCTTAATAGCTCTTTCCCTGATTTTTTAAAAACTCATTTTTTATTTTATTTAAATCATATATACGGAGTTTCGTTGTTAAAACAAATATTAATGCCACTAGAACGATTTTTAAATGTTGGGTTTCAAGTACAACACACTTTCCTAATATGTCGATTTCACTGATTTTTCGTATTTCACTGTTTTTCGTATTTTATTTTAATAATATATACAGAGTTTGCTATAAAAGACTTAAATAGCGGCAGCTAGAGAGGTTTTCAAATTTCCATTTAACACCCACTCTATAGAGTTTAGTTGAAAGAAAGCAAAAATTGTGGCGGTTAGAGTGCTTTTTCAATTTTTTTTAAAAAATTCGCTTTAGATTAACCTGCACCCCCAAGGGTTACATTTTATTGGTTAACGAACTTGAAAAAATCGTTTGTTAATTGATGACTATGTGCCGAGTTTCGTTCAGAAAAAAATAAAAATTACGACCGCCAGAGCATTAATAAACACAAACATGCGCGCGCGCGCGCACACACATATACGTGCATTTTATAATTTTTTTGTCTTTTTCGAGATTTGGAAAGATTGTTCATAACGAATTCTATTAGTACAATCGCAATAGCTTACATTCCTTCGGAATTTGCTAAAAATAAATTAATAAATAAAAAAGTAAATATATGGTTTACGTGTACGGCTGCAATATTCTTTCGGAATTCGTTGAAAAGGAAGGAAGCAAAACAACTAATGACTATTTAATGCACTTTAGAGACCTTTGTTTATCAATAAAATACTATAATATGCATACACATTACATTGTTTATTTAGAGTTAAGTAATATTTGGCTTGATATGTACTAATCCTTGACCTAATTTGCATTACTAATTGTCATATTCTCTCATTGCCAGTTAATTAGCAAACCTCATTTCTGCATTGGCATGATTTAACACAAGAGGAAAGCAATGAACTAAAGTGTTAGTTAAAAAATCTACTACTTCATTAATACACATAAATATATTTAACTTTTATTTTCTATTTATAGATTTTTCACGTAATAAAATTCATGATACGGTAAGGTACGACTTCTGCATGTTGTAAAATTATATTGTTGCAAAACAGTGTAATACATTATAAAATAATGCCCTGGAGCATAAATATTTTATAGCGCTGAGCGTTACTAAATGCAATTTCTAGTTTTAATGCCTTGCTATCTTTAGTATGAGCTGTCTAAATAGAGTTTATGGGCTTTATAACCATCTTGCGAACCAGCTAATAAATGTAATTACGTTAACTCTTTAGTGTAGGTAGATAGGAATATTATCCTAAGCTTTGAATACTCATTTTCAAGCAATGCGTGTATCGATGAAGAGGATGAAATTAAGTAGTTGGGGGTGACATTTGATCAAACAATATTTAATGAACATGAATTGCTAGAAAAAATAAGAACAAATTTATACAAAACCACAAAAAGACACCTACTTCAGCCGCAACAAAAGTTTAAATGAATCATCACATCCATTGCAATCTGTTTCTGTAGACAAAATTCCGAAATCGTGTGTAATTAAAGCTGATAATCATAAGGAAATTTTTCCAACTACCCGCTGATATACCAAATAATATTTTATATGCAAGTTAGAAATAATAAGGTTTATTAATTATGAATGGTACCTGGGAAGCTTATCTACAAAGATTTAACATAAAATCAACTTGGATGACCCACGTGTTGATGCAGTGCAGGTTTACAATTTAATTCTCCGATGTTCAAAGCAACTTATTTACAAAAGTACAAATTTTCAGTAGAAGTAAATACATAGCCATTAGGGATCTTTAGACACATATCGTCGCTGCGCCTCCCGCTACGTACAGAAATTTCTGTTTTCCGCTTTTTTGATGATATAGGCACAGTTTTCTATTTCGGAATCCTCCTCAAGACGAGAAATGCGAATATTCATTCCTTGGCTGTAAATAAAAAAGCCGCACGTGCATACGAAAGAAGTTGTTCCTCATAAAGGCGCTATGAGAAGTCAGCACAAAGCTGCATTTGTCCTTGAAACTGCAAGTGAATGTTGCGCTTCCAAACGCCCTATGTGTAACAGAGGACATCTCACATGCATCTTCCCGGTTTCTGCCAGTTATTTCCAGGTGACTGCAGTAGTAAAGAGTGTTGTGTGACACCTGAGATTTACTCTGATGAGGTAAGCAATGAAAATACAATTAGGTTGTACTTATTCGACATGCTAGCAATAGTCCACATGTCCTTTACGTATTCGACCATACTTTCAATAATGTTTGAAAAGACGCTGTGCCATATTATATTTAAACTTGAAACTTGAAACTAAGTAATTGAGTAATAATCGTGTTACATAAAAACAAGGACAGTAGGGCGATGAAGCTGGTGAGGATGGTGATTGAATTGTCTATAACCGATTTTGGCGTAAGAATACTTGAAATGAAAAAAAGAATTTTAATGGAGGACGATGGATTTTCAGGCGCCTACGAAGAAGATCGCACTTAGATCCAGAAAGTTTCTATAATTATAATTCAGAATTCAGAATTCCCAACACAGAGTGAATTAAAATTCGGGTTTGGCGGAAATTCTTTTCTTTCTGTCCTGTGCATAACAAAAACAGAAGAGAGAGTTGTCAATGAAGCAACTGAAATCAGACAGCGTACTTAAATGTTTTCAAGTAATTCCAAAAGCATCCAGTCACCACTGCAGCGTCGCCTCTTCTCGCATTTATGTAGAAAACAGTTTTAGGCCTATACCCCATATGCATCAGGTTTATCAAGATTTGTGCCAGGAATTTGATCTTACAACTGTTGAAAGAAGTACACAGAGGTGTTGGAATGTGAAAAGATCTCCATCTTCCAGCCAAGAAAAGATCAGTGCGACTACTGTGTTTCATGTAAAGAGGGGAATTTGCCAGAAGAGGACTATAGATTGCACATAACCAAAAAGGAGAAAGCAAGAGCTGCTAAACAAAGTGATATAGCCTCAGCTCCTTGTTGCAAATATAGACGTACAGAGCGTCTTGACTTCCCCTAAATTATTAGTGTCAAAGCAATATTATAGTCAGAAGTTGCAAGTACATAACTTTACAATTTATGTCAAGGTAACATCAAATTAATTCACCTATGTATTGCTGACTTCATAAAGTTAAACGCCAATTACAAGAAGGTTACCCTTATTTGTGATCTGCATATCAGAAAAAAAAATAGACTTCTGGCAAGTACCCTGGCTGATATTTCCAAAATACAAAACATATAAATTGAACAGTTGATACTCGAGAAAATGCCCACAATGATGGAAGTTGATTCTGTGCACTCCATTCTGGAACATTTGTTCACTCCACCATTGTGATTTCTCCATTTGTTTGTATTTAATGTTCCTAAAGTGTTCTTTTAATCGTGTGCCTATGTTTGTTTTTTACACTACGATTTGTTTTTCATTCTGCACAGGTTACTATAGTAAGCACTTTTTTTCCTCCATGGAATATTTTCATTAATTTTGAAATTCAGGAGAGTTTTAACATTATATTAGTGGTGCTAATATGCATCCCCAAATAAATACCGTGAATCATCCAGCAGTCAACAATTAGCTGAGGATGCAGATGATGATCTATGTAGTTCGACTAAGGCATACAATAATTAAATTATATGAATTGCTTCACTGTAAAACTTCCAGTTACCCTTCAATTTAATAAAGTTCTAAAACTTTCTGTCTTTAGAAATGAAAAAGTATGAGCTTATACGAATTATTACATTCTAACGCTTTAAACGCCTTAAATGAAGTCCAAGTGAAACATTATGAAATTACAGACTTGATAAAAGTGAACGTTTATGCTTATTGTGTCGTACTACTCCGTCAGCTTTTAACATTTTGAAAATATACATAGTTAACCCCTGTGGTGACGATAACGATAACAAGAAAGTGAAAATAGGACCTCCAGGCGATTTCAAACCCGTCACTTAATACAATACATCCTTGACTAAAGTGTAGTGACAATGTTTAAAATTGATCAACGATTCATTGTTTACCAAAAACAAAGATTTGAAAAAGGAGGTCAAACTCGATTGGTACTTAATCTTGACATTCGCTTACACGAAAGTTCCTGTTTGCAAGCTGAGTGGGAAGAAACAGAGAGGCGCTAAAAATGTAAACAATCTTCATTGCCATTTTTTTCCCTCCCTTTGTCTTTTTTGCGAGGTTTTGCTAGAAGGAAATCGTGCTCTTTGCTAATGGGAATTTCTATTGACATAATTCTGCAACGAGTAAATACTGTCTCAATGTTGTCATGAAGAATGACGACACAAGGTGAAGAAATTAGAATCTGTTTTGGTAAACGTAGTAGCGGCCGTCACCCGAAGGTCCTCGGTTAACATTGACTTCCTAGGACATGTGTACTAAATCCAACGACGTAGAAATATTAAAGTATTGTTCTGTTGCTGACGCCTGTGTTGCTTATCCATTAATCATGAACGTCCTTTGGAAAGTCTTGGAACCCTAAAGACGAATACCCTTGTGAAGTCCCGGAAGACCAGAAACAACTTCGTCCTTCTTTTGAGAGGGTACTTACTACATTCTTTCGCTTTACATTATTTCCCCCCGTGTCTCCCGGTGCTCAGAATTGGCAAATGCCTCCATTCCAAGTTTCCTTTCCCAGTTAATCATTTCATTTCATGTATCGTCAGTGTGCATCGCCTGTGATGCCTCAGTAATAAAAACGAAGATTAAACAATTACAAAAAGTTATTACATAGAAAATATCGTGTCGTGATAGAACTGAACTAAACCAGCCACCTAAAAGTAATTGGGCACCTGTATCAAATGTTTGTGTGTTGGGTTTTGCCTCGTGAGAACCTAACGGAGCCACCTTTTGCGACTATAACACCATCCATCCTGTCAGCGTGCTCTCTACTAGTATGTGCAGCAAGTCCAGTGGATTTCGTCGCCATTTCTCTTGCAAAATCTCACAATTGAACAAAGCAATTTGGCCGCATCTCCCGAATATCGCTCGTTGGTTGCATTCGTCCCAAAGGTGCTCTGTGGAATTGAGATCCGGGTTGTTAGCGGGTCAACCCAATAGGTGAATATTGTCGTCTGCATAACACTGATAGTAGCCGCCGAAACATGGCATTTAACATTGTCATCCTGGAAGTAACAAGGGTTCATTCAGTAATAATGCTACAAGTCTGTCCTAATGGTGTAGTGGTATCCATACTTGCCTCGTAGACCCAAGATCGGGGCTTCAATCCTGGCCAGGACTGGTGGATTTTTTAGGCGTAAAAATCCAAAGTATGGCTTCCTTCGGAAGAGAACTAAGGCCGTGGGTCCCATGTCGTAGATTTATGGCACATAAATGAACCTCAAGCCTGAAAGAAGAGACCTCTGAGCAAATTTATCGGCATTTCAAGCTCTGAATTGAATGGGACGCTGATGGCCTGAAATGTTAAAAAGCGTCTGAAAATAAACCAAATGAACAACAATGCTACAAGTATGGAAGTATTTCATTGTTCAGAATGTTACAAAATGCTGCTTGTGAGTTAATGTTGACGAACAATCACCAGTGGTCCCACACCACACCACCATCACCAAATTTCCTGGTGGGCACTGTACATCTGACAGAAGACGTTCCTCGGGTAGCCGCCATACTGATAACATCCATCAGACGGAAATTATGTTGATTTCAACTCATCACTCCCGATTTCCACTGCTCCAGTCTCCAGCTGTGATGTTCCAAATACCACTTGAGTCTCTGAGATTTATTCATCTTTGATATCGCAGCTCTTCCGGAATATCCGAGTTAGTGGGCCTCTGTTCACAATATTCCAATGGAACACTGAAGCTCTTGTCTGATGGTAGGCATCGGATGTGACTTAATTCTGATAATTTCGCGTTTCAGGTTCTTCAACCTCCGTTCTTTCATAGTTGTCACAATGCCTATCCACCTCCCACTTACGCAAAACGAATACTTCTGTTGATTTGGAACTGTTTAACTTCGCAGCTATTGACATACTCTACAGCCTACTGAGGTGGCAACCCATAATTATGCTCTTGTCAAAGTCTGATAGCTCTGCATCACGCTCCATCTCTTTCTCAAATGTTCTGTTACTCACTGAGAAACATGAAGGCCATTCGAGACAAATTACCTGCTAAATTAAAAACTATCATGGGTGCCTCATTACTTTATGATAGAAAATGTATTTTGCATTATATAAAGTTGTATTTACCATGCTCTAGATTTGTTGAACATTAAATTATAATTACTTAAGACACAAGTTAATATATATTATTTTAGCAGTCCTTAATATTTATAAATAAGTTAATAATTATAAATTTCAATTATAATCTGTCATCTCAAAAGGTTCCTTGTTTCAAAGAAATAAGAGTGTTTTTCACTAGCAGGATTCACCTAAATCTCTGGATAATATTACCAATACCGCAGCGATGATAATGTGTTTTTAAATGTATTTTGCAAGGTTAAGTTACAAATATCATTTTTGTTTATTATTATTATTATTATTATTATTATTATTATTATTACACTTACATTATACATTATAACACGAGAGCTGTCAATAAAGAGTGATCATAAACATTTTATTTACTTAATTTACAGATGTCGCGACAATACAATGCAGTCAAAGCGACAATAAAAGTTTTTAAAAAATTATGAGATGTTTTGTTGTGGCGGGTAAAGAGATTTGTATTTAAAGACTATGTGTGGATAAACACCAGTTTCTTTTTTCCAGAAACACTGGAACAGTTTGAAATGCACGTAGGCTATAATCTATAGGTACCAGACAACCCGCCTCTAGAATGCCAGGGGCAATGAGCTGTAGAAAACAGGGACAGAACTATGTCCAAGTTACAGATAATTTTTCGTTCTAAGTAATAGGGCAATTATTCCCTTCACCTGTAAGGCGAATTCGCTTCGAAAATTTAAGAGAAATTTAGAAGAGCATTAACTGACTTACGACATCTGTTCACTGTATCCGGGCAGTTTTCGAACATGGAGTGAAGATAACGAACTTTTAAAACAAGAGACCGTAGTTCAAGCTTATCAACTGTCGGAACCGAATTAAATTCTAGGTTGGAAAAAAAAATTACAGGTGTTCGCTGAAAAGATGAATGCCAGGTACTTTTAACATGGACAGATATCGATGCCATTTGTGCATTTAGTAACTATATCCATTAATTATCCAAAAGGTAAGATATCAGTCTCATGGTAAATTAAAAATGTTTTTCAATAGAACATACTAAGCATATTCAGCGAAAAATAATCCAGACATAAAAGTGTATTTATTCGGGTTATGTAAGCATTATGTGAGCAACTGAACGGAATAAGTAACTCAATTAACACATATTATTATATTAGTCCTAGTCACTTTTTCATTTCTTATAGGTTCCCCCCCCCTCTCATGCAACTGTTTCTTTTTCGTCGTGGTCACATGCGATCAAACCTCGCAGGTGACGATGATCTATGGGAGGCCCGATTCTGCTGTTTCGCACTCACGGAGTCGCGGGATCATGGAAAAGGAAAGGTGTCGTCAGGAAAACAACTCTTTGCTGCATTCATTGATCGTCGAGTTTATTTTCACCACTGTTATCTGGATGCCTCTTGGTGTGCTGCTCTGCCGCCGACATTAATTGAGTATGCGAAGCATGCTGTAACTCACGTGAGATGCTTAAGGTTCATGAATATACGTACATTATGTTGATGTGCACCAGACGTTGTGAATAAATTACTATTAGATGATGATTTATTGCCAACTTCAAAGACTCAGTGAACTGCGTGCTACACTGCGTGATACCACGTGAACTGTATTTGGGTGAACTAAGCCACAGCCTAAACTATGAACTAAAGTCTGGAACTGACTAAACTGTGATCTAGCAAATACGTGCTCTGCCCGAACTGAATCTAGAAATGCTTTAACTAACTACTGTTAACTGAGCTCACCTGACTAACTTGAAATCTATAATAGCGTGTCTCTCGTCTTGCACTCCACTCGCCTACACGGACTCACCTGCACTGCTGACTTGCAATCTATTAAAAGCGTGCCTTGGTAAAGAATTTTTCCCTTTATACTAATTTAAAAAATGTCATCATGTGGTCCTGAGGGCTCACGGGGTCCACAAAAGGGAGCTCACAGGCTACTGAGCCTTCAAAATATTCAAATATTTTTGGTGAGCTCTCATCCTCCGTATGCGCTCACTTTAAGCTTTTCAAATCTTCGGTCTCTGATTGGCGAGTTTGTGGTCATCCGATGTGAAAGTAAAAGGGATTCGCTGTCGCCAGCACCTGCGCTACCGTTTCTTTAGGAATGTTCACTATCCCTGATCAGAATCTTCTATAAGATACAAAAGCTTCTCCTTGCCAGGTGCACAATTCTATTGTTATATCGAGTCTCTCGCCGGAGGCCAATCAGTAACCACACCAAGTTAAATAACATTCTGCAAACACTTGTTCTTTACAAGGAATTTTCTTACACGTTCATGATTTAACTTATAGAAAATAATTGTACGATTGATATCAAACCTTTAGTCATCCCCTCTCCCTTCAGAATCCATATCTCATGTCTACTAGATATTAATATTAGAGTATGTTTCATGCTATTTACAGTATATGAGACATTATGTAATATTAATTGGTTATAATTTATTCCATACGCAAATTTGTTTCTTTGTGGGGTAGGAGACGCGAGATCTGTTTCAACCAATGAAAATTATCTAGCATCCAAAAGGATACAATGTTATATCAATAAAATACGGTAGTTTGCAGATAAAAGTTCAAAACAATATGCTTGAAAAATGAATATATCTCATTCGTTTTGGGTAGTGCTGACCATTTTTATATTGTTACATTACTAAACCCAATAATGATGTTCTGGTTGTGAGCAACGGATATCGGAAGTCATTTGGGAGTTTAATTATTTTTTCTACTTGAAATATATACATTTTCTTAAATATATCTTTAATGACTGATCGTAGAGTAATACTTATATACTATGCTTTATTAATAGAGAATTATATTTTTCATACAACTGTATATTAACATTTTAAATTAATTGAATATTTTGGTACATCCAGTGATTAATGCACATAAATAAATCAAACAATATAATTAATTTTTATTTGCTGATTTTTTAATGATGTTTAACGCCCCTTTTTGCTAATGAGGAACCACAGGCGGTGGACACTGATGATACATGAGACGAAATGATATATTGGGAAAGGATTTATTTAAGGAAGGAAACGTTCCAGGCGTAAGTTTAGAGTACCTCCCCGGCATTTTTCATTTATGAGGACTGAGGAAAACCTGGAAAAAAAGCTCAGTCAGGGAGGACGGTCCTGGTGAGAATCGAACCCCAAACCTCCCGCTCATGAGTCCGCGCCTGAACGACCTCGGCCACCCGTGGCGGTATATTTGCAGATGACATAATAATACAACATATGAAGATGACATTCCAGAAACAATTTATGGATTATAATTAGATAGTACTCGCCCTTACATCCCGGAAATTTGAATTAGCAAGTACTCTTATCTCCCGAAAGAGGCGAAGGAACAGGTAGTGAGCCATTACTTCCAACGCCATTTTACAGAAAAATAAGGTATTTTTTTGGGCGTGAAATGGTCGATAATTTTGTCCATGAACCTGCTTTGCCAGGTATGGAGTTCTTTACGTAAGTAAACCTACAGCACGGGATCCAGGGCTTAAATTTCCTCCTGGAGAATTTACGCTAGAGATTTTTACGCCCTGTAGGTTTGAACCCGCGAACCTTGGGTTCAGAAGAGAGCCGCTACCACTAAGGCCGACACTTGTGATCTGGTGGTTTCTAAAAATTACTTAAGAATGGATTTTAATGGCGAGTACCCAGTTTTCATTTATTCGTGTTTGGGCGCAAGTTTTAAAACTGTAAGAAATGTTTCAAAATAAAAGAGGGAAAGATCAACAACACAAATTTACAAAGTAATGACACTCGTTTCCATAACCCATGGGTTCTGCCATAAAAACAATTTTAATTCCATGGAAAAGCAAAGAGCAGTTATATAGTGGATAAATTAAATAAATTCTCAAGAAAGTAATGACAATAGAAAAACTGCAAAGTCCCAGAAAGCGGTAAAGCGACTTATTAAATGAGAACAGGTGGTAGACTGGTGCAAGAGGTCGTGTTACTGATGATGATCCCTAAGGAAATGCACAAAACAAAAGGAAAATAAAGGCTCTTTCTGCTGTGTTGCAAAATGCTAACGCTTGCAAAGGCATTCAATTAATGTTGGCTAATGGCAGTTTGTGCATATACGATTTTGCATAACAATGTGGCAGAAGGCACTACATTCTTATAGCAATGAAAAGAAACGAACACTATGATGTAATTACTGCATATTCGGTCGATAGGTTTAGTGAGTCCGGTGACCTACGACTCAGTGAGAGTTTCTAGGTTCTGTGCCCATTTTCTACAGCTCAATCGCCGCTGGCATTCTCGAGGCGGGTTGTCTGGTACCTGTAGATTATAGTGTACATGTACGCAGTCTGGATAACCTCAAGCTTTTTTCCCCCGTCTTTTTCTTCTTTCCTGAAACACTGGAAGAGTTTGAAATGCGCGTAGAATATGACATATAAGTTGTATAGTTTATCTCTTTAGAATGAAAATTTAGTGCATTGGTGAATATTTAAACTACTTGTGTATGAGAACATCATTTTGTAAGTTTTACTTGAACAGATGCTTTCTCTTAGAAAACATGTTATAACTCCTCTAGGAAAAAAAAACATCAGAATTTCACATCCCCTTCATTTTTAGAATAACTCTTGTAATGGCATAGCCCACTGTACTAACATTAGAAAAAAAAGTCATGCAGTAACTGTATAAACTAAAAGAATTCCTCACCTTGAGCAGTAACTTTAAAAAAAGAATAAATATAAAATCCAAATTATGGCCTTATTAATTATTGAAATAAGTTATAGCATTACTATGGGAACAAAATTAGATTTCTTGCAATCTATAAGTATTACAAAAGAGAAATAACATTTTTAGAATTATTATTATTATTATTATTATCATTATTATTAATATTATTATTATTATTATTATTATTATTATTATTATTATTATTATTATTATTGAGATTAAACCACAAAAATTAATGGTATACTATTAATTAGATGAAATGTATGACCCCTGATAGACAAACCTATGCTGTGTGGTATTATTATACATTTTAAATGTAGCCATGTTTATGAACTAGACCCTTTACGTTCACTGAAATAGAGAGAAATAACAGAAAGTTTCCAGTTACATTTAAATAAAATTTTCATATGTTTCAATAAAACAAAACATGCTACTATTTAAAAACAATTACTAAGCAAATATACACAATAAACAATCGAAAATTCCATCCATTTTCATTGACTTTCAAATTTAATTTAAATGTTATTGCAGTAAAAACATGTAACGCAAACATTTTCTGAAGGTTATTACAGAGCGCTCTTACAAACCAATATAATTTTCAAACACATACTAGATTAATACTTCACATTTACTTTCTTCACGACAAGTGTTTGTTAAATATAAAACATATGCATAGTTATAAATGCAGTTTATATGCTGAATTAATTGGTATTTTTGTTTTATAATAATATAGAAAAATTAAAGGCAACAGCGCTTTTTAAATTTTGGTTTTCCTAATGGTCCAATCTCCCTCATTTTCAGAAATTATTTTTCTTATTTTATTTAAATGTTACATACCGAGTTAGTTGCGAAAAAGCAAATATTGGCGCTGCTAGGGTAATTCTTAAATGATGGGTTTCTGGTAAACCCCCACTTCTAATAGTTCGATTTCCTGACTTTCAGAAATTATTTATTATTATTATTATTATTATTATTATTATTATTATTATTATTATTATTATTATTATTAGTAGTAGTAGTAGTAGTAGTAGTAGTAGTAGTAGTAGTAGTAGTAGTAGTAGTAGTAGTAGTAGTAGTATTACTTAAATGGTTTATACGGAGTTTTGTTGGGAAAAACTCTAGAGTGATTTTTAAATTTTTGTTTCAAGTAAACCTACACTGCTAATTGTCAAGTTTTACTGATTTTCGTTAACTATTTTTATTTTATTTTAATGTCATATAGCGATTTTCCTTAAAAATAATAAACTTGCGGCCGCTAAAGTGATTTTTAAATTTCGCTTTAACTTCCAGGTAATAACCCTACTCCTAATGATCCGATTACCCTGATTTTGGGAAACTACTTTTATAAATATATTTTAAAGAAATCTACAGAATTTCGTTGAAAAAACAAAATTTTCGGCAGCTAGAACCTTAACAGACACAGAGATATGTATGCATACATATACATATACATATATATATATATATATATATATATATATACTAGCATATTATGATTCAAAAGTATAAAATGTTCATTCGTGTCTGTTTATTTTCTTTTTGTATTTTTTGATATGCTGGGATGTGCAATGGTAATAATACTCTCTAGATATTTATAATTTTGTGACCTACTTACTAGTTAATAAAGTATTTACATTTATTTAAATGTCGAATTAAATCTATTTTGTAATATGTATGTTAATTTTTATTTAGAGTAGTAAGATTTTGAGCTTTTTTCCAAATTTATCTTGTTTAAGTGAAAGTAAAGATTTCCTGAACACATAACTAATACTTTTAACTTTATATGAAATAGACGTTTGTTTTCAATGTTTTCCCCTTCGCTTATTTTTAATATTTTCTCCTTTCTTTCCTAATATTTATATTTTTATATTTGTTCCTTTACTTCTTTAATGTGAATGCTGATACTGTTATGTGTGTTAGTGCTGCAATTATAAAAGATTGCTTCTGTTATAAAGTAACATAATGAAATTATTCATGTATGTACTTTCCTTGACAATGTGATAAAGTTGGTGATTTGCAAATTTATGGTAAATACCCGCTCGCGATGACAGTTACCGAACCACACGTGTTACTTCAACGCGCTAACTAGCGACCTAGAAACCTCCTCTACCTCTATTAAAAGCCGCATACCTCTAAGTGATCTCAACTTCAGGTTACTTGCTCAGGCAGTCTTGGATATTCGACCATTTAAGTACTCTCATTAAGTAATATAACTATTGGTTAATAACATTAAGTTTGCATATGATACTGAACGCAGTGTTCGTTAGGTTACCTTGGTACTTGCAATTTAAATTTAAACCTTTCGTTCTCTACTGTAGCAAATAACAATTAATTAGGAACGGATTCATATACACTAAAAATATATCTATTAAAATAAAAAAATACATGCTGTTAAATTTGAGAAAAAAAACATTTCAAGGTACTTGCTATTATATTAATTACACATTCAATAATATATTTAAATAATTCAATACACTAAAGTTTTTAATTTGAATGAAACTGAAGTCAAAACAAAATAGTGCTTATAGTGTTATTTAACTCAGGAAAATTAATACAAATTAATAAAACAATATTATTACGAAAGATAATAAACAAAACTGAGAAGGGGTGGAGAAAATACTGCGAGTTTCTTATCCCTATAAAAATCATAAAATATACCACTCATTTAAATACATAATTTGGCATTTTCCCAATAAACCTATTTATATAAAATGGTTCACGTATATACCTTAAACGTTAACAATTACGGAAATTATTTATTTTAGTAAATACACATTACTTAAATATGAGATATTTTAAGTGTCATGTATTATAGTAACTTAAAAATTTTGAGAATGAACAATAGGAAGTTGTTACAAGCCAGTGCAAGTTTTTCCTAAATTTAGGTTTAAGTTTAGATAGTAAATTTGAACGCGCTCCAACAATGTGTGATGTCAGCACTTCAGTGTACTAGTACGCGGATATTGTTGTGCCAGACGCTATGATGTGTCTCAAGAGAGGACATTTCCAAGCTATAATTTTTTCCCAATCATTCCGAATGTTAGTGCTATTTATAGAACATGTCATTTCTTCAGAAATTTCACACCTCAAAACATAGCGTACCCGAAGGGATCTGTAGAACAGTGATTGAAAAAGATGTCAATATCATGAAGCCAGTGAATATTAAATTTCATTACGAATGATCAAGTCGTTGATTTTTGTATTCTTCGCATTTGTTCTTAGTGTTTGTATGTTTTATAATTACAGTTCTCTTCATATAAAAGCAGCTGCTGCTATATATTGACTTGAACTGTAGTCCAAATTTAGATATATGGTAATTTCGCCGTATTACGTTGCTTTTTAGCGAATTCGAAGGAAGTAGGCTCGTGAAACAACTATTTTATTTATTTTTTTAGTTAATTCCGAAGGATGTAAGCTATTGTGGTTGTACCCATAGATATATTTTTAATAATCCATTCTAGTCTGAATTGATCGTACCTACTAGTGACCTACAATGAAAGAAGAAAAAAATATATATGTGCAAATAAAATGACAACAACTAGAAAAGCAGAAAACTTAGTGTTTTATCCTCTTCTGCTTTTCTAGTTATTGCTATTTTAGTTACATTGTTAATAGTGTTACATTATTTTCCATTTATATATATTGTCCTTTAACATTCTAGTGGTCGCAATTTTTGTTTTTTCTCAACGAAACTCAGCATATAACCATCAATTAACAAATGATTCGTCGAGTTCGTTAACCAGCAAAATTGAACCACTGGAGGTGAGGGTTAATCTAAAGCGATAAAGTTTTTAAAAATTGAAAAATCGCTCTAGTGGTCGCATTTTTTGTTTGTTCTCAAAGAAACTCAATAAATGTCTTTAAAATAAATTTATAAAAGTAATAAAAATATAATGGCAATCCAACCATTAGGAGTAGGGGTATACCTGAAAAACGAGTGGGGATTAAAGCAAATTTTAAAATAGCTCTGGCGGCACCAAGTTTAAACTTTTTAAATGAAACTCTGTATATGCCATTGAAATAAAATTCTAAAAATTTCTTCCAAAAATTAGTGAAATCCAACTATTAAGAGGGGGAGTTTACCTGAAACCCAAAATTTAAAAATTGCTCTAGCGGCATTAATGTTTACATTTTTTTTCCACGAAACTCCCTATGTATGATTTAAATAAAATAAAACATAGTTTCTGAAAATCGGAGAAATTGGAGCATTAGGAATGGGGTTTACTTGAAACCCAAAATTTGAAAATCGCTCTAGCGGCACAAATATTTATTTCTTCACAGCAAAATTTGGAACTTAACATTTAAATAAAACAAAAGAAATAATTTCCGAAAATTAGGGAAATTTGAGGATATACTTGAAAACCGAAATTTAAAAGCGCTCTATCGTTTAATTTTCTCTATATTGTTTTAAAATAAAAGAGAGATTAATTCACTATCCAAACTGTATTTATAATGATAATATGCTTTATATTTGATAAAAAACCCATCGTCGTGAAGATTTCAATTGTTAAATATTAATATATTTTGTGTATGAGAATTATATTTGTTTATAAGAGCGCTCTGTAATAACCTTCAGAAAACGTTTGCGTTGTAGTAAAAAACATTTTTTTTTACTACAACGCATTAAAATTAAATTTCTAAACCATGGAAATTTATGTAACTTTCTATTGTTTTTACTTGCTTTGTACAATGTAATTGAATGTGAATAGTAACATGTTTTTGTTTTATTTAAACATATGAACGTCTTCTTAAATACACAATGTAACTCGAAATTTTTCTGTTATTTTAGTGAATGTAAAGATAATACCATGGGCTCATAATGGTTTATAAATATGGTTACACTTAAAAATGTTTAAAAATCTCTCACACAGTATAGCTTTGTCTATTAGTAGCCATACATTTCATTTAATAAATAGTATAACATTGATTTTTATGGTTTATTCTCAATAATAATAATAATAATAATAATAATAATAATAATAATAATAATAATAATAATAACAACATTAATTCCAAAAATAATGTTTCTTTTTGAATAGCTATAGGTTACAACAATTCTAATTTTGTTCCCTCTATTCTATACATTAATGCCATCATTTATTTCTTTTTAATAATTAATAAAGACTATTTGGATATTATATTCTTTTTTATTAAAAGTTGTTCCTCTGAATTTTGCTTAGTTTACGCAGCTCCTGCGTGACGGACTTTTCTTAATTTACGATAGCTATCATGTTCCCAGTCAGAATTAGGTTAGGCACTGAGAATCCTAAGGCAAGAGATTGTCTTGGACAGGAATATGAATATATCTACCAATCTCGAATGAGGTTTGCTGGTTGTTAAGATAACGTGAGTGTCTGTTGTGTCATAAATAAACTAACCTTCATCAGAGAGCAAACCGGAACAAGAAGTGAGTATTTCCACATCTCGGCTCTACTCCAGTCTTGAGGGTCAAGAGAACAGTAGACTCACAGGGAGAAATATTTAAACTCTGCTAAGTGTCTGGAAGGATGCAAGATAAATAACATGCATTAGTTCAAGGAGAGAGGCTGTGAATTCAATCTGTACACACTGATACAAGAGTTGAGTTACATTTCACTGATGTTGATGTACAAATCAGGTACCCTGAATGGCAGTTGTTGTTCCATTCCTTCTTTTTTAAAGATGTACACCTGAGTCTTCAACCTTGAGCTCATCCAAAGAAAGCTTTTTAAATATTATGTGTAATGAATTTACCTACATATTTGTGCTAGACAGTTTTACAATAAAAGGAATTCTAAGGTATAATTTTTTTCAGAGAGGAAGCAGAGCCTTTGGATCCAAATTGTCTTGAGATGTCATTTTTTAAATAATGTTACTGTTGTTATTGCTGAGGCATCACAAGCGGTGACACTGGTGAAACATGACATAAAATGACAGATTGATAAAGGAATTTTGGGAAGAAAGCATGTAGGTCTAAGTTTAGGATATCTCCACAGCATTTGCCATTAATGAGGACTGAGGAAAACCTGGAAAAAACCTCAGCCGTGGCAGTATTCAAACCGCAGATCTCCCGTTCACGAGTCCGTGACTCAGCAACCTCGGTCACCCGCACTAATGATTTGTACGTCTTTGGAGACTGGAGAATCAGGTTGCTAGATTTGACTAGGTATATTCAGATAAAAGCTGTAATAGCTTTTGGAACTCCCTGTATAGTAGTCATTGAAAGTATGAGGAAAACTACGTACTTCACGCTAAATTTCTGTAAATGCTTGTTGAGCGGTAATATGTGTTGCCCTTCCAGTGAATCTGCCTTTCATAGTAAATGGTGCAAGTTGTCAGATGTGTGCTTTTATTTATTTTCATATTATAGATACTGTCTCATAAGTAGTGTCGATTTTTAAGCAAAACTTTATTTTAAATGTGTTCTGACAATAAATTAAACTAAAACGTATTTAGATGATACAGTCTTGAGCCACGTTTCAGCGAGGTTTGATATCCCGCGACGGTAGCAGTTTCCGGATTTTAATGTGAAGAATTCGATGATTCCACGGCTTCAATGCTTTCGAAATTTCTTCCACACAGGAAACGGCCAGGGATCGAAACAGACGCTAATTTGAAGGCGCAAGATTTTGGAGTGTGGTAGCAGTTTCATCCCTTCCGATACCTGGAACAAATGTTCCACGGTTGTTCAAGCGTATGGAATCTCGCATTGTTCTGCTGCAAGAGAATTCTGTTTGAATTAACTAATGCTGGGTATGCGTGTCTCAGAACTTCATGAATCGTTCCAGTTATTGAGAATAAAAATTCATATCCAGTGCACGTCCGTTTGGAACAAGCTCCCAGTGACTCACACCTTCAAAATTCCATCAGACACATAATATTACTTTGGGGCGAACCGGTTTTTTTTATTTTAGCGATGACTTTGTTGGCAGGCTGACTGGAATCGAGCCACTGTTTGGAGGTGTCAGATTGTGGAAATATACCCATTTGTGACAATTCTGATAAATCTCCATTGGATTTGCGATAAACTGACGACAGATATCCACTCTGCGCTGGTGTCAATTCATGAGGTATAATCTACAGCTCCTATTTTATTATTTGTTTCTTTAATATGCTTTCTTTTGACGCACCAAGTTCTTCTGACAGCCCACAAGTACTTCTGCGGGTTTTCTTCCAAAACTCTGCGTGTTTTCTCTTTATATTGTTGTAACTACCGTCACAATCAAATTAGATGAAACACAAATTTACTTCTTCCAGTAAAAATATCTGTAGAATATCTTATTTTTTATAGTCGGCAGCGAGTCCTTTACCCCTTCATTTAGTTCAGAATTAAACATCTGCATAGCGATTTAGATTCCAAAAGAAGTTGACCAGCGTGGCCATTTCTGATAAACACGAGCAAGCTTCAGAATCACGATAGTTCACACTTCTGATTTTGTTTTAAGACGAGGTCTGGTGTTGTGAGGCTGTTCGACTGCATTAAGGACAGCATATTCAAATTTCACAGATCACATTCTCGAAAATTTACTATCGCTCTTTATGAAACGTAATATTAAGTACATGCATATCCTTTGTGATTCCAGAAAAATCTTTCCAACATATGCATTGCCATACTTAATTTTTCGGTTTTCTAGTGGCCATATCTCTACTATGTTTCATCTTATTAACGTATATTTCTTCTTCGATGTTTTTGTTTTATTTTTTCAGCGTTAAGAAATGAGATATATGACCTAAATATTGTCAGACAACAAATAAATAGTCATTTTTAATATCTAGTAATTTTACGTTGATATGAATTGTATCGGTATAAATAGTTACCTATTGCTACCTATACTTTCTTTGGAATTAGGTGTTTTGACTTTCATTTGAAGAAACGCTGGATAAATCATATACTGTATAATATAGACTAAAATGGGAGCTTAATCTATGGCCGTTATAATTCATAAAATTCAAGGAAGAAAGTGAGAGGAGGAAAGACAGAAAAATTAAAAGTTACAACTTACGACCGAAGGAACTCGAGATCTGCAATTTGCCCAGCTTCTTGCCTTGGTAAGGCAGTTTTATGTGATTATTGCTTCGTTTCAGGAACCTTTTCATTTTGATTTTTTTTCATGCATAAAAATTGGTCTTGTAAGCCTCATCTTTTTTTTCGTTCAACTTTTTCCTGATTCCACAACACAAGTGAGCACTGGCCTAGTTTATGATAGGTGTTCACTCTTTCATACCTTGAAATTCTCCCAACATCCTTTCACTTTCATTAAGCACGCTCCCTGCAAACGAGTTCGGAAAGTCGGGTACTCCAAGTTAAGTTTTTCTAGGTATAAAAGTTGTAACCTTATTTTTGGGAAGTAAGTTTCTCCATGTTATTGATGGAGGTAAGCCAATGTGCGATACATTTTTCCGCGAGAGTATCAGATAGTAAAAAATTATTTTTACTTCCACTTAAAGATTTAGGACTATGGATTAGAGAGAAAGTACTCGTCCTTGAGCGTGTTAGTAGGTTAAAAAGCTCGTACGATATTTTTAAAACGATCTTATAATAATTAATAGCATTATAATAAGTTGTACTAGGCGAAGGTTCTTGTGCTCGATTTTGCGACGGTAATTTAACATATATTCTCTAACACGATTTTTTAAGAACTCTTTTATAAAGCATGCAACGAATGCCGTTGTCTTTTTCCAAAGGTAATCATTGCTGATAAAATTTGGCCATATCATTTCGATCCTGAGAGAACCAAAACTCTGTTTGGGCTCCTACACACACACACACACACACACACACACACACACACATACGCACGTGCGCGCGCTAAAAAAAAAAAAAAAGCGGTTGCTTCTGCTGGAAAGGAATAGTCATCTTATTTTTCGATGTTCAAGAAATTGTTTACCTGCATGTAGTGCCTGTACATACAATTGTAACTGGGCGATATTACAGAGATGTCCTGAAAACTATGAAAGTCCATATCACACGCAAAATGCCACGTTTCCGCAGTTGGATGTACACCACTATAGCGTGCGTTCGCTTGTTGTGTAAAAAAAAAAAAAATCAATGAGAAGTGTGTCCCTCACCTTCCCTATAGTCCAGATTTATCCTCGTGTGAATTTTTCCTTTTCCTTATATTAAAGAAAAAAGAGACAAAAATTTAACCAAGACTTCTACTCTTTCCAAATTGGCTGTCAGTATCTTAAACATAAAGTGTTTTGGTGTGCAGAGAAAATACTTGCCAGCACCATTCAATTAACTTTGTACTCCGAACTTATGTAAGTTTAATTTATTTTACTTACACATTAATTGGATGTAATAATTAGTTATTTCTCTGTATTGAGAATGAATATGAGATTGTTTGGTCAGAGCTACTCATAGACTTAAGCTTTATTCATTATTTCACTATAGTTTATCGAATGGGTTGTCTACCTATAGAATAGAGCTACGTGATCACAAGATGATATCCTCTTATTTCAAGGTCAGTAAGCTGTTTATGTGCACGGGTGAACAAACTTCTGTATCTAAGCAACTTTTTCGTTCCTTTTAAATTAGGAAACCGGTGAGTGTATGAGAGTGGATGATGCTCAAGGAGAACCAGTAAATACCAAACTTGCCTGGAAATAGCAGACGAGACTTCTTGCACGTTCCATCTTCTTCCCTGTTTGTTTTCTTATACATAATTCCCCAATTATACCAATAACTAACCAGTGGTGGCTTGTGCACATTTTAGCTGGTAGGGCACAACTTATAAAAATAGCATTACATGGAATCCACGAAAGGGAATTTATCACTCTGATCTGCAAAAATATACTAGCAGGAAAATAAAAAGCACAACACTTTCACTTTTCTGGAAAATATAGTCAAAAGTATTTTGTACCGATATTCAATTTTTATTTTACTTAAAAATATTCACTACATATTTACTAAAACAAATCATTTAAGTTTCTCGTGCATTTCAGATTTTTGTTACCAATTTCGTTACGTACTCTTGTTCAAAAACAAGAATTAGTGTCAGCAATAAATATAAATACTTAGATTGCAGCAAGTGCCAAAACAAGTCTCCTCTCACTGATCATTCAGGTTTACTCTTATTTATGATATTGCTGGTTCTTTTAAAAGTGATGATACTATATTTAAGGGTTAGTTCAATTGCCTTTATAGTGAAAGAGTCTCTTATATTTAGATTCCTCATATACTATTGGGGCGAAAGAGTATACAGCTGATGGGAAGTAATAACATTAACCTCGCGACAAATCCTCTTGCAACGCTTCAATAGGGAGGACAGCCTGAGTGCGCATGTGCGTGGAAAGTCCACTGATTGTGCGTGCCCTTCATGAAGCTTCACTGCGACATCCCTCTTATCCCCTTGCCCTCCAGTTTCATAACAACTGTTTTTAAACCAAAGCATTCTGCCTGC
Source organism: Metallyticus violacea (assembly GCA_030762175.1). Classification (NCBI taxonomy): domain Eukaryota; kingdom Metazoa; phylum Arthropoda; class Insecta; order Mantodea; family Metallyticidae; genus Metallyticus; species Metallyticus violacea. Next base: position 45,464,507 of record CM060831.1, read on the forward strand.
TAAACCTGGACACAAGAATAATGTGCCCTAGCCCGTTCTCTTCACACATACACATACACACCATGTTGTCTGCATTCGCAGAAGTCATTTAAACCACGTGTCTCTCTTGTATACCACAATGCTGGTACTGAAACATTCAGGATTTGCGTCTATGAAATTCTATAAGTTAACAATTTATGCAGAAATTGTTTAAAGGTATTTATGGCTCAAAATTAAAGAGAGGGCCATCAGAATTTTCAGATGGTTGATAGCTTGTGGTTCATGTCCACTGATCCAATAAAATGGAATTTAAATTACATTTAAACTATGAACAACATCGGTGTAATTTCCTATATAGCAGCTATGCCGGTGATTCTCTTGTCTTTTATATTTCTTTTTTTATTTATTTATTATTTAAAACAATAAAGTAATTTGTCTTCAAAATTCTGAATTTGCGTATTTTATAACTTCGAAATTAGTGATTGGAAATTGTTAATTTTTAGTAAAATGTGGGTTTAGATTCTTAGGCTAACTAAGTGTTCAGCACGCAAGGTCACGCTAACCACGAGTTAGCAGGTGACTGCTGTACAGGAAGGTTCGTTATTTTCCAAGTGCGTGACTATAATGCATAATGATTCTGTATACCTTCCTGCTGCACGAGGGATGTTCCGAAAGTTCTTGGTCTGACTCAGAGTTGTCATGAAGATGGCCATATTACTATGATAGTTGTTAAGTATCATCCTTTAGATGGCGCGGTGTAAAGTTTCAGACGTGTAAGTGCAGTCACATGTTCGTGTAAACAAACTAGTGTCAACATTTTCTACAAAATGGATAAAACTGAAATATGAGCTGTGATAAAGTACTTCGTTGTGAATGGTTTAACCCCAACAGAAATGCAAAATGAGTTAGATTCCGCATTAAAGGCTTATTTACCTTAGTTTTTCGACAGTTAAAAAGTGAGCTGCTGAATTTAAGCATGTACATCCATTCAAGAGGATAAGCACTCAGGGCGTCCCAAAATAGCAACGACGACGAGATTTTGACAATGCCGTACTCAATGATCGCGGATTGAAAATACGTGAGTTGGCTGACATTGCAAAGACGAAGTTTTGGTATAAGAAAAATTTCCCCTCAATGGGTGCCGCCTTTGTTAACAATGGACCAAAAATGCATTCAAATGAAGAGTGCTCAGACTTGTTTTACAGCAATTTCAATGCGTTTCTCCGACGTTTCATAACAGTAGATGAAACATGGGTTCTTTACTACACGCCAGAGATGAAGGAGCTCCAAATAGTGGGTGGCAACAGGTGAAAGTGCAACAAAGAAGGCAAAAACGGTTCCATTTGCAGAAAAAGTCATGGCTACGGTTTTCTGGATTCTCATAGTGTGGTGCTAATAGACTACCTCCAGAAGGGCAGAACCATCATAGGGGAATATTACGCTTTCCACTGGATCAACTAAAGGATGCTATTCAGGCTAAACGTTCTCTCTCTTTCATTATGATAATGCTGCAATGCTGTAGATGTTATGTTAAATAAGTAGTTTTTTAGACTGGGGAAATGTCTGCATATTTAAATGAATGCATTTAAAACATTTTTGATCAAATTTATTGTTCATAAAGTACAGTGGTGATCGAAAAACAGAAACTAGTAGTGCGTTCGCCATATATGAAAAACTTGCGTGAATGGTCAATACCTATGCTTATTATTAGAAAAACGACAAATATGCAGTGAACAACAACAATAATAATGATAATGATAATAATACTTTTTCTAACGAGCGTCAATTGAAAAGTTCTCGGAATGAACCACAAAATGGCGACATAGATTTTCTTGATACTAAACCTTAAGCTCTTCATCGGACGAAAATTTCTTTCCACAAAGGAATTTTCTCTGTTTAGAGAACAGATGGAAATAAATGGAGTCACGTTGGGAGAATAAGGCGGATGTGCCAGGAAAAAGTACCCCAATTTTAATTTTCATCATAGCAACGACACGTGTGAACGCGAGCATTGTGTTGACGCAAGATGACTTTCTTCTTAGTCAACCCGGCCTTTTCTCACATATGTTTTTGTCTTCAATAGAACCAAAAGGTTAGCATAATATGCTCCAGTGATAGATGTTCCAGTGGGAAGAAAATAAATTAGCAGCACAGTCTTGGCATCCCAGAAAACCATCGGCATTATCTTTCCTGCCCATTTCACACGCTTGGTTTTCTTTGTCAATGGAGAATCGTAATGCTTCCATTATTTACACTGCTGTTTTGTTTCAAGTGTATACTTCATATTGGCCACATATCAATGCTCAAAGTCGGAGGGTCAATGTCTGAAAACGGGCGAAACTCTGCTGAGAGAGTTGCATCTGATTTGCTTTTCATTTCAGTCAAGTCACTGCCGAACATTTTTTCAAACTCAATTCTTCCCTCAAAATGTGAAATGCGCGTTCCCCTGTAATGCCCAGAGGATCAGCAGGATGTTTAATCACATCCTGCGCAAACACGTCATTGCACTCTGTTGATATTGTGGCGGATTTTGGTTGTCCGCTGCGTAGTTCATCTTCCAAGCTTTAGGGCTTAAACTCCGTGGTTCACATGCAAACTGGTGCAGAGTCCCCAAGAGTGTACGTCATTCGTTACCTTCTTTATCAACTATTTAATAACCGCACAATGTTCAATATTTGCCATTTTCCCTTATTCACCGTCCACACTTGAACAAACAGCTATAGCTACTACGATTCTCCAGCAACCCATGCATTATTGCACAAAGTTTCTGTGGAAGGTGTTGGGTTTTGATAACAAAACTGCTTCAGAAATGCTGCTGTAATCTGTGGGCCATTCTGGGACTTTTAAAATGACCCTCGTATTAGTCATTTTTGCTTCAGTTGCTTACTTATACTCCAGAAATTTCTCATCTATCCAATCGCTGAGTTTTGGAGGTAAAAAATGTAAAACACGCATTTCCTGGAAAGATCACGATGTCATTGTTATGTACTGAGAATCCTCCATGTTTTCAATGACTTGCAGCTACTTGAGCAGTGAACACATGCTTGTAATTTATACCTCAAAAAAAATATAACAGATAAAACACAATGAACTTGACCCACTCCGGAGGCAGGAGTCAAGCCGTGACCCATGGTTTACCAATCCTTTGCCGTAAGCAGTCTGCTCTGAGAGGTCTGTATCTGGACTTTATGACGCTCATTAACGAGTTATGACACTGGAACATATGTAATTTGTTTTCACTTTTATGATTTCATTAGTAAATATTCAAGGTGTATTTGAAAGGTCAAGTTCTTTTTGTTCTTTTTCTCTAACCTAATTGTTAATTGGTACAAACATATATCAGGTGCTTCAGTCTCACATGAGGGCTGTACTAGTTTCCGTTAATGAGCTACAAAGTTAAAAATGTTCACTTTGAAGAAAAAGATTTTACTAAACACTTGCATTTTTAGCGAATTCCGAAGGATTGTAGCTTTGCGGTTTACCCATGAAACAATTTTTGAAAACTTTCTTCTAATCTCCGTATTAGCCACCGAAAATGACAATGAATGTGTGTGTGTGTGTGTGTGTGTGGGTGGGTGGGTGGGTGGGTGGGTGTGTGTGTTTGTCCGTTAACTCTCTAGCGGTCCAAAATTTTGTTTTTTCTCTGCATATTCGGCATTATATCAATTAATAAATGATTAGTCGAGTTCGTTATGCAGCAAAATTAAAGGGGGTGATTATCATTTTTAAAAAAATAAATAAAAATCCCTCTAGAGGCCGCAATTTTTGTTTTTTCTCAACCAAACTTGGTATATTTCATTAAAGTAAATTAATATAAATAGTCTGTGAAAACCAGGGTAATCGGACCTATAGGCTTGGGGATATTTGGAAACCGAGTGGGTATTAAAGCAAAATTTAAAAATCGCTCTAGCGACCACAATTTTAAAAGTTTAAAATGAAACTTGAATGTGCCATTTAAATAAAATAATAAAAATGTTTTCTGAAAACCAGTGAAATCAAATTATTAAGAATGAGTGTTCATCTGAAACCCAACATTTAGAAATTGCTCTAGTGATGTTTTTCACAACAAAATTCGGTATATACCATTTAAATAAAACAAGGAAAATAGGTGCTGAAAATTATGGAAATCAGGCCATTAGGAGAAAGGGTGTAGCCGAAAACAGAAATTTAAAGCTTGGGAGTTAAAGCAAAATAAAATCGCTCTAGCGGAGGTAATTTTTGTTTTTTCTCAACAAAAATCGACATAGGCCAAAGGAATAAAACAAGAATATACGTTTCAGTAAAATAAATTATTAGATGTAGGGGTTTTTCTGAAATCCAAAATTTAATTTTTTTTTTTCTATCGGCACCAATATTTGTTTTTTCGCAACTAAACTCGGTATATACCATTTAAATCAAATAAAAAATAGTTCTGAAAATTAGGGAAATTAGACCATTTTGAGTGGAGGTATACATGAAAACCGAAATTTAAAAGCGCTTTTGCGTTTAATTTTCTCCATATTATTTTAAAATAAAAGGACAAATTAATTCAGCATATAAACTGTGTTTATACGGTATATATGTTTTGTATTTAACAAAAGTATAGTCGTGAAGATAGCAACTGTGAAATATTAATGTAATATGTGTGTGAGAATTATATGTATGTAAGAGCGTTCTGTAATAACCTTCAGAAAACGTTTGCCTTACATGCTTTTTACTACAATAACATTTAAATTAAATTTTAAAGTCAATGAAAATCGATGAAACTTTCGGTCGTTTATTGTTGATTGTGTATATTTTCTTAGTACATTGTAATTGTTTTTAACTAGTAACATGTTTTTGTTTTATTAAAACATATTAATAACTTTTTAAATACACAATGTAACTCGAAACTTTCTGTTATTTCTATCTATTTTAGTGAATGTAAAGATGATATAAAGGGCTCAGTTAATAAACGTGGTTACATTTAAAAATGTTTAAAAAATACCCACAAAGTATCGCTTCGTCTATCTGTGGTCATATATTCATTTAATTATTAGTGTATCATTAATTTTTGTGGTTTAATCTCAACAATTGTTAAATTTGTGGTTTCTCTTTTGTAATACTTATAGATTGCAAGAACTTTAATTTTGTTCTTCTAATACCATACAGTAACGCTGTAACTTATTTCATTTCATTAATTAATAAGACATAATTTAGATCTTATATTCTTTTTTAAAGTTACTCTACTAGGTGAGGAATTCGCATAGTTTACGCAGTTCCTGTGTGATGGATTTTTTTTATTTGTTTTTCAAATGTCGAAAATAGATCGAATAATATTTTAAAACTATACTGAACTGTAAATAAATGCAAACTGTAAAACACAAGTATGTAACTATTTGGGAAAGAACCCCACAGAAATATATATTAAAGCTTTTCTCCTAAACTCCATGTAACTCTAAAATAATTATCGGATATTACAAAGTCCAAAAAATCCAAAGGATGCCCGTAAGGTTTCTATCTAAGAGCCTGAGCTGTGGAATTCAATAGCCCGTGACCTCATTGACAGGTTATCGTCTTATCCCAACTCCATCTAGAAATTCTTTTATTTGCAGATGATATTAAAAGACCACATTACGATAAAGTACCTTCCGTATTCAAATCAAGCGTTCTCCAAAATTAAAAATGCGCAAGAATAACAAATACGTAATTACGAAACAGAAAACAGTCATAATGTCGATCTTCAAAAACAAATGTTCACACTTCATTATGAGAAACAAGAACAGTAAATCAACTACCTCACCTAGAAGTTATTAGAGAAAGGGAGCTCACTTGGAATCCGCACATCAAGTTCATAAATAGAAGAACAATAAATGAGTTTACCACCTTCATCAACATGAGGATATTTTAATCACCCGACTATCTAATTGTATTGCTTCTTTTCATGGTTATGGCGCAACCAACTCAGACATAAAATGCATAATCATTGTAAATAATTTCATTTAGCAGTTGCATTTAATAAAACTGTACATTAAAACAGCACAATTCTCATTTCCAGCAACGTACGCAATAAATCTGGACGTTATCGATTACCTGGCAGATACATGAATGGAATACAATGTATTGTTATTATTTAATTATTTCACATCGATATTAGCTATAATAATATAATAATATTTTATTATATGTTTTGAGGGGATTTTAATGTATTATCTTATTATAAATTAAATTAAGGTGTTGTCGGTAGTTTTTGATAGCTAATTTACATCGCTGAATTTTGAAAACACAAAAATAAAATGCTGGATTCCCTAAAAGAAATTATTGACCAAGTAAGTGTAACTGTATGCAAAGATACATTCTGCTGTTATATAAGAGCGCCCAGAGCAATACAGAAGGAATGCGTTCATCAAGCAGTTTAAAATGAGAATTCTATTAAGGAAACATACAGTGGAGGAACTGGAACAAAAATACACCCTCAGCTTAACACAAACTACACGAAATCATGCGCTGAACCCAATGTTTATGATTCTACTAGCACTGCGGTGTTTGTAACTGGTAGTTTCCAGATAAATTTAACGTGAATAAAGGAACTGCAAGTAGACCCATACACAAAGTAGCAAGAGAAGCTGCAGGTTTAAGACCCCAGTTCATCAAAATGCATACTCACGAGGATGAAACAAATTGAGTAATGCGAGAATTTTATGATGCTTTATGTACTTTCTCCGCAGTTCTAAGAGAAATAGGTTGTCACACATCCCAACCATATCGCCTGGTGGCAATAATGCTGAAGTTTACAGAAACCGCCATTGTTGGTTTTCTCTAAGTGTCCAAGCTATATGCGATTCAAAACTTCGTTTTCAAAATGTTGTTGCCACACAGCCAATAATATTTTTGTGGACTATACAATTCATCTCCAGTTTAAAGCAGGAGAATTCTAGTGGGAGAGAATGCACATCACTGTTGTCATTCCTATTAACGCCGAAACACATCTAGAACACGCTTACAACAGCGTCTACAAGACGACAAGATCGATAATAGAACATTGTTTCGTAGTTGCAAAGATACATTTGACGGCAACTTCTTTCCAAGTATCTTCTTTCCTTTTAGCAATAATGCTACCCTTTTCTTATTCTCAATTATTGATTTCTGTTTGAAAACAACAGCAATTAAGATATCTCTCTCTTCCTTTTTAAATTTTCCTCTTCGAAATCTCTTATTTTTTTCCCATCCATTTTGTTTATACGTGTAACAGTAGCGTAGACAAAAGAAAATCTAATAGCATAGACAACTTGCATTCTATGCGATAGCATTGTGCTTTTTACCTCAAACTTGGCGTTGTTGTCAACATATTTCGATGATTTTCCATTAGGACTAAACCAAATTCGCGTGATATGCAATTAGAGTTGTACAACGTGGACAACATGGAATTAATCTAGGTTCATTTCTGAACTTCGATTAAAACTGAACCGCAGTTAGCGTTTTTATGCAACCGTCCTTATCAATACTTATAACCTAGAATTCTAGTTTATCTGCCACCTCTGTTGTATTTTGTCCTTTTTTACAATAAAATATTTGTAGAATGCTTCTAAATGCGTTACATAGCTATACGAAAAGTGTATAGAGTAACCAGCTAACTGACAAATATCAGTAAAATACACCTGACAGACTTAATAAAACTAAAGCTTTCAACTTAGCATATTAACCCAAATGTTTAACGCTGATTGAATTAGCACAATGATAAAAATTAACTATCTGGAAATATTTATGGTACTTTGTTTATAGATACGAACTATGACGTCATTTATTTTCATCAAGTATGCATGTTATGAATGAACCAGTGACCTAAGAAGTAACGAATTAATATTTCATAATACAGAGAAGTCCTGCAAAAAGCTCTACTTAACCTTAATCATCATGATGCATTAAGTGCATATGCACCCTTGACTTCTACAGGGCTTCATTAGCATCCTGCACTCCACACTTTTCATATTGTTGTATGCGCTTAAACAAAAAATTGTGATACTGCGACAGATGATGTCAGTTGTCTATCTTTTATCTTACAACTAAAAACACTTTGATGCAATCATTCTACTGTATAGATTCCACCAGTAGACGTTATAGATGACTGAATATATATATATATATATTCCTAAGTGCCTTATATGAGATAGAATTATAAATTAGTTAAGACTTTTTTAAGGAAGCGCTGCACGCCTAACCTTAAGATGTCTCATTTTTTATTAATGAGAATTCCGAAAACCTGGGAAAAACTGGTCAGAGAGGACAGTTCAGATAGAATTTGAACTGCAGGCCTCGGTTCACAGTCCGTGTCTTAGAGACACGGCCACCCGTGCCTATTGTCTTATTCTATCATGACCGAAGGATAATTCGGAATAGCAAGCAGAACAGGCCCAGTATGATTCATATTCTAAAATATAACTTTATTCAGTGCAAAGGTTGAACGTGAATCCTAACGCTAGATCAGTTAGGATGACATAAAAATGGATGATAATTTCTGAAACAACGTCTGTCTTGAAAAAGAGAGACGGACAGATAATAGGAGAAACCTGAGTTTTCCGAAAAGAATAATAATAATATTAATAATAATAATAATAATAATAATAAAAATAATAATAATTTATCTTTAGTAGGTATAACATCCTTAGCATAATCTTTGAGATATTAAACGTACTATTGAGATATTAAACTGGAGTACTTTAAAGATATTAAAGATATTAAAAAGCCAGACTCGCAGAAGCTACATAAGCTAAGCGAATCCTCACCAAGTTGAATAACTTTAAAAATGAATGTAAAATCCAAAGTATGGCCTTATTAATTAATGAAATGAAATAAATTATGGCATTAGTGTGTGCTATCATGGGAGCGAAATTAGAATTCTTGGAATCTATTATAAGTATCACAAAAAGAAACTACATTTATAGAATTATTATTATTATTATTATTATTATTATTATTATTATTATTATTATTATTATTATTATTATTATTATTATTATTATTATAATTAATGTTATTATTATTGAGATTAAACCACAAAAATTATAGGTATACTATTAATTAAATTAAATGTATCACCACCTACAAAGCTATACTGTGAGTATTTTTAAACATTTTAAATGTAAACATGTCTATGAACTGATTCTTCCATATCATCTTTACATTCACTAAAATAGAGAGATATAACAGAAAGTTTCGACTTTTCTTGTGTATTTAAGGAGGTGTTCAAAGGTTTCAATAAAAGCAAAACATGTCTATTTAAAAACTATTACAATGTACTAAACAAAAATACACAATCAAAAGTTCCATCGATTTTAGTGACTTTGAAATTTAATTTAATTTCAATGTATTTAAAACATGTAGCGCAAACGTTTTCTGAAGATTATTACAGAGCGCTCTTACGTACAAATATAATTCTCAAACACATATTAGCTTAATATTTCACATTTGCTGTCTTCAGACAATACTTTTGTTAAATATAAAACATATTCCTCGTTATAAATACATTTTATATTCTGAGTTAATTTGTCCCTTCTTCTTCTTCTTCTTCTTCTTCTTCTTCTTCTTCTTCTTCTTCTTCTTCTTCCCACCCAAGGTCTGGGTACTAATTTCCCCGTTCCGAAACAACGATTTTCAGAAATACTGGTCTGTCCATCTCTTCCTTGGTGTACTATTGATCTGAACCCTCTTGGTTTGTGTTGGAAAATAATCCCAGGTAAATTACCCTATTCCATTCTATGAACGTGATCTATCCATTTCTTTTTTTATAATTTAATTTACTTGAGAGAAAAGGCTCCTTAAAGACTAGAGCATTTTTTAAATACATTTCGATTTTCAGATATATCCGTACTTCGAATTGTCCGATTTCCCTAATTTTATGAAATGATTTTTCTTGTTTTATTTAAATTGTATATCCGAATTTGTTGTGATAATAAAAACAAATATTAGTGCCGCTAGAGCGATTGTTAAATTTTGGGTTTGAGGTAAACCTCCCACTCCTAAGGTCCAATTTCCATAATTTTCAGAAACTTTTATTTTTTATTATATTTAAATTATATAGCCAGGTTTTGCTGCGAAAAAACAAATATTGGTGGAGCGATTTTTAAATGTTGGGTATCAGGGGAACTACCACTTCTAATAGATTATATCACACGTTTTCGGAAACTATGTTTATTAATTTAATTTAATGGTATATACCGAGTTTGTTTCAGAAAAAATAAAATTGCGGCCGCTAGAACGTTTACAGACACATACATACATACATACATACACACATACACATACATACATGTCAGTCCTGGTGGTGTAGTGATTACCATATTTGGCTCCTAAACCCAAGATCGAGGGTTCGAACCCTGCCACGACCGATGGATTTTTTCGGGCGTAAAAATCCTAAGTATGGCTTCCTTCGGAAGGGAAGTAAAGCCGTGGGTCTCGTGTCGTACATTTATGGCACGAAAAAGAACCTGAAAGAAGAGACCTCTAGGCAAAATTTGTCGGCCGTTTCACGCCCTGAGTTGAATGGGACGCTGATGACCTGAGATGTTAAAGAGCGTCCATAAATAAATAAATAAAAAATCAACATACACACACACACACACACATATATATATATATATATATATATATATATATATATATATATAATTTATTTCTGTCATTTTCGATGACTAGTAGGTAGGATCGCTGGTTATTTTTTCAAAATTCTTTTCATGAGTACAACCCCAATAGCTACATTCCTTTGGAATCCGCTAAAACAAAACACCATTCAGCATTATACATAGCCAAAGCTTATCAGACCGTATAGGACAGACGGATCATGTATACACCTCAGTCTGAAGTAATAAGGGAAAGCGATTACAAATGTCGGCACAAATTAGACACAAAGAGTTTGCTTCCATCATCCGGGTGTGAATATCTTTTATGACCAGTGCCTGAGACAGGATTAATTTGACTAGCGTTGGACCCAAGAATAATTATTTTATTTCTCACAAATGCAGATTTTCGATGCTTATAATTTATTTTTAAAATGATGGAATTATAAAGTATTTTCTTACAAAGTAAAGAAATCCAATTTACAAGCTCGATCGAATCGAATTTAATTGCATTAGGGACCACTGCTTTCACTGATCATGTTTATGTTATAGTTATGAGATAACAAATCTTGTCTTTTTGTGCGTTCTCTTCCACATTATGCATAATAATTACTGAAACCGTTCCCATTTATTTCAACGTTAATTAAAAAAAGAATATAATAGAAATAAATAAAAAAATCGTCACGCAGTGGGTGCATAAAGTAAGCGAATTTCTCGCCTAGTAGAGTAACTTTAAAAAAGTATATAAAATCCAAGTTAGGGCTTTATTAATTAATGAACGAAATAAGTTATGGAATTACTGTGTGGTATTAGCGGAACAAAATTAGAACTGTTGCAATCTCTAAGTATCACAAAAGAGAAACAGCATTATTATTATTATTATTATTATTATTATTATTATTATTATTATATTTAGTTTCGGTTTTCAAGTATAACTCCACTTCTAATGTATCAATTTCCATAATTTTTGGTAACTATATTTCTTATTTTATTTAAATGGTATACATGAAGTTTCGTTGTGAAAAAACAAATATTAATGCCATTAGAATAATTTTTAAATTTTGGGTTTTAGGTAACCCTCTTTCTAATAGTTCGATTTCACTGATTTTCGGAAACAATTTTTATTATTTTATTTCAAAGGCATATACCGAGTTTCCTTTAAAATCTTTAAATTGCGGCTGCTGCAGGTCGGTTTTTAAATTTCGCTTTAATCCCTCCTTGTTTTTCAGTTGATGCTTATATGCTAAGTTTCGTTGAGAAAAAACAAAAATTGCGACCGCTAGAATGTTTACACACACACACACACACACACAGTTTTTTTTTTTTTTTTTTTTTAATGTTTAATTGCCTAGTAAGTAGCATCGATGGACATTTGAAGAAACTTTTCAAAATCGTTTCATGGGTACAACCGCAATAGCTACATTCCTTCCGATTTCGCTAAAAGAAAGTTAACAATAGAAATGAATGTAATACGTTATGTAAATTCTTTGCTGCGGTGTAATGAATTTTAATTGAACCTGTCACTGCCGGGAGATGTTAAAGTTGCACAAAACAAAGAAAAAAAATGTGTTGTAAGAAAGTTCAGACTTTAATTGTGCTTCTTTGACAGTTTAATCTGCAGTCAAGATCTAAAAGAGAAGTGACATCTTACGTTATCATATTTATCAAGTTTAAAAAGTATTGAAAAAATTTACAAACCTTTATTTTTTACAGTGCAATTTTTTTGTCTCAGATTTCTTCTTTAATATTTACTCCATGGTTGTTAATCATTACTCCTTTATTTATTTAAAGCATTCGTCAGTTTTTCTGGTCCAAATCAAAATTATACTTTGGTTTGGAAACAAACGGCACATCGATATACAAATGGATTGTAAACATTAATTGTAAATTGTAAATAAATTTAAGAAAATACAATTGCCTCTACATCATAGGTGGTGCATAGAAGCATCGTTAAGAAGAAAATACTAAATGTCATTTGTGTTATTCACTTATTTCCTGAAGTCTTCACCAAAAGATAAATTTCCTCTCCAAAATACTGATGAACATTCTGTACGTATACTTCCTTTATTGTTCGTTATTTTGCGGTTTTCTATAGCGTAATTCTCTCTAAGTGTGATTTTTTATATTCTCAAGAAGTCTTGTATCCCTTTCCTTAGTAATAACTTAGGTGAAATTTGAGTATGGGTACGCTATACAAATGCTTTTAAGCTTACCTAGAAGTAAAACCGTGTTCACTTCTATGCAGTTCTGTCAAATATTTATCGGCTTTAGCTAAGTTGCGATGAAGTTGTCAGCGAATAACGCTTTGACTAGCAAGTACTGAAAGTTGAATGAATCTTAACTTGAATGCGACTTGACTGCCACATGACTACAACTTGAATGATATTTGAATGCCCCCAAAGCGGGGCGAAGGCTCATTTATATATGCAATACAAACATAGATTCTTTGACCGTATCCACACTAGATTTGGCGCCGTTTTCATAAGACTATTCGCTATGGATGCCTTCAAAATCTTTTCCTAACATCTTATTCGCCAGATTCGTATATTGGAAATACAAGTCGGGCGATTAGCTTGCGTCTTACCTCCACGGGTATCCTCTGCCAGCTGTCAGTTACAATTCCCACGAAGTGTTTCGTTCGCATGGTAAGGGAAAGTTCTAGTCTTTTAAGAACCCTTTTGTCCGGTCTCTGGAAGGCTAACCCTTTTACATTGTTATGATTTTTATCACCATGTTTTCACAGGACGGCTGCCTAGGCAGAAAATCCTTCCATCCATTCATCTTTCTGGGCCTTTCTTACATAGCAAATACACTGAAAGAATAATTACATCATTATTTAACTTGATTGCATTTGATTACGCTGCTGTAGAGAGATATTCATATCACTAATTACATTAATATAACGTTATTACTCATTTGTATAAAACACACACAAAACAAACAAATATCACGCATATTAAATACACAAATTCGGGGTGCGCAGCTACATCCTTTGCGCCTTTGTGATATGTGTATAAGTGGAAGTTGAACTGTTTGGTTGCTTTTATGTTTAATGTAATACTTATATTATTGACAAACACCATGGTCTAGTGATCAACGTTGTGTTGGAATGGATTAGATACTTAGATACTTAGATAAGAACATGCCTGCTCTTGGTTGGCCCTACGTTTCAAATGGCGATACCTCCAAGAGGAAGGGAGATGAAGTGAGGGATACACTGGGCGGTAACTGCGCGTACTTAGTCGGGATCCCTAATGTTTGAAATAGAACACCCGACGCCGATAATGAGCCCCCCCCCCCCCCACAAGGAGTTGGAGTTCCTCTGAGCTTCGCAAGCCATCATAACACCTTGTCAGCAGACCTCGCCCTGGCACTTTCGAACCTGTCACAGAACCAATGGAGTGAAATGGGAGAGCGGAAGATCCATCCCAGCATTTGTCTAAGCGGGAAAAAAAAAAAAAAAAAAAAAAAAAAAAAAAAAAAAAAAAAAAAAAAAAAAAACTCAAGGTCAGGCCCAACCTCTCTTGGTAGTGAACCACTTTCCTAGCTACTACTGTTGGGGTCCCGGGTTCGATTTCCGAATATACCGTGGGAATTTTTCTCAGTCTGGGTAGGTCCCCGTGGGCTCAAGATATGATAGTTAAAGCTCACTAGATTTAAGGAACACCTGGCTCACCTAATCATATTTTTATCCTAATTCCCACTTGGTCGGCGTAGCTGAATCTTGTGGGCGGCCCGACCTCAGAAGCCAGCTAAATACCCTCAAGCCGAGGAAAGTCCAAAAGTTCAAATTCAAGGGGGCAGGGAAAACATTGGGAAAAATCTATTATTATAAATAAATTATATATATATATATCACATGAATTATTAGAAAACACACTTCTGGTACAACAATTCTAGCCAATCAAAGTATTAATAAAATTAAAATACAGAGTGGTTTATATAGAACTAACACAGTTATTTCTTTATTTGTTTCAAAACAATGACGCTAGTCACGATGTATTACACATAAAATATAGAGTATCTTTGGAAGATCATTAACTCCTATAGAAAATGTTGAAAATGTCCTTCCTCCTACACAAGGGATAACACAACACGTGTTCCATGTTACTGGCAGCTCGTTGGAGAACTGTGTTGTTAATATCATTAATCTCCTGTGTAATGTTGTGCTTCAGATCGTCCAATGTCTGGGGGACTGTGGCGTAAACTCTGTCTTTTAAGTAACCCCACAGGAAAAAGTTGGGTGTTCTCAAATCAGGAGATCTTGATGGCCATAGGTTCTTGGAGATTATCTGATGGTCAAAGAAAATTTCAATTAGCGCCATGGATTATTTTGTTGCATGGCATGTAGCGCCATCTTGTTGAAAAAATGCATGACCCAGCTGTACATTTCAGTTGCTCAAAAAACTCCATGGAAATCTGGCAGCACTCTGCGGTATCCACAGTCAGTTCTGTTTGTTTGGCATTGCCAGTCTTTCGGAATATTGCGTACACCAAGTTCTCTCTGGTATGCCCTTTAAGTAGCTGTAATTGAATTCGTAATCCAGTATTGCTTCACAAGGAAGAGCTGTTGATTTAATACATACTACACTTTCACAACGACTAGAACAACAGCTGCCTGATTTGCACATCTCTTGATAGGGAATCAAAACTCCCAAATATCCAAGTTAATTTTACGTTAACACCGGGACATTGGGTGAATTTCCAGTCGAATAAATAAACAAAGAAACGTGTTAGTTCTAAATACATAACTGTGTGTATTATACAGCAATAGAAAAATCGCAAAATAGCTTACCTAGCGTTTAGAATGCTTAATGTACACAACTGAAAGAGATACTGACAATAATTGTATTAAAAGTAATGTTTGTTTGATTAAGAAATAAATCAATTTCAATGGGAGTAAGGGATTTAGTAAGAAAGATCCACTTATGCACGCAACACTGGAACAGAGAATGTTACAATCACCCGAGAATATGTATTCATAGACAAATCACTAATATCCGGTCCAATAAATGAGTGAAAGGACTGGAGATACTTGATAGAGTTCAATCATATGAGGTGACAAAATATCAGTTTGTGATTTATCGACTATTATTTATTCCCATCGCATTCTAACGTAATATGGGTCAGCTATCTACTACTTTTATTTGAGCAAGTGAAATCAGCAAGCGCAGAAAGTGTACAAATTAAACTTTTACAGTATTTAAAATATAGGGGGGAGGGCCACGTTCAATTTAATAAAAGAGAAGAAAATTTAATTAAAAAGTGTAATTAATGCTGATAGCATACTCTTTTCTGAAAGTATTCCTAAAATACTATGAATAATATTTACTCTATGATTACTTATTTAAAGTACAAAAAATAACAAATAGATTAAAAATTAAATGCTTGTAGGCCTACATATTTCAGGATCAGGGAAGTTGGCAGAGCAGCACGGATGAGATTTTTGTGGAAGTTTGCAGGGTATAATTTGATAAATCAAATTAGGACTCCAACCATCTTCTTGGTTATTAGTCAACGTTGCTGACTGCGCCTTGTGGGATTTCGGTTACCTACTCGGAAATTTCTAAGTTAAGGAAATTTGGTAGGAGTTCAACCAACTGTTGAAAGGCGGTGACCTCTCGATCTGTAAAGCCACTTTATCTGCGGAATGCAATGTGCTGATCACATGCCCTCTGTCTTCTGTGTAAGGGACGCAGAACACTCACCGATCGTTGCAGTTGGCTCTAGTCTTTCGGGACAAGAAATGTTATAATACTGTAGATCAATGATACTTTCTCCCTTGGCGCGAAGCTTTATCTATGAGCGAGTCCCCATTCGTTTACCGCGCCGTGGAGGGGTAGCAAGTCTGCTTGCTTACTTGTTGGCCTTGTTGTCGCAGTGTAGCGCAGCTGCTCCTGGTTGTGTGTTGTGTTGTTCGTTTCTTAATTCAACAGTGTACATAAAGTGCATTATGCTTCCTGCGCTTACAACGGCACAACGTGTCTTTATGTACGATTCATAGGAATTTTTGAGCATAAAGATGGTTCTTTTACTTGTATGAGTACCATACTAACCTTTTTTTCAGAGAATTAGCCGAAAGAGAGCTCGATCGTGCATTTTTTTTTTTCAACAGAGCAACTCACAATGTTTTCCAAAGACAGTAGTAGGGATTTGTAGCCCCCTCAGTCCCCGATTTAACAGTATACGATTATTATCTCAGGATAATTTAATAAATGCCGTGTACCAGACATATCCGCACAATATACAAGGATTCAGAGATAATATCCGTCAGGAAATTGTCCGGATTTCTCAAAATGAACTACAGCGAGTGATGAATAATTTCCTAAAGAGATGGCAAAAATGTGTGGAGAATGAAGGCGAGCAGTTTCAACACCTCGTTTAATCATTTTTAACTAATAATCCTCTTAAATTGATTTGTGCATTGTTGTATGTTTGATTTGTATTGTTGTCTCCTCGCTAATCACCGAGACCCGCCTGGCCGGCTAACTGAGAGATCTGCTCGCATATAGACAAAACACTTCGGGGAAAACAAAACTGGTCAACGATACTACTGTACTGAAACTGGTAAAATTTAAATTATGAAAAAATGTCAAACTACAAAATTGTCATAGATAACAAGGGCAACATGTCTCAAATAAAACGATTTAATAACCCGACTTCGGTACCTTCCCGTTGATGCCAGACAAGTTTAAACTTTAGGAATATGCCGCAAAAAAACCTCCAGGATAATGTCATAGAAAGGTAACTTTGCAGGAGAAAAGTAGCAATAGCAATTTTCTCAAAATTAAAACCGAAGTTATGCGTTTTGAAAAACTTATATCTTCTCTATGTTATTCATTTGTTTATTTGCTAATTATGGTTACTATAACATGAATTTTCCCGATCAATGGTCAGAGAACAAAACACAATAACAAGAATGGCTGAGGTTCTTAAGGCACGGACTCGTGAGCGGGATGCCTGGAGTTCAATTCCGGCCCTGACCGTCCACCGTAACTGAGGTTTTTTACAGGTTTTTCTCCGTCCTCATAAATGAATTACGCCGAGGAGGTACCCTAAACTTGTAACTAAATAGGTTCCCACGTTAAAACAAAAATTCTTTCTCAATTTATCATCAGTGCCCGCAGCCTTTGATGCCTCAGTAGTAAAAACGGGAGTTAAAAATATTTACAAAACAATAACAAGAATATGATGAAAGTTTAAGCAAATATCAAATATGAAATATATAACAGAACTATACAATTAAAGAAAAGTGTTCAATATTATAGTAATAATAATAATAATAATAATAATAATAATAATAATAATAATAATAATAATAATGAAATGTTTATAAATTCTACTTCTGAAAAAGTGAAACGTGCCATATGCAAGTAGTTAGCACAAGCAAGATTTTCGGCATAATAAAGGAATGAAAAGAAATCCAGTGCAGCTAATTAATATATTCTTACGTAATAGAGCTGAAATATTAGATCATAAATTGCATAAATTGACCTCAAAATTAAATCAATAAGCCGTTTCAGAATAATACTGAACTTTCGTTTCAAACCTCCAACTCTGGATACCTACTATTCAACACACATTTAATTTAAACGAAACAATATATCAATTTAGATATTGAAAGGTAAGTTTAAAAGTAACGTTGATTAAGTTTCAGGTTTTATCTTTAAATTATGATGCTAGATTTTAAAAAGAATGCAATTCTTGTTACATCTTTTGTTTTCTATTGTTGCCTGGCAAACTGTGCTGTTATCGTTAGGCAAAATAAAAACTAAGTCAATTAATTGTAGGATGAAAAACAATCTATTTTGGGTAAAACTACAATAATTAATGTTGCAGTAATACAACCTATTTCGAACCTCCTGACCAATCCAGTTAAATTTTGTGCTTTCTTGTAGGATATACACCATTTTAAAACCATTTATTATCAAAGCACAACTATTACATTGAATGCTCAGTACATTTATAGTACTATTCTGTCGAAGTTTAAACAACAATAACAGTCCAGGTTACCGGGCAACAGCAGAAAACAAAGCAGTGTAACCATTATTACATTCTGTTTAAAATAAGCATTTAAAAGTGTGTGTGACTGAGGGTGAAGGGGTGAAATCTAAATTTAAGTAACTTTAGTTTTAAACTTACATTCATTATGTAAATTAACGTGTCTTTATTTAAATTATATTCATTTTAAATAGGTAGTTATGGAGATTGGGAAGTTTTTAAATGAATCCTTGTATAATAATTAAAATGTAATAAAATAAAATGAGTATGATAACTAATATGCAAATTTTAGTTTAATTATTTGCTTCAAACTGAAAAAGAAGAAAAGGCATGTACACAGAATATCACGTACACACATACTTAATACCAAAACAAAATAAAATCTAATTTCATTAATAACAATTGCTATGTCTGGTGTCAGAGCTAGTGGCAATTTTATTCTTTCCACAGCTGAGTGTTTCATTGTAATTCCCATCTATTCTGCTAGCTGCAGGTACATTTCTGTAAGTGTCAGTTAAATTCCTCTCTCATAGATGAAACGGCTCCTCCCATTAATGCCCAGTATTCTTCAAAAATCTGTGCGAAAGACTCAATTTATTTCTGAGGTTTTGCATTTATCCTGGAGAATTGTTCTCAATACTGAAGAGGAATCGATATAGAACGATACCCTTCACTTGAGATCGATGCTTTTTTCGATACTTTGTTAATATAACACTTTTCATTAATATTTTCACAAACGTGGTAGCAAGAAATATACGTATCTCATACATAAAATTCTAAATAGTAGATAGCAGATACCTGGAAACTGGGTGGGCTTCTAAGTTCAATCGCAGACCCCTTAATAAACGCGCTCCCCTTTTTCTTACATTTCTGCAAATAATTTAGCGTCTGTATGTCTGAGCTATAAATTTCTTTAAAAATTACATACCAGAGTAATAAAACGGACGAATTGCTTGCTTGAAGTTGATATTTTCAAACGTGCTGTTGCATTGATTTCTAGCATGTTTTGATATCGAAAAACCACACTCCATCTTTTGGAAAAAGATATATTGTGATGTGTTAAACTATTTACTCGCAAGCGACGTATTGCACCTAGAAAATATATCATATTAGCATGGAAGCTGATTTTACATTACAATCTAGTCGTTATTTTTCAAGTCAATTGTAATTTTTAAGTGATAGAAGTAGCCCGCCTTTTTGGGATAATATGAGTGAATTTTGAAAATATTTTCAATTTAATCCTGTGATAAGCATTTACTGCATTTGTTAAAAAAATTTACCCGAAGTAAAAAAAAAAAAAAAAAAAAAAAAAAAAAAAAAAAACTCACAACATTTGTGATAATTTATCGCTGGTCTATATAATTTTTCTGGATAAAAAATGTTCATGATTTCTGATTCTTTACCACATGGAATCTCTAAAACCAGCCTAGTTTTGTTTCATCTGATTACAGTTTTCAGAAATCGATATAATAGAAAATAACAGTTTTCATTATTTGTTCATTGAGCAGATACATAAAATAAATATCCTAAAATATTTAAACAATATAATAAACGGTTCACTTTGTGAATGGGACAGTAAGGCTAAATCACAACATTGAACCACAAAAAATTTACCACAAAGGGGCAATTTAATACCTGGAGAAAAAATGTGAAGTATGAACCATTGGTTTCTCCTTCTAATTTTCTTCTTCCACCACTCCATATTAAGTTAGGCCTGATGAAGCAATTTGTTACTGCTCTGAATAAGGACAGTGATTGTTTTAACTTTCTTGTTACAAAGTTCCCACAGAAAACTAAAACTAAGATAGTTGCAGGTATTTTCGATGGATCGCAGATTCGTGAGCTTATACAGGATGAGATCTTTCCTCAGTCAATGCCCGAGTTAGAGAAGTCGGCATGGTTGGCAAACAAAAACGTGACAAAAAGTTCTTGGCAAGAAGTAATCTGAGAACTATAAAGATATTGTGAAGGAAATGTTACATTTTAGAAATATAGGGTATAGAATGAGTATTAAAGTTCATTTTCTCAATAGCCATGTCGGTCCTGGTGGTGTAGTGGTAACCATACTTGTCTCCTAAACCCAAGATCGCGAGTTCGATACAGGCCAGGACCGATGAATTTTTTCGGGGGTAAAAATCCTAAGTATGGCTTCCTTCGGAAGGGAAGTAAAGCCGTGGGTCCCATGTCGTACATTTATGGCACGATAAAGAACCTCAAGTCTGATTGAAGAAGCCTCTGAGCAAAATTTGTAGGCCGTTTCACGCCTTGAATTGAATGGGACGCTGATAACCTGAGATGCTAAAGAGCGTCCGTAAATAAAACAAATAAAAAATCGATAACCAAATTGATTATTTCCCTGCGAATCTTGGTGCAATGAGTGAAGAACATGGTGAGTGGCTTCATAAAGACATTAAACAATGGAAACCTGCTATCGAGCTATTGGGGTGTATTAATGATGGGTAGTTACTGTTGGGTTTTCTTCTCTCTAATGCTGAAAAAAGTTTGGAAATTCATAATTATTAATTGTAAAGGTGTGAAATGACTCATAACAAAAACACATTCTGTGAGATCTATTTGTTTGATATATGAATACTCTTAAAATAAAATAAATTTGTTTTCTGTTTGATAAAGGTATGAAAGTACCGAATATCGAAATATCCACACTAACTATGTATGCTTGCAGTATCGAAAACATTTGATATAGATTCTTACATACATTTGATTAGAAAAAAAACTTATTTTTTAACAAAGTTCGGGACAAATAAAATTGCCGAAGTGGAACCTGGACCATTTCCTGTATGACATTATTAAAATTTGAACACTAAATAAATGAGTGGCATCAATAATCGAAACCTTGGCCGCAGACATTGAAGTGTATTAACTGCTGAACATGGTTTATTCACGGAGGTAAACAAGTGACTTAATATTCACAAATGGAAACGAAATATAATAGCAAAGGTGATTACAAAGATGTTGCTACATGGGCATCCTGAAAACAATGGGTAAATATCCAATGGTGAGGTGCGTCAGAGAAACGTCACTAGGACGCGCGTGTTTGGAGGGGATCGCTGATATAAGACTAGCACGATCCGCACCTTAACACAGTCGAGATCCAGCCACCATGGTCATTTTCCACATCGTCCTGTTGAGCACCATTCTTGCCATCGAGGTGCTGGCAGGACCGGGAAAACTACGTACGTATATCAGTCTTTACTTTACTTACAGCATTTGCAAACCCCTTCCGCTTTCCGCAGAGTCCTTCAATATTGTCGTCTTTACGTCCTGGTATTTTATGGGGGGAAAACTGTAACAATTTCGACATAAATTCTAGAGGAGGGATTTAGGGTCTATTGCCAGTACACTATACTTATATTTTGTATCTTGAACTTTTTATGTTCTAAAACGCCGTTCTTAGTGTTATAACATATATAAAATAATATGTACAACATTCGTAAGTTCCTTGTATATGTTTTTATATTTTTATTTTACATATTAAAAATAAAAATTATAAATTCAATAGTTGAAACTTAAAAATATTCAAAATATTTAGTTAAAGCGAAAAAGGCATGCTGTTTAAACGTGTGCAGTTTTGATTCCTGCTTATCTGTTTCTTTCTGTTCTCAATTCAAGGAATGATAAATTGTACATTTATTGATTTCTCAGGTATCAAATATTAACGGCATTACTATGAAGTGTTGTAGTTATAGAGGATCCGGAATAGTTCTTAGCCGAAATTTCTGCAGTGGATAGTGACTGTTGCTCTCTAGTGAAGATTACTGGCGTAAACATGTTTATATTCAACATTATTTAACAGCTAAGTAAGTAGTAAGCGAGGTTCCAATACATTTGATTAAGACATCTAAAACACGAAAATCTCATAATAGAAAATTGACTTTGTCAATATGTAGTGAAAGTTAGAATGGAAAAAGTGCTCTACGTATCTATCAATACACTCGACACCTACATATGGGCTATTCTATCGGAGAGCAAAATCCTTCTATTTTTATTTTTAGTCAAATTTCCTGAAGCTATAGAGATATGAGAGAGTAGGCTTCATACAAAATATGAGTAATTTATCACTAATAGTTTCTATGCTAGAAGAGTATTAAGTTAGAGTATTTGTGAACTTTGGAATTAAATCATTGAAAATTTTCGAAATATGTAAATAAAATTAATAACAAGTTAAAGCTCCTGATAAGATGTTTGCTGTAAATAACACTTCATCAAATATTATTATGTCCCAAAGGGTTGCATTTGTAATTAAGTTGTTTCATCATCTTGCAATCACTTTAAAATAGTTTTACGATCATCATTAATCCTTTACTTATAAACAATAAAATAACACTTTTCAGATTATTGGTATCTTTAACACGAAGCGAAAATAAAGTGGGAAGGAATGGGGGTTGTTTCAAATCGCATACAGAATTCACGGTATGTAGAATAGCCGTAGTATGCTGTGCGAGTTCATGTCTCAACGCTTCAGCAACCCTCCGCCGAACGCTATAAGAACTGTTTTATAGAATTTTTATTTTCTGAGATATTGAGTCATGTTTTAGAAAACTAGTAATTATTCCATTATTAAAGTAGAATATTTTAACCTGTTGTAGCTAAACGAAGTTTCAAAAACGATATTTAGCAAGGTGGCAATGCTCGCCAGCTCAGTTGCTATGGTAGCGGGATAGCCAATCAACGGCACACATTTCTTCCCGCTCTAGATCCTGTCTACTGTTCCGTTCTCCACTTGGGCTGTATTTGCTATCTCGGTACTAAAGCAAGCGTCTATAAATTCGTTCTGAAATGCTGTAGCAGAAGATACAGGTGAAAGAAATATGCCAAAGTTACCAATAAATTCGTATGTCAGCCCTAACAAATAGTTTAATTTGAGGAAAAAATGGAAAACCATGAACTTAATAAAAGATTGGTGCAGCCGGGGTGTACCTGCTACATCTAAAAAGCCGATCCTGCTACCAATTGGTATCTCAATGTTCCTCCTTTGAGTATAGTTGTCAATAATGGTAACATGGCAAAATTACAAATACTTTGTTGAAATAGTTGTAGCAAAATTAATTATCAACTACAAAAAATGAAGGAAGGGTAAAGGATAGTGCTGTGATTCAAGAGTCAAATTGAATATTTATAAATTCAGGATATTCATAACTTCAATATCATTGATGTCCAATAGTTTTAATTGATAAATTAGGGAAAACATTACGTTCATCAATTAAATATAGGATTCGTAAAGAAGGAAAACAATGAAAATTAAAATAATTGCGGGTAGGATTGTTCAAAAAATTTCTACTATTCACTTAAGTCTCTTCTATTTCTTGCCTTTGTACACTTTTCACAAGCAACTTAAGAGACGTCTGTTCTAATTATATTTGTGTAGCAAGCCGACCGAGAGCACAGGTTCAAAATATATTTTGGTCATGCAAGTTTTCTGGACCCTGACGCCAGTAGTTCCGAATTCATATACATTCTCGTTCGTTAATTTGCCTTCCTAAAGTTCACAGCAAAGCTAAAGGACATAACTGAATGGTTAGATAGATGTTAAAAAATTGTGTTAAGACAGAGAAGTTGGAAAGTGGAATCTTTCTTTCAGTAATATTGGTCCTGCAATGACAGAATATTTACACTCGCCAGAGTAAGATAAAGTTCTGTAGAAGAGAACCAATTTCACATTCTCCTTAGTTCTTAAATTTATAAATAAACATTGTTAATGCTTGTGCTCGATATACTATAACCACATCAAATGAAGTTCGAATGTCTCTTATCCAATACACAAAGCATTAGAATATTAGTTTTATTTTGTAACAAATTATGAACACCATATTAACAATAAATAAAATTTGAAATACAAATATGAAATTAATGGCAGTCATTTATGCAGAGAAATGAGGGATCATGACTATTTTTCGAAATAAATTAACGCCTCTCGTCTCTTGAGTTCAGAAAATACGTTTAATATTTTTTAGTATAATAGTATAGCTATTCCATACGCAAGAGCATAGATTTAGTGGAAGTCAAAGAGTGTTCATTTCGTGACTCGGCTAGCGCTGGGAGAAAGCCACATGCTCGATTATACTCCAGGAAAATCTGCCTGTACTTTGCTTAGATTTGGTCTTTGGGATTTTTAACTATGGAATACTTCAAGACGATCTGAATGCTGAACAAACCAGACCTCTAACCTTACAGTACTAGGTGAGTTTTCCTTCGCGAGACCACTTCATGTGCAGTAGGTTGCAGTTGACAAGCTCTGCAGATCTCGTCTAGTTCCCACACTTGAAAGTCAACCCGGGAGCTGGAGGGGAGGTCAATACTAGTTTAACTCTAGGAACGTACATAGTATAAGGTATTCATTAGACGGCATAATAAGTTCGTGTATTAATTATGTTAATATGGCTCGATTAAGGTGTTCTATTCCCCAAGAAATATTTATTTACAATTCGTAGTAAGTATAGAATCGGCTTGTGATGAACGGAGATTGCTTCAAGAGAAATTCCCTGATATTCAACTACCTGATCAAAGTTCGATCCACACGTTGGTAAATAAATTTCGTGAAACCCGAAGTATTCTTGATAAAAAGTGTACACAGTCACTTATAGCACTCATAGAAGAAACGTTAGATAATGCGGGGCATGTTCTAGAACGTTTCTCTCAAAAATATCATTTCAACGTCTTTCTCAAAAAAACTGAATTTTCTATTCTTGTGTTCGAACGGTACAAAGCTACTGAAGTTAAGTTCCTATAAAATTACTGCAGTGCAAGAACAGGAGTAGATTTTGTGAATAGATTTTCAATAGTGCACATGACGAGAAATTTACCCTAATCTTATTTTCTTTACGGACGAATCTTGCTTCCACCTAAATGGATGTTATTCACAAAATAGCCAAAACTGGAGTTCAGAAGCGCCTAACGTGCTAACCTAACGAGGAAATCCCCACATGATCAAAAGGTAGAAGGGTAATGCGCCATTAGACTTGAGAGAATAATAGGCCCTATTTTTGTAAAGAAATTATTAATAGTGATATGTATGTGCAATATTTTGCAACCCTTTTCCCGTGAACTGTGAGGGAACCAAGTTCGCGACATTCCAATAGGACTCTGCAACGGCACATACAGGTCATGTCTCCTGCATGCAATTCATGAAATATTTGACGATAGATTGTTGTTGATTTGATTTATTTATGGATGCACTTTACCATCTCAGATCATCAGCATCTTATGTAATTGAGGACCTGAAGTGGCCAATAAATTTTGCTCAGATGGCTCTTTTTTCAGGCTTAAGGTTCTTTTTCGTGCTGTAAATCTAAAACATGGAGCTTTAATTCCCTTCTGAAGGAAATCATAAGCCCGAAAAAAAATCAATCGACCCTGGCGAGGATTGAACCCGCAATCTTGGGTTTACGAGGCAAGCATGGTTACTACTAGACCACCAGGACTGACTTGACAAAGTCATCACTAGCTTGGTTCCCCGATTTAAAACCCTGCGATTTTGAGCTCTGGTGGTATTAAAGGAAAAATATACAAGACAAATTCACACACATTAGAAGGACTGAAAAATTCATCCAGTTTTCGGAGGGAACTGCAGAGGGTAAAATTAATTTCATAAGCCGATGACAGAAATGCATGGAAAATGAAGGGAGGCAGTTCCAGGATCTTTTTCCTTGATAATGATGTGTAAATGCACGTTTTAAGTGTATTAGCTTACGTGACAACCATAGCTGCACCGCGGTATCAACTTGAGTCGACCAACGGACAGGCCGTTAAGCGTGTACCGGTCCCGCGGAGAAAAATCCTTGATACTTACATTAAAATTAAGTACCAGTAGGAAATTACACTTAATGCCTATTGGCTCCTGACCTTGCCTCTTAAATTTATTTTCGTTTTCTAAGTTTAGGAACTATGCTTATTTTTAGAAATAACAAGAAGCTAGAGAAGAAAATTTGCTAGACAAATGAATCGGGGTTACCAGAAGAGTCAAGAGTCTATGTAACTTTTATTATTTTCCTCCTTTGAATCCGCATATTTTGCAATTACAATAGACTTAGCACTTAATTTTTCATATCTGGATAACATGGCTTAGACCAATGGCTTCCAAACTTTTTCGAACCGCAAACTCCTTCATAAAGATCTGAGATGAATGAGCCTCCTATTAATATACAAGCAATCTTAACTTTGTCTTAAGTTACGGTAAATGAGCCCAAATGACTCAACAGCCTTAAAATATTGAAATCACATAAGTTAAAATACATATTATTTCTTTCTTTTTTTTAAACATTTAAAACGACAAACCAGAAGTAAGAGAGCATATTTCTCTATATTTAAAGTTAGTTTTTTATTTTTTACACATTTTAATTTAAACCGCACACTAAGAATTACTTTTTAATGTAATTGAAATATCGAAAATAACAAAATGATAAAATTTCACGTTAAGAAACTACAGAAATTCAAAGTGATATAAGACTTTATTTAACTTCCTTCGTCTGGTATTTCTGCACCCAAGATCTTTTTGTTATGCTACTACTTCCTGCCATTGATATCTAATTACGTCTCAATTCAAAAAACGGAAAACAATATGTGTAATCCACAGTGAACACGGCTCGATATTTTAGATGTAAATTGTAATAATAATATCATTACAATAAAAACACACCATAGAAAACTTAGCAAGATTTCGGCAACCCCCAGAGTTTGGCAAGCACTGGTTTAGCCATATCCTTGGCCACAGCTATTTGAAAGTGTCGGTAATATATGTGTTACAGCTCCCTCCTTCAAGAGATGTGGGCGCAATAAGACAGACTTTATAGACTGTGTGAGAGACGCTGCCGAAGACGCCATACATCAATTGCGCACAGGTAAGTTCTATTGCTTTTGTGGTTGTGGTTAGTTGTGTACAGTAACGAATGTTTTTTCCTTGCCACCATTTTGCTTTCTAATCTTTACTCACATAGAGTATGTTCTACTTTTCAACTCTGCTCATATCTTGTTTTTCTCGTTAGTAACAATCCAGGTCGAACGTTATTTGGTGATTTGACTCTGATTCATTAACCAGGGTGGGGTAACACATTGCAGATCTGATATAGACAGTATGTCATTCACGTGAAGATGTGTTCGAAGCTAAGGATCTCTTTTATTACCGTCACGAAATGTTCGAAATTGAACCCTTCAGAAAAAAAGATCGTTGATATTTCTCTTCAAGGCCACGAATTCTGAAGCGTTTTGGTATACAGCCATGTTGGTTGCCAAATTTTAAGATGGTATGGTGTGGCTCCAGCTATGTGCCCCAGATTGAGCACCAATCCTGAAGCGATCTGTTGCTGGCATTGAGTGGCTTCACTTTTTGATGCAGATTTTGAAGTGGTTTTGTAGAATGATTATTGGTCGCTTCGGTGTTGTTGTCCACGCTTCAATGGCAACCATTCTCAAGGGATTCTGCTATTTTGTTGACTCGTACTCAATAGGACTGGGAGAGGATTTCAATAGTGTAAATGAGCATGCAATGCTATATAATGTGTATTGGTGTTTTTATGTCCCAATTCTTTGCTTCCTCTGGTGAATATAAACTCAGTTGCCACGCGTGAAACTTACAGATGAGCACTGCGAACTGTTGAACTGAGTCGAACTAACGTAGATCATATAACTGCGTACTTAGAACTGCCGGTGAACTGCGGTTATCTAGCAGCGTGTGCACTTAGAACTGCCCGTTTCTCCGAGCAAACTCTCCTTTATATATTAAATTCGAATCAAAAATCGTTGGTCTTAATGATACCAACGAGGTCACAAAGGCACGCGCAATCTTCGCAACTACTTTAAAAGTTCAAACATATGTTTTCCATTGACTGGTTTAATTTCACCTGCCTTGTGTTCCATTGCTATTTTTGAAAATTTTAAAACATACGACAGCATTGGGTGGTTTAAAAATCTAGCTGGACAACAGCCGGTCGGGGGGAAAGCCCCAACGGTTTAAAGGTCCGTTAGTTTATTTATCCTGCAGCAGCTGTCCTTCTAAAAAAGAAGAAAGGAGTTCCGCATTCGACTCTCTACCGTTGTATGGTTTTATGACCCTGTTCACTTTTCAAGCTATTGCAACGGGAAAAAAACCAAAGATTTTCTCTATTTATAATATATTTATAACATATTTAAGACACAAACATATATAATATTTTTATTGCCAAGGTTTGATGATTGGGTTTGCATAAATATACATGATGCAGAGGGGCCGTAAAAACTGTTTCAATTCACCGAAAAGTTTTCTATCGCTGCTTATTTCAAGATACTTTATAATAATAAATTAGTGCACCCAGTATACAAGGACGATGTGGACAAAACATTGACCCTATTTGTAAACTGTTACAATTGTATTTATTGATATGAACGGCATTCATGTATAAAACGCGTTGCTCTCGTAGGCCAATGTATGCAGAATGTTCTGCAAATCTCTGACTGAGAAATATAACACTAACACATAGATAGTCGGGTTTTGTCGGAACATCTCTTCTTCTGCAAATGCTATCATATTTATCAAGCCCAAAAAGAAATATTTCAAATACTATGTGTAAAACTTTGATCAGAAGACACCTTCAATATATCTTGACTTATATTTGTCAAGGAGCTTAATTATGTTAAGCATAAACCTCTCTAGTGGTTTTAAGAATAAAAGGAAGTAGCAATCGTTTAATTTAATTCATGCTTAATCTTGCCAAATCTGTGATAAGGGAATAGGATTAAAATATTTATAAAATTGGCAAAAAGCTGATAATAAGACAAACTAAAACCCTCTTAATTTATTTTCCTTTGTAACTTCTAGAAAAATACTAATATTTTATTGCTGAAATACTGTCCACCAAAATTATGTATCATTCTAATTTTTAATATCCTTCTACTCAGATTCAGTTTATCTGATTCATCAATCAATGTCAGGGATATGGAAATAACTGGAATGCCGGAATTTGGAGTGTATTTTCTGGATTTAGGAATAATGAGAACAGTTTCTTTCAAATGTTGGCGATGACAATCTTAACCTACTCTGAAATGGAAGGACAACAAATGTCACTTTCCTGCATTTGACCATTTTAGTCAAGTCATATGTTTCTCCGAATTCGATCGTAAATTGGTAAAATCTTGGTCAAAGCTGGGGAACATTGTGCAATTTTCTGTGATCCATCGCGTGACAAAAAACCATTGATGTCGCGTAAAAGGAAAAGGTATTATAAAACAGCAAGTACTGCAATACAGTAATTATTCTTACCGTTTTCAAAAGTCAATAGAGGAATTTGCAGCTGGACATTCATTACCATCAAAAGAACCAACTTAAGTGATCATACATGGGTTTGCAATCAGGATAAGCATTACATTTGCTTAGCATGCTACAAGCATGCCGTTATGACCTTAACTGTTAATCGTTGTTTAATCATGCTCATAATAAAGGTCACAAAGGACAGGAGCATCAGCATTCATCACGTATGGTAAGTGTTTAGCCCTGCATTCAGAAGCTTACTGTCTTCAAGACAACAGATCAGAAAACATAACATGGAGTTTTTTTACGGTCCGGAGGGAGCAATAACTCTGTTTTATTAGTAAGATTCCAGCAACACATTTAAAGCATAAAGATGTGACAAATAGACGCTACCACTGCACATTACGTGTAATAGCAGGACAACAAAGGATAACCATTAAAAAACATTATCGTAACATGAATAGAATACATGACCAATAGCATTTCTTTATTATTCTTTTCTAGATATCAGATTAAGAAGGATGCAGTTAGAGCTAAATTCAATGATTGAGTTATTCAGTTAAGTTCAGAGATAAATCTTGTAACGTTTACCTCCACTGAAATATAAATATAATATAATATGTATGTTGCAAACTTAATTATCATAATATTTCATGTATTGTAATTAGTAATGTAAATATCATATATGTATAATAGAGCATTATGTTAATACGTGAATTGTATGTCAACAAAAGAGAAAGTCACTGGTGTTTTTCATTTACGGTAGCTTGGAAAGCTAACAAGATCATAAAACTGCATACAATAGAAAGAAAACCTAGGATCGTGTGTGACTGCCGTTATAGGGTTAATGTAAGAACTTTTAAATTCGTTTGGGGCTTTAACCCCGACAGGCCGTTGTACTGTCAGCCTTTCAACTAGCCAATACCAACAAAATGATCTAAACTTTCAAAAATAGTGAACGGCTCGTGTGGCAGATGAACTTAAACCAGTCAATTGTAAATGTATATTTGAACTTTTAAAGATAGGCGCGAAACTTGCGCGTGCCTGTGTGAGCCCGTAGCGTCGTTAAACCAACGATTACTTGATTTTAATTTAATATATAAGGAAGCGTTTACTCCACTGGGGCAAGTAGTTCTTAGACACAGTACTAGATCAACACGCAGCAAGATACCCGCAGTTCGCAGTACTCTAAGTTCGACGTCGCTGAGACACTAGTTCTCATACCTCAGTAAGCGGTTATAAGATGTACACGCGGTAAGATACACGCAGTGCTGATATATCAGTTAGGCAGTTTTTAAATTGTTAGCAGTGAGTAGCATATATCATATCGCATCGCATGCCATTTACACTATTGAACTCCTCTCCCAGTCCTACTGAATACGAATTAACAAAATAGTAGAATTCACCCTGAGAAATTGTTGCCATTGAACCGTGGGCAACAACACCAAAGATCATTAATCAATTTACAAGCCGCTTCAAAATTGGCATCACAACGTGAGGCCACTCGACGTCGTCAACAAATCGCTTCAAAATTGGTGCCCAATCTGGGACACTCAGTCTCATAATTAGACTCTAATTGTTGGGGCCAACTAAACCGCTTCAACCTGTAATTAAAAAAAAAAGTGTTTCGCAAGGTAGTGGTACCTAGTTATAATGATTAATTTAACAATAAATAAAAGCAAAGTTAAGGGCTGATTCTACAACCCTGCCCCGCACCCCTTCCGCACCTCCGAATAGGATGTTACAGGGCTTTCATTTCAAAACTGTCCAGTTTAAACACTACCCATTTAACATAAATTAAATTGAATTTCAAAAATACACAGGTCTATTAAGATATTGAGGGTAAAGTTTAAAGTCAATTTTGATTAAATTTTATGTTTCACCCCTCTTACTTTCAGCCAACCTACTTGGAAATTTCAAATCACAGCCTAACTTTTTATATTTAAAATTTAAGGCATTCAGGTGTTGTCCCATACTTTGTATTATATCGCTGCCTGGTAACCTGGACTGTCATTATTGCTGTTTGATTTAGGACAAAATAAATAATATGTTAGTTAGTAGTAGGATTAAGAATATTTTCTAAAATTACAATTATTACAGCCTATTTCGGAACACCCAACCAATTCAACTATATTCTGTTCTTTTTTGTTGGTTATACTCCACCGTGAAACTATTTGATACTAAAACATAATTATTATATTAAATTCTCTTTTATAGTGTTATTCTGTTCAAATTCAAATGACAATCAAGGTTGCCAGGCAACTATGAAAAAATTAAAATGTGATTACAATTGCTTTTCCGTTAATGTTTTTGAAACTTTCAAGTGAGGTGGCTAGGAAAGAGGGTGAAATCCAAATAATTGGTTTTAAGCTCCCCACTCAAAATATAAACTGACTTTTTTGTTTAAGGAAAGCATTAAAGGGAAGGAGGATAAAATTTATATTTTTGTATTTTGTACCATTTTAATATTTGAATATTTTGTTTGTTTTGATATGATTTTCATTAACGTTACAAGTATTTGTAATAAATGTTAATTAATAACATTACTACAGAAGCCATTATTTGGGGGGGGGGTTGCAAGCACTGCTAAGTTAAAGGTTTATATCTCAGGAACCATTTTCTTTAGAAGGTTGTGGTTTGTCTTGAATGATAGAAAAGGATACATTTCATATATTAGCAGCGTTTGTTTCTGTGACATTGTTCTTTGTTATTTTACAGTGTTGGAGGATTTCAGCAGGTATTTCCCCCCAAAAGTTATTTTTCTGTAAAAGGCTTTTTTTGGCTGAAAGTATTGAAAAACTATTTTTTTTTCATAAGTTTCCCATTTTTTAGAATCTGTACAAACTATCACTTTGAAATTTTTACCACTTATTCATTATATTATTGTTATGATGTGGATCTACTATGGTAGAGCTAGGACAAAATGTGGCAAAGTAAAAAAAAAAAAAAAAAAAAAAAATGCTGGGAAAAAATTAAAAAAAAAAACAATTGAAAATACTTTATAATTTATTTCAGAGTCACGGTATTGTGGTGAAAATATATCGGCAAATTTCAATTATGTGCATTTGTATGCTGCGAAAGTTTCATTTTATTAGCTTTAATAGTGCTTGAGAAAGTGGGAACTGAAGTTGGTAAAGTTAACAGTACAAGGATAGCCCTTTCATACTCCCCTTAAATTAAAGCAAAACGGAAAAATGTTACGGATTGTACATATTTGTTTCTTTTGATAGATGGTCTAAGTATAAAACTGTTGACATTAATTTGGACTTAATGACTATAAACTAAGACAGGTTTGTAAAATAAATGAAGGATACCCACAGATATGAGAAAACCAAATGTAATGAAAACTTATACAGTTATTAGCACTTGGAATAATTTTTCATAAAATATTGAATATGGAAACATATCTGTTGTATTTCATTTCATATATCCACGGTTATAATCTTAACTGATTTTGTGTAATACAGATTTTTATTCATGTTATATTTTTGCATTTATAACGTAATGTAAAACTTATTTTTAGAATGTTTCAATTTATGAGCTTAGCTAAGACAGAAATAAAGAACACTTTTCGTTACAAATAAGTTTTTAAAATTAATATTAACAATTTTAAATTTGAAAATTTCACGCTATATAAGCTTATACTCAGAAATACTAAACAAATTCGTGTTGTAGTCACAAATAATCAACAGAAATACAAATGAAACATCAGTTACAATCGGCCTATAAAAACGTGATTTAATTACGATAGCTAAATAATAGAACAATATTTCTGAGTGAATGTATAAAAAAATACATCTTATAGTCTTTGCTTTGACTATAATTAGTAAAAGTAGTTCTGAGATTTGACTGTCATTCAAAAATTTGCTTTTGAACGTTATTTAATTGTGTTTTCTACCGCAATTGGTTGTTGTTAAGTGGGAGAGAAAAATTTAAACAGTAAAAACCCAAGGATTTAAAACCTACTGAAACCAAAGCACCGAGATTCAAGATAAAGAAGTTATGAGAACATTTTCGTAATGAAAACGAGAGTTTACAATTGTGTAGAAACTCAATTAAAAATGCAATATGAGAGACAAGAAGTGTCTAAGAAACCAGTTGGAGAAGAAACAGTCTAAAAAATAATGCATAATTATAAAATAGTCTCTTAAAGAACACGTTTTCCACACTTCTTATCTTTTTACAGTCCCTTATGCCCTTGTGATAAGCGACACACGATCGGCTTTTTTATAAAGCCCGTCTCAATTTTTCTACTATACAAAAGCATCACCTGATGATCTATACGGAGAGTGGCTATCCCTCAAGACTAGAAATGGTGATCTGATGACTCAAGGTGCTGCATGAATTCAAACTACAGAAACCCCAGATAAATATATCTTGAACAGTCGGATCCGGCCTGATTACATAGACGGTCAAGAAACGGTTGTGAGCATTTCTGTCAAAAGCTTTGACTTGTCTTTCATAGAAACGTTCTAATTTTCACAAGTGATCCATCTCACAAAGTTCGGCCTCGCCCCAAGAGAAAGTTTATCAATCATTGCCTGTTGAACGAACCGCAATCTGTTTCATTGGTCTGCCTAGCCATTCACACGCCTGGCGTACGTAACTCTTGAAGATTACGAAGACTCTCGAGTCTGGCCGAGTCAGCTGCAATATGTTGCCGATGTAGGTCAGTGCTCCTAAGGAGAGTTTGGAGTACAGTAATTGTCCCGAAGCTATTGCATGTCAAGTACAGCCCACGAGAAAGTGATATGCCGTAATAATGAGCGACCTTGGGTGCCGGTACCCTGAAGGTAACAATCAATATGTAAGCACGGCGCGCCTTAAAATTCTGGATCATTAATACACGGCCGTGACCCATACTTGTACTTCTTCAATTCAATCGGTGAAATGCACAATGGAATATTAAGTAGGTTCCTTGTGGGATCTAATCTTTCGGTAATTGTCTCAGATCCAGTGTTGAAGATTTTTTTCGCAAATAGGGCAAAATGTCTCCGCTCAGTTCAGATTCCAGAGACTACCGCTCCTAAAGTAACCTTTTCAGGTTGGGGAAAACTTCAAATGAAATGTTCCAATACCTGCAGATAAGGAAATACTCTTTTGCCTAAACTCGGTAATGAATGATGCTACGAAGACAGCCTGAAAAATGAAGGAAAGAGATTTTAACGTAAACGTTTTCTTCATTTTACAACATAATCTTCCATACTGTCAATACATTTATTCCGGGGATGTTCCAGCTAAAATCGCCTCGGGATTTGATAAAAACCTCTGACCAGCGAGAAAGAGTTTGAGCTTTAGGAAGGATGGAAGCCAGAGAAAGTCAAATCTAGGGAGTAGGGCGGATACTCACACAATTCATGCTTCAAATATCTCGATTTTCCCACGAATAACCTTTTTCTTACTAACTTTTGGATTTAGCTGGTTTAAAATAGTGAATAACACTCTACGGTTATGGTTGTACCCATCTGGAGATAATTAATTAGTAGCGTCCCAAAAGACTAATGTCATAACTTTTACTGCAGATGTAAACCGATTTTGTCTTTTTTCGCACTGAACAATCGGCTTTTGTTCATTGAGTGCTTTTCCAAATCCAGACTCCAAATCTTAACCACAGTTAATAGCAGACATGCAGAATCAGTTCTGTTGCTTTTAAATCGCTTCAAATACCACCCATCTTGCTCAAAGTTCTTTCATATGCAATTCTTCATGTAAAATATAACCAACATGTGCCCTTAAAATGCATTAAGCCTCGGAAATTTCATTCACTTTACTCGCTGGTTATCTAATACATTTGGTGTATTTGGTTAATGACTTATGACGTAGTTACTCTTTGTGACGTTCTTCACGTGGACTAACTTTGAGGCCTGGTATGGTCATGTTTAAATTCAGCAAACCATTTTTAATCGCTGAAAATGGAAGATAGTTTTCAAAACTTTTACAAATTTGGTATGACTTTTCTTTGGCGTTAACCCATCTTTTGTAAATATCTTACTACAGCATGATACATAATTTTATCCGTTTTTTACGTTGGTACATGTTTTAAGCTTTCACGTATAAACGTTGGGGTCGAGGCCGAAACATTTTCTCACCGCCCTCGTATATACAACGCTTAAACTACAACTGAGTATTAATTATTGTTCTAATGGTAGACGCGCCAGCTACTTTAGTAAAATAATTTTTTTTTAAAAACAACTTAACAAGTTATGCAGTGATGTCAAAGAGTTTCAAGCTATTAAAAGCAACAAGAAGACATTTGTAAGGTTTTTACATTTTTACACAACCAGTTAAGTAAATTAATTGTACAATGTACCTTTTTTTTAACTGTCCTCATACAATAAGAACATGTGTTCACTGCATAATAAAAAGAGTCAAGAGCGTTTATTCTTCCAAATTTCAGCAAGAAGGGCTGCAATAGAAGTTCACAATAGATTAGTGCAATAAAAATACTGGGTTAGATTTATATGATCACTAGAAAAGCTCCTCCTTACCCAAAAGAAAAACAATAGATACAAAAACAATTCCAAAAGGGGAATTTACTTTTGTAAATGCAAAAGAGCAAAGTGTCAAGACTACATATTGTGTAATTAAGGGGTGAGTGAGAACCTTATCAATTTTAAAGTATTAAAAGAAGTCGCTTCCTTTTCATAATGAAATTGCTTGTAAATAAACAAGCAATATGTGCAAGGAAACCAGTGATTGGAAAGAGAGAATATGAGATCCAAAATGGAATAAAATGGAAAAAGAACCTCAGCCAAAGAAGAGGCCTCTGAACAAAATTTGTCGGCCGTTTCACGCCTTGAATAGAATGAGACGCTGATGACCTGAGATGTTAAAGAGCGTCCGTAAATAAAAACAACAACAACAACAAAATGATTCTGTGCGCCAACTTATAATGAATGAAACCTGATCCACCATCCACCGAGAATCGAAACAGCAGTCAAAACAATGGACAGAAGGTGTAGCGCCAGGGAAAACAAAACCGGTTTCTTCTGCACAAAAAGTTAAAACATAAGTCTTTTGGGACTCTAAGTGGATGTTTATTAATAGATCATCTTCAGAAAGGTAAAACAATTAAGGAGAGCATTTTAAACCCCTAGAAGGAACAAATCGTGAGAAAAGATCCGGTTTCAACAAAGAAAATTTATTTTTCATCAAGGCTATGCACCTGTTCACAAAAGTGTTTCAGCGATTGAAATTTTTAGAGATTTGAAGCACTATAGTTAGAGCATCCTGCTCCCCAAATTTGGCTTTCACAGACATTCACCTGTTTCCAAAACTCAAGATCTTTCCTACTGGATCAGATCAAGAGGATTATTTTGCAGACCTTCCGGTAAACCACTTCAGAGACATTGGAGCATCGCTGGCATAAATTATTGATTTTAAGAAAAAGAATGTAGAAAGATAAAAATAACATTCAAGGTAAAAAAAACCCATTCCTTCATTGTTAGCCCTAGAACTTTTCAGACGTCCCGTTCCCAGTCTATAACTTTCCACAATGACTTGCTAAACATAAACATTAACACAAGCATAACAGGCGAATTGAACACTTATTTATTTATCCTGGCAAGAGTTAAGACCATGGGGTATTCTCTTCCACTATATGCCAGGCGAAGAACCAGCAAAAATATAGAGCACAATATACATAGCTATATAAAATATCTAAAAACCCAAATTAATGTTACATGTAAATATTACATGTTGTAATATAGTTAGAAAGTTGATAAAGATACTTTTACAATTGCGTTTGTTCTTCAATCATTTTTCTGAAGTACATGGGGGATGAAGGAGGATAAGAACAAGAAGAAGAAAAAGAGGAAAAGAATATAGAGAAACAATAGAACTAACTGTTGTGATTCCTAGAGTTGAGATGACAATTTAATCTACGTTTAATTTGAATTATTGCCCGACAATCTCTGACTTCAGAAGGAAAGGTGTTCCAGATTCTGGGAATTGACACGCTGAATGAGGTTGAGTGGACATGTTCGGTGATGAGGGATAGATAGTAAAATCATATTAAGGTTCCAGGTAGGGACAGATATAAGAAGCGAGAGGCGACATACTGAGGGCTGGAGGTACCGAGGATTTTGAACAGGAGCGTAAGGGAATGGAAAGTCCTGCCTTATTTTAGAAGTAGCCATGACATTTGATTGCATACGGGTGTAACGTAATCAAATTTACGATTGTTGAAGACGAAACGAACACAGGCATATGAATGCGTTGTAATCTTTCGGTCTGTCCTGTATTCAGATTAGAGTACAATCATCAAAATAATCGAAGTGAGACATAACAAAACTTGAATAAGCTTCTTTTTGAGATTGAGAGGTAGATCTTTTGCTACATGTTTTAATTCGTGAATCAAAGAAAATATTTTATTATATTTATGGGTTACCTGACCGAGCCATTCTAGATCGGAGTCTACATACGAGGCTATATACTCGTATATAAATACCTAGATTTTTTGCCGTGCTGGTATAATTAATCACAATGTTTTTATCATAATTGGCGGCACATTGTTTGAGTTTATTTTACGTAGTGCACGTTAACGTCCCATGACTATAGCCTGTGATTTAAGTGTATTTAGTTTTAATCCAAATGTTTGTGCCCAAAGTGAGATGGAGGTTACATCTTCATTTACTACAGTCATGGCGTGATGGACAGAAAGAGGGGAGGTGTGAAAGTAAACTTTGTAAGTCATCAGCGTTTAATTGGAGTGCTTTATCTCCTTAGCAATGTCATTGATGTATAACATAAAATGTGAAAGTCCTAAGCTTTTACGATTTTTGGAACCATAAAGTAATTTCTGTGAATGTTAAAAGCAAAACAAAGAAACAAAAAATGAAAAATCGGCGAAATATTTATGATAAGGTTAAACGCATGTCACTTTGATGGATTTTATAGGACGTGAAATACGTCATTTTCTGGTATGCATGCGTAGAAAAAAAATTGTCATCTAGTAACCAATATAAAGGCAAGAAATATTCCGTAACCCACATAACAAAGAACTTGAATGGTATAGAACTATTCCAGCTAAAGTGCTTCACTGTTTATGGATATAGGCGTGAGGACCAAAAACATCTATAAATTACATAACGTAATTATACACATCTATGAAGTAAGCATTTACACTGTTCTTATATAAGCTGATATTGGAAATCTAAAAGTGCCTGTCATCAAACACCACACATATTTGCGAAAACAAAATATTAAGTAGTAATTTTTATCCTTATATGGTGTAATAATAAACACTTGTCTGGTACGACACGTAGAGATAACATGACGAAATAATCCGTAGCTTATCGATGTGTACGGATCGGTGAAGAGACGATGGCGAATAGATGAAAGTGGGGAAAATGTCAGTCCTTTCAGTGAACCTTTTGGGGTCTGGTTCCGTTGAACCTACTTATGTAATCATTGCGTCACCAACTTGCAGTCAGCTGGATCTGCTGGAATTCCAAAATAAAAATTACGACCGTATGGGATTACTTATATCCAAATTCCTAGTTTCCGCTCTCTTCATTTCGTTCCATGCGCTAATTAAGCCCAAGGATTGCAGCAATTTCTCTCCCGTTATACCTGTGCAAAGCTAAAACCAAAAGCTTTTCTGTAACTCATTTAAATATGCCAAAGTGCACTGTTCTTCCTCAGTCACTGGGCATTCCTAGCAGCGCTCCTTTTGTTTTTTTGTTGTTTTTTTTCCCCACATTTGTAAGTCCCAACATGCAACACTTATATGTTTCTTACATGATACTATTTTCTAAATCCAACACTTACACGTAAGTCAATAATATAAACTTAAATTAGTTTAAGATTTGTGTTTGTGAAAAGTTTCACATGTAACGTATATTTATTTATATTACAGCTGCGCTCATTAATTTCAAAACACGTGCTCATTTATATGACATCGGCATATTATTGTGTTTAATTATTAAATAAGTATAAACATGCCTCATAAATATTACATTTATTAATGAGAAACGTGTTTCTTATAGCCATTTTAATATGCCTCTCTTATGACAATAATGAAAAATTGCTGCATTAACAAAGCATGGAAAAAATATTGTACAGGGATATGTTTTGATATCGATACCTCTAGAATATAGATATCTTCTACTAATGTCCTTACATGTTGAATATGATCAAGGTAATATGCATCAGCCTTTAACCAGATACTCAGGACAGAGTTGTCATTAAGCGCTATTTTTTTCTGTGTCACGAAAATTGGGCGTAAAATATGTAGAAAACGTAAAATATGTAAAAAAAAATTAGAAAAATAAAATTGTTTTTTGCAAAAATACCCACTATACGTGTGACATGAAAGAAGAAGAAGAAGAAGAAGAAGAAGAAGAAGAGGAAGAAGAAGAAGACTTTAAAACACAGTTTACCTTCGGAGGTTTTAAGTGCTCTTGATTTTTATTCATTTATTGGAACATTATAAACTGCGGACTGTTACGTTCACATCAGCACGCAGGTATCGTGTGGTTTGGGTGCTCTCAGAAAGATGCCTGTTTATCAATGACTAAAAATGTAAATGTAACAAGGAAAGTTGCTGTCAATGACGAAACTGAGAAACTGCCTTCTTTAATCAAGCCCCTTCTTTATTTCTAAAAGAAGTCGCTGTTACATAGGATGGTCAGACTCACAAAAAGGAAAAATGAAAAAGAAGGCAAAAAGCTTCAAAAAGGCGGACATTGTTCAAATAAAGAGGACACAAAAGATCCATTTACAGTTAAATTTATGTTATACTTAAAATTCTATTTATGTTTATTCTATACTAAACATTTATAATAAACTTAATAATAATAATAATAATAATAATAATAATAATAATAATAATACCTTTTCAATTTATGAGAAATGAAGAAAATCTGGAAAAAAAAGAACTCAGTTTGGGAGGACGATTCTGGCAGGAAACAAATCGCAGGTCTCCCGCTTCGTGTCTTAACAATCTCAGCCATCCCTGTCGGGAATAACAACAACAACAACAATTATTATTATTATTATTATTATTATTATTATTATTATTATTATTATTGTTGTTGTTGTTATTATTATTCTGCAGTTTCCTACAGCTGAATACTAAATATTAAAAATATTAAATGATCAAAGATAAAATGGCAGCACGAATGTGATTTAATTTTACTTTGTAATATATTTTAGAGGCGTTAGATCCCAGATTCCCAAATTTTGCAATTTCAAATTCATTTCTTCTTTTTTTTAATGCAGGATATTTGTTGCAATCGTTGAACCTACATTGGCATTTTTGAATGCATGAATGGTTAATATCTAACTAACTTAGAACGACATGGCGAGAACACTTCAACACTTGCACGCAAAGCAGAATGGGTACATTGTGAGGATGCGGGAAAGAAACTCGATCCACTTATATCTCTCGGTTTACTAGCTATCTGTGCCAAAGATTGTATTCCTCCTGTTTTAAAAAGGGAGTAAAAAAGACGGTTTCAAAACTTCAGGCATACCAGTTACGGAAAGGAGGACATTTCGAGATTTTTGCCCGGATTCCGGACAAAGGTGTAAAAAGGAGAACATGTCCATACAATTGCATACTTGATACAGTATGTCAACTAATAAATGAATGTAAACTGTTACAGGTGCAGTTGAACTGCGTCAATAATGATTTGGAAAAAAGGAAAAATCAGTCGCTAAACATACTTAGTTTTGCTGACAATATACGCCAAACTGAATGAGGAAAGTCATGAACAAATACAGAAATTTATTTTATAAAGCCTCGACCTCTCGGTAATAACCGGTTATCAACAATATCAAGAGAAATCCGCAAAGTATGAAGAAATGAAAAAGTGAATTAGATCATCACCAACATCCTGGTGCTGCGCTGCTCGGTAACATGACCATCTTTACCTCAACTGGAAAAAAAAAATGTTTCTTTTTGGCATTTTAGCCATAATGTCACAAGAAACAGACTCAGCGTTGAACGTTCCAACAAAGTGCTACAAACATATTACACACTTAAATGAAAAGACGTGCCAGTGATCAATATTAGTGTGATTAAGGGCGTGTGAAAGAGGAACTGGCAATTCTGCTATAAACATTTATAGTACATAATATTGTTTTCGCGAAAATTAATAATAAAAAAAAAAAAGAACTTTCTACCCAGAGCTTTGCTGTTTGCTCTCAGGATCGAAATTATGTAACCAAGTTTCATTAGCAGCGATTTAACTTTGAAAAATACTTCCCATTATCCTGTAACAGCATAAACCCAGTCAATGAAACCTAAGGTTCTAGGTTTCTACAGTTTATGTTTTTCTAAATGGGGGAAAAAATTAATCTCTAATAAAAACAACATGGTATAAAATGCCATTTCAAAATAATATTTGCTTGATAACTATTGTCTGCGTAATTATGAATCTCAAGTGATTTAAATACCAATTTCATGTAATTGACATGTTTATTGAAATAGATGAACGCCAGTGTACCTGAATATGTTGAAGAGGTTTAGAAATTTTTTTTGTTTTTGTTTTTGTTTTAAAGCTGGATAAAAGAAACTTAATTATTATGAGTCGTCTTGACAATTTATTTATTTTGCAATAATAATAATAATAATAATAATAACAATAATATAATAATAATAATAATAATAATAATAATAATAATAATAAGCCTGAAAAAGCAGGATATTCCTGTTAAATGTTAACATTTTTTAAATCATACAGATGTAACAAAAATACTGGGACAAACTTGGATGCGCGTTTCTCAGACCAAGAAAAGGAAAAAAAATCACTTAAATATAAGTTCGGAAATGTCTGGTTTGTGATTTATTATTGAAAAATAACATTCAACGTGTTTATAGGTGATCTAACAACCTAAGTTGGTTAAAATAACACAGTTTCAAACAACTGAGTATGTTACCGATGCTGAAAAGTTGATTCGTCTGCCATCGGTCGGAATGCTCTCTCATACAGCTGTGCAACTTCGCGTTCATTACCATTCGCCCGACCGTACATAAAAATCATATCTGCCTGCTCACGATATGAATATCCTGCCATGGTTAGCTGCTCAGATGCAAACGAACTGCAGCACAAGGTCAAACGTAAGAAATTGATGAACTATATATGTACACAAATTATTAATATAAACAAATCTCCATGGCAAAGCATCATAATGTATATCGGCATCGATAACCACTCAATTTTCTGAAAATTTTCATTATTATTTTAACAAATGTAAGTTGTATCGTACCACGAAACGCGTTGAGGTTATCTTTCAATATGAGTAATAGGTTAATAAGTAATAACTAACAAAACAGAACTTTACGGGTATATGTTCCAGTATTTTTGTTACACCCTGTATATTTTTATCCTAGTTATAGTCATTTCTTTCACTACATATATATTAAAAGTAATGGATATTAATACCTCCTTATAAATTCTGATGAGGCATGGCAAATTTAAACTTACAACTATAACTATGGTTTGAAATGTGGACAATTAAGCTACATTTTGCGTGACAAAAAAGACACATTCATAGTCCCAGAATTCCAGAAAGGAATCTTTTTGGAACTAGATGTAGCATACTTACTAATGTTTGGTGACTTCTGTTACAGGGGCGCCAAGTTTAGGAGTGTTCCCTCTTGATCCTCTGGAAGTGACCACACTGCAAATAGATAAAGGAAATGGACCTGTGAGTCTCTCAATACGTTTTGATAACGTAAAACTACACGGAATTTCAGACTCCACACTGAGCAACCACCGGTACGTATAGCACACATTCAGTGCAAATTTACCAGGTTTGAAAGAATGCACTATAAGCCTTAATCTTTATCTCCAAAAAATTATTATTAGTGCCAGAGAGTAACCTTTTTGTAGGCGATTGATCGCTGCATTTCGAAAGGTAAATAAAATGTAGTAAACTGTTTTAAAAAATCAAAGAATAAAAAGAAAAGAAAAAAAAATAGTATGCATTTTAAGAACCTTCAAAGGGGATGAAGATATTTCACGGGCTAGTAAGTTTCGACTTGAAAAGTACTTGTCTACTTTTACTCAAAGAAATATGCTGTCATGCTGCTTTTCCGTTTCTTTTATATATTATCTAGAGTAGGGCTGTCCAACGTTCGTTTATGCTCGGCCACATTTGCATGATAACTAGGGGTACGCGGGCGCCATGTTATGATTCCTCCACCTCGGCACAACGCTACCGATTTACGACAAATAATAACAATAATTATTATTAATTATAATTACAATAATGATTATGATAATAAATCTAGAATTAAAAATACATGAAATTATATTTCTCATTCAAAAAATGTCGCTCTGCATTACTTCTTTTAGAAACAGAGACGCTAGCTTTACACAGTAAACACACAGGATTTCCTTAGTTTCCAATAAAACAATACTGGTCCTCCCGCTCGCTGATAGAGATATAATTTCTTTGTCATTTTAAGAAGAGTTATGCTTAAAATATAACTGACTATTAACTGAATAATTACAAGTTTAAAAGGTCATGAAAAAAGCTCTAAAACATGTTGAATGTACAATTTATCACAACACAAGGCACTCAAAACGTATTTCACAAGCTCACAAGTGAGACTGAAGTCATTCCTTGCCTGAAAGCAAGGAACTTGGGACATTCCTATTGTAAGACTGATATAAATCGTTTGTTCGTTGTTTGTGGCACAACTTAGTTGGGATTAAAATTGTTTTGAGGGCAATTTGGGTGTCCCAAAGTAGTCTTGGTGAAACTCTGTCATGGTAGGTAATTTATGACAATGCGATAAAGTGAATCATAGGGAAGCGGCCTGTTTTGCAGAATAAAATGCAGCTACAACAAATTTCCTAAGCTTGAGGACGGTGCTTTGAAAAAGAAAAGCAAAAGACTTTATTCAAATGAAAAATAAAGGAAAGAAATGAAAAGAAAACAAATCTTTAAATTGTAATTAAAATTTAATATGGACATTAGTTGCGAAGGACACCATATAAGGGCATCACGGGGGACATGGCACCCGCGGGGCCCGTGTTGGACACGGCTGTTCTAGAGTACTTACTGCATTTCGACAAAAGCATTCTCTTTCTTCCACACTAACTTGATTATTGTTGCACTTCCTGTTCTAAGAATCGCCGACAGAAAATGCACAACAGAAATATTGTTTGACTCCGGAAAGTAGTC
Organism: Metallyticus violacea; assembly: GCA_030762175.1. Lineage (NCBI taxonomy): Eukaryota > Metazoa > Arthropoda > Insecta > Mantodea > Metallyticidae > Metallyticus > Metallyticus violacea. The sequence continues at coordinate 45,509,435 of CM060831.1, forward strand.
AAACAATATTCTATTTTATTTTATTCTAAAAAACGCATTCTTTCGCTACATCTCCTCTGAATATTGCCAGTGAAAGAAATTTTAAAAGAGTGGAACGCTACTTTCAAGTTTCCTTTCCTCCTCCGGTAGTTTATCGTTGTCGTCTTCTTTCATAGATTAGGCCTTTCAGGTGTATTCCAACCTCAAACTTACCAGCATTTCTTGGGTCTTCCAACATCTCAATAACCCACAGGTCAATTCTTTAACAGAAATTTTGCGAATCTTTTCTCTGGAATTTCTCAAACAATGGTCCAATTTGAGGTCTACACTCGTAACCCTCTAGAATCTAGATTGAACATGCATTTAGTAAAATTGAGATTTAGTCCAAGAAAAACGATAAAAAAATTAAATTTAAAAAAAGTTGCGTTTCGCATTTTGATGTTGAGTACCACAAAGAAACAAAACTTACATTGTAAAATTTTTGAACTGCCAATTGTGTTTAAAATTCCATTCAGTATATATCTATCATTAATTTATTTTTCTATTGCTTAAATTAATAAAGTAAAAATTATATAAATTGGAATATTAAAATAAATTGCTTATAAATTACATTTTAATATAATGTTCTTTATCTCTTTTTATTATTAAAAAAGAAGTTTTATTTTCTAGCTATAGTCCTAATAAAAATTAAAGAAATTCCAATTAATGTTGTTTTAAATGTCATATATTATGGTCAGAGTGGGATATATAATAAATTTCACTTATAGTAAGCATATACGTTGTTGTCTGGTAAATGTAGGCAACAAAAAAAAAATAAATAGATTGTACTTCATTTAGTGATTTGGTATGAAATGTTAGTTTTTTTATTGTGTATTATTTTACTTTGTATGCAATATAAATCAGTGTGGCCTCCTGAAATGCATCTATTTTGTTCTGAGATATATATTGCCATAAATTGCTCTCATTCAACGCAGATATGCACATTTGCCAAGGCAATTTGGTAAATGCTGATAGAATGTTTTCCCTGCAAATGTTGATGCGCAACATACAGACCAACAACAAGCTTGTACAGCAGTGGAACATGTTAAAGCACAGTTTTGAAGGAGTGCAATGCTTAATATATCGCTATATACTTCCGAATTCCAGCAGTTACGCAAATTCTACACAAGTATTCCATTTCAAAAATGTGTGAATTGAGATCTTATTTCGTTTTTAGCTATGGAATATGATTCAGAAATTATTCAGATTTTTTTTTTTTTTTTTCCAATTTTTCCAATTGCTCTACATGCATTTCAGAAGGAATTCTTACGTATAATTTTAAACAAGTTTATTGGCCTATATCAATTAGACAAGGTGTCATACAGATGAATGCTTTATTGTCTTCATCTACAGCCTATATAAATTTCTAGTCAAAAATTGCTATTCGAGCCTAAATTCTTCCCTTGTGAGTGTAAATTCGATTTTATAATACTTTTTATTTAGATTTTGTAAACCCTTAAACGTATATAAGTTCATGTTGTAGAGAAAACTTTTTGAATTGAAGTTCGCTGTATAGCTTGAGTTTAAAAATAAGACATAAATACCTGAGATATGAGTTGTAGGATTGGAATATGTATAACTTTGGGTTCATTAGTTTTAGGCTGAACTATTTTGGTTTCTATGGTTCGTATACATGGAATTTTTTATTCAAATGTGGGAAATTCTATAGAATGCCAGATCAATATTTGTTGAATAGTGTATAGCTAAAAATAATCTGTTATGATGTGAACTCCTAAACATATTTCCTGGTTAATTTTATTTACATTACAACTCTTATTTGTTAAATATAAACAACTGCAGAAATATCCCTCTCATAATCGCATTTTGCGCTATGCGCATGATAGTTTTTCTCTTATATGGATTTGAATTTAAGTGCTAAAAACACTTGTAAAAGGATCCATCTACACTTGACCTAACTATTTTCATGTGTAATCCATTATACTTTCGAATAAAAGAAATCTACAAATTGTAACAAAGCTAACTAACAATTATAACTGTCAATGACATCATTCACAAATCTGGTTCTAATTTACTCCTACTTAAATAAATTACAAAAGTGTATCATTATTTGTGCAAAAAAGAGTAGACCAAATTTAATTACTCTTCACCCCCTTTTCACAGACAATTTCCATACATTGTTACATTGCTAACATCTTCACTACAAAATTATTCTATCCATTTTAAGTCACTATTGATTTACGCGTTATTTTTCTGCAAATGTCAGTTTCCTAACATTCAAACAGTATGTGTTCTACATCTTCTGAATTATTACATAATGGATACACATCCTGTATGAAGTCGGTCCTGGTGGTCTAGTGGTACCACACTTGCCTCGTAAACCCAAGATCACAGGTTCAATCCCGGCGAGGGTCGATGGATTTATTCGGACGTAAAAGTCCTAAGCATGACTTCCTTCGGAGGTAAAGTTATGCGTCCGTGCCGTATATCTACGGCACATTAAAGAACCTCAAGCCTGAAAGAAGGGGCCTCTGAGCAAAATTTATCGGCGTTTCATACCCTGAATTGAATGGAACGCTGATGACCTGAGATGTTAAAGAGCGTCCGTAAATAAACCAAATCAACAATCAATAATCGTGTATGCAACCGTTTCCTTGTTACCCTAATAATCTAACCCATGAAATGCCCTCTCTTTCTTCTTTATTTACTTCATCAACATATTTCTCTTTCTCAAATACTTTTCATTGAGACATAAGGTGTCAATTATCTCTTCTAGGCTAAATTCTTATATCTCTGTATCTTCAAAGACTTTTCTTGGATGGATGGATGGATGGATGGATGGATGGATGGGTGGATGGATGGACGGGCGATCTAGGGTGGAGGAGGATACTTTCGCTATTTGAGCCTTGCTTGTGACTGATCCCTATGGGAGGAAGGGATGAGGCGAGGTAGACTTTGGGTGGCCGCGCGAACGTAGATGGGGTCCCTAATATGTTTCCATATAGAACACCCCCACGCGGTGATGCCCCCATGAAGAGTCTCTCGGAAAGTCTACTTCCATTCCAGACACCGGGGCAGAAATCTTTACAAAGCGCAAGTCACTATTACACCGCGCCCACCCACCTCACTTTGGCACTTTCGACTCTGTAACAACAAACTGAAATGTTATGAAATGGAAAAGCGGAACTATCCATTTAAAAAATTAAATATCCATTCCAGCGGGAAAAAAAACCCCTAAGGTTTTTGGCCGGCCCAACGGGAATTCGGGACCTCCGAATGCGAGTTTCAAAGGATCGAGAAAGCATTGAAGACGAAGAGCCTGCAGGTCGGTCCTTAGAGGCGCTCACTGCTGAAAACGTCGTTCTTATAGAAGGAGAAATTATGGAAGACAGGCGGCTCAAAGTTACAGAAATAGCAGCAAGATTGGGACTTTCTAAAACAACAGTCCCTCGAATTATACATGAATATTTAAACATGAATAAGGTTAGTACAAGATGGGTACCTAGACTTCTTTCCTCAGTCCAACAGCAACAACGAGTCATCTGTTGTTAGGCATTTTTGGAGTTCTGCCGTGGCAACGAGAGAGAAGTTCTACAAACCATTGTTACAGGAGATGAAACTATGGTCCTTTACTATTATCCCTGGTCCAAAAGAGAATCAATGAAGTGGCGTAAGCCTGGCGAAGCACTGCCTCTAAAGGCCAAGGTCATTCAGTCAACCAAGAAGATCATGGCCACAATCTTTTGGGACTGTAAAGGAATACTCTTCATTGACTTCCAGGAGAGGAACACCACAGTAAATAGGGAGTACTATGCTGGCCTACTGCACAGACTACGTGCTTCCGTCAAAGAGAAAAGGCGAGGAAAGCTGAGTCACCACTTGGTGTGCGCATTCTTCACGAAAACGCGCCTATGCACACAGTTCTTGTTGCAAAGGGATCTGTGAATAAATATGCCTTCTAGGAGATTGGCCACCCCCCCTACAGCCCAGCTGTAGCTCCCAACAACTATTTACTCTTCTCAAAACTCAAGAAGGACCTTTGAGGAAGGAAATTTAGTGTGACGAAGAAGTGATGGATGTTGTTTATGCCCATTTTGTAGACTTCTGACAATTGGGGGGGGGGGAATTGAAATATTAATTCAAAGATATGAGAAGTGTATTGCAATAAAGGGTAACCATATTGAAAAGTGAAATAAATTTTTGTCTTTATTATACCTATCTGAAGATACCTCGTATCCCCTAAACCATTAGATTCTATATTGTTTCTTAGATTACTTACCCATCCAAATACATTACTTGATAATCCTATTTCTTGAGTTTTAATATTTTGTTATGTAAATTCAGAATCTTACATTAATTTTTCAAAGCTCTCTCCATTATCAAACATTTATTTTTTACTCGCCCCATTACAATTTGAATATATTTTACTGTCGAGTTGGCTAACTAAGAACTTCATTACAAAATATTATTAATTTCTCATCAGTGTTTAAGTCCCCATATTTCTATACCATATAACATCGAGCTTCCATACTTTTTCCAGCCTATTAATCTTCATATCTGCTGTTCTATATATGTAGTCTCAAATAGCTTAGCTATCTTCCGTTTTGCTAATGCTGTTCTCTTTTGATAACTAGTATGTGCTACCTCATACTCAACACATTATTCTTTCTTCTATTTGGCGCGCGCGCGCACACACACACACACACACACACACAAAACTTACGCAGTTTTCCTCCTTTTTTAAAACTATATTTTGTAATTTTTTTTTTTTTTTTTTTTTTGTTCATTTGGCACAATATTTGTCTATTTCTTGCAAAATAAAGTTCAAATCAGTAACTGCAATTAAACCAATTAACAAACCATTATTTTTATTTGTTAGAAACTTTGGCATAAAAGGAAGCATCTATTTTAAACAGTTTTCCAGTACTGACTGATTCTGTGCTCAGTGACATAAATTCAAAATAACAGATAATTTTATAATTAAATTAATAAATAACTCGTTTTAAAAATAGTTCATTAATAATGGGTGAAGTTATGAGTTTTCTTGCGCATTTGGTTCATAATATAAAATATAGTCGAATGTGTTTATTCTGAGTTGTGTTGTTACTGTGCGAAAAGGTTTAATATGTAGCACCGATGTTGGTTTTCAAAAGAGAAAGCACTCTTCTGATATTTCTGTATTCTCAGTGCCATTTAATAATACGGGGATATCTGCATAAATCTAGGAGAGATGAACATAAGAATATAACCTTTTTTTGCTCGTGAAGAGATAAACGCTCTGCCTGCTACACCGAGACCAACTGAACACGTCTTCTTTTAGAGTGATGCAACATATAAACATTGCACAAGGACGGCAAACAGAATAAATATCACAACACCAAATGCCAAGACTTTCTTCCAATCCCATACCAACAGTTCCAAACCCTTACCTCATTACTATGTATGCGGCAGTAAAATGCCACTTATTACTTAACAAAGTGGATGGATATTGCTGCTTCAGTCTTCTAGACACTTTAAACTGACAATGGTGATGCTGAATCATAGTTTTAATCTTCCCACAAAAGACTTTCACACATCTCAATGTTAACGAATAGGTCATGGGTGGATATACTTGAAGAGATATAATTGATGCCGTTCTGAACGAAGATAGGTACTGTGAAAACCAGAAAGTAGCCAACAATTTTCTTTAGTAAAAATTTGCATGAACCAGTAAAAATTTCCGATTCCTCCCCCCCCCCCCTAAAAACGAAGAAATAAAAAGAAACGCCGAATACTGTTTATCAACGTCCTGGTTCTTTGTTAACTTTTGAAATTGTGGGTAATAAGTTTTAAAAGTCCATTTTGGCTAGATCATCTAGGGACAGCATTTTCATGCACTAAAAATTACTGAAATATGCATAAATTAAAATTTCAAATATATGCAACAATTTCTTTTCTTCATTCTTTTTTTAATTAAATTCTGGACTAAATTCACCCCTATTCTGGTTCATATTTTGATCACCATCAGATGTTTTAAATTTTGCAGTCTGTTTTCTTCTGTTGCTTCTTAGGATGTCCACATAGCGTACACAAAATATAATATTAGAACTTATAAACGTACTTCCTCATCCTCATGGCGAAACGCCACGGGTGGCCTAGTTCGTGAAGGCGCGGACTCGTAAGCGGAAGGTTGAGGTTCTAATCCCACCAGGACCGTTCTCCCTGATTGATGTTTTTTTCAGATTTCCTCAATCCTCATAAATGGCAAATGCCGGAAAGGTACGCTAAAACTTAGGTCTGGAACGTTCCCTTCCTTAAAAAAATCCTTTTCCAATATATCATTTCATCTCATGTATCATCAGTATCCATGACCTGTGGTGCCTCAGTAGTAAAAATGGGCGTTAAACAACATTAAAAAAATCCTCATGACACATCAGCCCTAGTACGCATGTGATCAGCATAACGACCGCACTGGTCGCTTACACGCAGCTTCCGAGATCGAAGAACACTACCTCTCTATTAGGCAGCTCACCAGTTGTCCTCATTAGGCTGGGTGAACCTCATTTCAGACTTTCCTAATTTAAATAATTTCAGGGGATGGACAGCTAGCAACACTGGCTACTAGACCAAGGAGGTGGTGATAAATGTAATTATTGCATAATTGCAACAAAACATACATCAAATGTTATAGATGACTTATTTAAAAGTATTTCTTCTAATGTCAATAACACAGATTAATGCGGTAACATTTAAGAATTATTTCATGTTACAGGTCAAAAGTTAATGAATATAAACTCACCGTAGACTCATTGACACCTGTTCTGCGCCTTGAGGCAGATTATGAGATGAATGGCAAAGTGCTCCTCTTACCCCTAAATGGCAAAGGAAAATGCAATGTCACCCTCTGTAAGTATCACAAATGTTGATTGCAGATGTGCTCTCTTGTAATTGCAATAGCTTATTTAAATAAAAACAAAACAAAAACTTAATAAAGTGTAGGATGATAGATGAGTATTGCCCAAAAAGAGGTCACTGAGGGATAATAGGTAGGATATTGCAGCAAAATATAGGACAGTTTTTTATAATTTAAATTTTATCCTTAATGAAATGTGTTCTCTCAACATGTTGTTACTTCTTCTATAATAAATGATTTGTTGGAACTATAACATATAAGTAATTGTGTCATACCAATTTGTAAAAATTAACATATTACTTTACAAAACAAAATACTTATTTTCTCAAATTGCATTGGCCAAGTGATTTACTTCTGTGAAGTTTTAAAAGACTTTACATTCAATTTGCTTAAATTTTACTTACCCAACATGAAACTATTAAGTGATTCAGTGTTTTAAGTTATCCTTAAAATATGTTCACAGAAATACATATTTATATTATGCTCTGGAACATGCAGCAAATTTTAGTTACAAAGAAACCTTTAAATTAGGACACTTACTTTTTTTTCCAGACACTCTGAACAAGTACATGTTTAGAAAATATAGGACTTCTAGTAACCTAATTCAGAGAAATTAACTTAGCTATAAATGCATTTAGGAAGCAGTTTAGGACTATGATACACAAAAGAAGTTAATGAACACTGAAACTATTTTTTAAAAATATTTTTCTTTTATTTATCATAACAATCTAAATCAGTGTTCTCAGCCTTTTTAAGTCTAGGGCCCATCTTGAAGGATATTTAACTTCATGGGACCCATGAGTTAAAATAGTACCTTACTCTGGGCCCATCATTTCTGCATAAGCTGGTATGTGTTTGTTTCCGTAGGTATAAACCTTTGTGGTCTGGTATATATGTTTGGCTCTATGAGTATAAACTTTTGTGGTCTTATGGCCTTATTGGGGTCTTAGTGACCCACCAATTGGCCTCTCATGACCCATCAGTGAGGTTGAGAAATACTGGTCTAATAATATAGTAAATTAGTAGTAGTAATGGACTTTTAAAGTGCATACAAGTAAGTGTAAATGTCACAAGTTCTTACAGCCATATACGCTAATACCATACTTGTAACCATCACAATATACATACATACAGACTTACATGCATATATACATATATACAACCACATTGATATACTTACATCATGCATTTTCTATGAATAACTTATATACATATATACAAACATGAATAGAACCTCACTTCTGAGCCCCTGCTTCCCTTTACTCACCCTGCTTACCACCCCTCCTCTTCTGTATAGCATTTAACTGCACCAACACTTCCAGGCAGATGTTCAAACTTCTGTATAAATTCAGAAATTGTGGTGATAAATGCTCATTTCTTAAAATCTCTGTTTCCCTGCATTCTGTCAGAATAAGTCTCCAGGTATCAATTTCTGTGCACAGTGGCCAATTCTTTCATGAGCAAGCCTCTAATCTGAGCCATGTGAGACCAGTTCTTTCTTCTCTTCTACAGACATCTAGATAATCTCCCCCTCCCCCACACCTAATCTGTTTAAACCTGCAGGTTAAACGATACTTTTTTCCAAATTAATTTTCTGTAATTTACCTATCTATATCTCACAAACATCTGTTCCAACTATACATGTAATGTCTCTCCCCTTAACCAAATATACCCTAGTCCAATTTTATCTAAGCCTTTCCTTATTTATACTTGCTTCATTTTAGCAACTAGAGATGTTGAGAACGGTTATCAATATTTTTGTTTCAGATGAACTGAAATCTACACTGATCCAAAATGGTGAGCCATTTATGAAAAATGGTATTAAATATATGAGAGACTTGGAGTTTATTTATAAAATGTATCCCAAAAAGGTGGTGTTTAAGTTTGATAATCTTTTCAATGGTGATGCAACTCTTGGTAAGAAATGTATTATTCATTATTCACCAAATAAATAGAATGTGTATTTTGTATCTTAACAATTACCAGATATATTCATAAGGTACAAAAATATTTAGTAAGATCCTTATGTTTTGAATACTTACAAATAATTGTTTTACTCATAGGAACTTTTTCATAAGGCATAACCTGCTTTTTTTTAAATAACAGGCATCAAATCCATTTTTTAAAATTAATTTTGGCATCAGATAATTGATACTGGTGTAAGTGATCCATTTGTAAACAGTATTTCTATTTTATTTTAGCTTGAGAGCCCTAAATCATTAAGTTTTTACCTAAATATTTTAATATATCCTGATATAAAATATTTATTTATTATATATGCTGGAATATAAATGTAATTTAATGACCAAAATGCTATCACAAAGAATTGAATAATAACTTAAATGTTAACAATTCTTTATATTTATATTTTTCCATTTTTTGAAAAGTAAGCAAGATATAAAACAAACTTATAAGTTTTTTATTACGGAATTAATTACACTTGCCACATTACATTTTATCATCCTTTTTGCAGGACCAGCTATGAACCGATTTTTAAATGACAACTGGGAAGACATAATGAATGAACTTACACCAGCTTTTGAAGAAGGTCTTGGCCAGATTTTCCTAAACATTGCAAACAGAATCTTCCTTAAAGTGCCTTTTGATGATATATTTCCACCAGCACTTTAGCCCACTATGCATCATTTTGAAATGTTTCTATGTTCCTCTTTATATCTATAAGAACATTAACTTGCCAACATTCATGACTGATAAAGAAAAGAGAACAGTGAACAGTTTTAATAAGAGGGTAATTTTAAATATTCTGCTCAAATTAGGTTTAAAAAAAAAAGAAATTATTTTAAAACATGTATTTATAGGCCTCTAAAATATTCTTCCCTTTGTTCTACTATAATTGTCCAATTTCTCCATGACTGTCTTCCATACCTATACATGATGTTACCAGAGTCCCTTCATAATACATTTTTATAAATCCTATAAGCCTTGTAATATGTAACAAGTCATAGCTGAATAGGCCCACAGGAAGACTAAAAGACATAAATTTTGCATAAAGCATCATTAATTTTATTTGGGAAATTTACTTCCAAAGATTTTTTCTGTTGTGCGATCTGTGGTTGCCCTAGAAGATCCATCCTGAATCATATGTTCTATCATTTCAAAGTATTTTTTGTAGGAAAAGGACAACTTGGCTCTGAATTTTATACACAGAATTCCCAACTGAAGTGTGACTGACAGAGAGATATCAAAATGATTGTATCACCCTATTGATTGCACATATGCAATATGTAGAACTTTTTTAATTTCCCTCATATTTTTGATTACAAAGAAAAAGTACACACAAGTAATGCATAGAGAAATGTGCTTTGCTATTAATAAGAAAATATGAAACAGGCTATCAAAAAATATGGTATGTGCTTTATGAATGCTGCATAATTCACTTTTCACAAAAAAGAATGTTCCCTGCTCCTAAAAAGACACTTCTCAGAAAGAACTCCTTTTCCCAAACTTGTTTGCAAACTTAAAAATAAAAAATAGTAATAATTAGGAGTGTTTAACTCATATTTATTAATATTTTATACAATAACTGTAGAAAAAATGAAATTAACATTTTATATGCTTTGTATAAACTCAATCCCCTGATAATTTTAACTTATTTCTTAAAGTTTTATGTGTTTACACAGCTATACAATTATATTTATGTTACTTTAGTATAAACTATGAAGTAATGTATTCTTATTTGTATTACCTTTCTACAACTGATGTTTAAGTAAAAGAATTCCTTAGGTAGATATTAGAATGATAAATTTTTAAGAAGCAGCAAGCTTCAAGAATATTGCAGCACTAAATCAATATTCACATTCATATTCATAGCACCTGTTATGAAGATAAAGAAAATAAGAAAGAAAGAAGAACAAAATGGCAGCTAAATTACATACAAGGCAAATTATATGATTAGAATCTGCCTTCTAACCTCTCATCTCTCCTTACACTGGGTGTGTGAATGTATGATATTGATTTTGTATTAATTTTAGTTGTGTATTGTGTATGCATTTGTGTTTGTATGTGATGCTGTATAAATGTTATCATTCATTTCATGTAAATAAAATTATTAATGCTTAAATAAGCTATGTGTTCCTATTTTTGCATGTTCAAATTTCAAGCTCTTTCTACATATCTACCCTCAGTGATGAGAATAGGAGTATCTAAAGAAATGCAGAATTGTAATTACCCATTATCAGTGTGCATTTTATTAACATCAAGGGATAAAAGCAGATTGTTTTCATCTTGATGAAAAATTCTTGGGAATGCTATAACAGAAGTAAGAACTATCATGTTCACATGTTATATAAAAATTTTGTTCTGAAAATTCAAACAAATGGAACTGTAATTGGGTATCAACTCTATTTTTGAAATTAACATGCATTTTAATAATAAATTAAAATATGTGTAGAATTTACATAAGAAAAGAGTTTTATAATACTGGTCAATCATTTTTTACGAAGGTTGTTCAATAAAGAAGAACAATAATTTTTTTTAAAGGCATCATTCCTGGAGATAAAATTTAACTTTACTACATTTTGTTAGCTTAATGCTTAATGCATACATGGTACTAGTTTCATTGTTGTCGCTTCTGGTTCACTACCAGAGATGGTAGAGTTTTGTTAAGGCATGTATTTGTGAGCAGGTCTGATGTTCGGTTCCCTCCAGGACTGTCTTCCCTGGCTGACGGTTTTTTTAAAGGTTTTCCTCAATCCTCATAAAAACTGCTGGGGTAGTACCCTAAACTTAGGCTTGGAACATTTACTTACTTAAAAAATTCCTTTTCCAATTTATCGTTTCACTTTATAAATCATCAGGTCTGCAATGCTCAATAGACATGTTCAGTTTCACCTATAGCAAAATGGAGGTGATATGAGATGAACAATATGTTGCTTTGAAGCTCTCCTTTCATCACAAAAAATCTTCAGCTGAGGCCTAGCAATGTTATAGGAGGCCTATGGAGTGTTAGTTATTCCCTATAGCTCAGCTCAAAAATGGTTTAAAATGTTTAAAGAGGGAAGACAATCAATTTCAAGGGAAGGTGAATGCTGCACTTGAATTTGGCTCTAGCAGAAAAAAATATTAACACATGAAAAGAGGATTATTGAATAACATTAAGAGCACTCTCAGAAATTCTGAAACTTTCATTGGGAGCCACGGATATGTTGGTAACTGAAAAGTTGCACATGAGATATGTTTGTGCATGATGGGTTCCAAGATTGTTGATTTCTGAACAAAAGAACATTTGAGTGCAGGTTTACATGCGTTGACAGTACAATGCAGAATTTCTTTCAAAGATAATTATTACTGATTAAACTTGGCCACACCATTCTGATCCTGAGAGCAAACAGCAAAGCCAAAATAAAGCTAAAAGTGGTTGCTCCTGCTGGGAAAGTTATGGCCATCTCATTTTTCAATATTCAAGGAATCATTTGCCAGCATGTCCTATCTGTACACATAACTGTAGCTGGGCAATACTATAGACATGATATGAAAGCTCTGTAAGGCCATATCACATGCAAAAGACCACATTTCCATGCAATAACCTGGATGCTGCACCATGATGCATGATTGCACAACTAAATGTGTATGTTTTTCACTCTTCCTATAGCCCAGATTTAGCCCCATGTAATTTTTCCTTTTTCCGAAATTGAAGAAACAGCTTCATGAGAGGCATTTTTTACACCAGAAGCACTGGTGGAGGCTGCAAAGGTGATATTGAAGGACCTTTCTAAAAATTGTTTCCAGCATGTCTTTGAAGACTGGCCAAAACACTGGGACAAGTGCATTGCATCCAACATGGACTTCTTTGAGAAAGTTTATCAAAATTATCAGAATGAGAAAGGTATGTTGCCAAGAAAATTATGATAACTCTTTATTGAACAGCCCTCATTCAATACAATTCTGTCAATGATACTGTTCCTTTCTAACATGAATTTATGTGATATTTCTCACAGGTATTTCCATATAAAACACGTGTAGTCTAGCATTCTATATTAGGCTCCTGGTGGTGTTTCTGCTACATGCTTTATGGTGAAATCCATGTGTGGCAATTTGAGTCATGATGTGTCTTAGTTCATATTCTGATTCTTGATGATGTCATGGCATCTATGAGATCAAATTATATCCATATAAAAATGCATTGCATTCTTAGCCTTGAGTTCATTAAATATTGGCTGGTATTGTGATGTTCAGGAAAGCTGTAGCTGTAAGTAGAGTTTTTCTATATAAAAAAGATTGTGTGTTAGCTTATACATTAACCTTGAGTATCCTTTGAGTATCCTTTTTAATATACTCATATGACTTTCATCTTTTTGCAAATTGCCACTTCAGATTTATTGAGCTGTTCCAATATTATCTTTGTTGTATGTTCTGAGTCAGTGAGATGACAATGTCTGGATTGACAATTAGCACAGGAGTTTGATGTTGGTCATGGATGCAATTACTGTTGAGGCACTTTCTACTATGTACCTTTTATTATCTATCAGCAATATTTAAGAAAAAAATTCTTAGGTAGATATTAGCATGACACATTTTTAAGAAGATGAAGCTTTCGGGACACTGCAACACAGTACATACTCTACAAAGAAATGTTTCATAAGCATAAAATTTATTATGAAAACAAATAAATAAATTTGTACAAAGTTAGCAGCAAGGTATTACAGCTATTTACTTTGGATAGCTCTATATGGGTATTTTCAGGGTAGCTGATAGTCTTTCCTTTTTTCTGAAAGTCATCAATATCTTCTTTTGTAGATCAGCTATAAAGATTCACATTGCTTTTCATATTTTAGATATTGTTAGGAAATAACTGACAATTGCTTCTAAAATGCCGCAATTTACACAAAATCATTTTTATGGTGTGTATGTAGCACACTGTTGTTTATCACAGAAGGATTAGCATGAACATTTGGGGATTTGCTGAAAGAGCTATGGTAGAGCTCACTCATAACCCAAACTGTCTCATGAGCCAAAAAAGTATTTTTAATTGAGTGTTAGACATAAATGAAATACAACTAATGCTGCTTCCCTTAACTTTGAGAAATGTCTTGCTGAAGGCAAGTACCTGCTAAGGCTGATGTGGTACTCCTTTCCTGTAGAGAGTATGACAATACTCTTTTGAGCAGCAGTTACCCAAGACGACTGTCCTTTCTCATTTTATTGCCCCTATTTAAATAGGACTTAACCTGAAGATGTTGGTGATCTTTACTCAACTTCCAGGAATTATGCAATTTAATCAATAATTTCCAAGATTTAAATTGACATCAATAAGTTTCTTCATAAGATTGTAACTTAGATATTTCAATGTATTGTCTATGTTGGCAGGGTTTACCCTGAAATAAGCATAAACAACAATTTCTTGGAAGCTGCACCAATTTTAATCATGGCATCCTATCACTCTTAAGTGGCTAAGCTGTCAACTAAGTCTTTTTTCTAAGTACAATTTTCATGACCATAGCTACAGATATCTAACAGTGTTAATAATTTCATGCATAGTTCATAACTTACTAATTTTCCTAAATTTATAATGCCATTGGCTTCAGCATGTGACAATACTATTCAGTTATTAATAGAGCCTTGCCTTTGGTCCCTTTGAATACACATTAAGTGCTCATCTACATATCATGGAACCTTTGCTTTTAACAAAGAGCATGATGAATCAAAGCATTCAGTCTATAGCAAAGGTGCCTCCCCTCTGTGTAAGTGGGGTGAATTTCTGCAAAGAATGCTTCATGCAGCTTGGAGCTTTTGGCTGTTGAAACACAGTATTAGTCTTCAGCAAGTTCAAGAACTTACATGTCCAATTACCTCAGCAGAAAAATTTTGGTGATGCTACAAAAAAATTAACAAGCTCCTTGTTGGTTGCTTCACTGAATAAATTTATCTCAGAAAAAAAGCTGGATGTTCATATAGTATTATGAAATTATTTACAAAAAAGATACAATTATGAAAACATTTTTTGACAAGGAGAAATAAAACCAGCCCTTTAGTCTGGTAGTCAAACCTCCTGACTTTTATGCTTGGGGTCCTCGGTTTGATTCTGGATGATCAGTCATGGGGATTTTTTTCTTTTTTATAGGGTGATTCCTATGGCAACCGTGGTCTGGTTAGTGTAGGTTTAAGGACACCCCTGGTATACCATATCACCCTCATCTTCACTGGGACAACATACCAGTGCCCTATGGGTATCCCTGCTCAGAAGTCTGCTACAATTCTGCCATGTCAGTGGGAATATCCATAAATTTGTGAGAACTAAGCTGGAATTGGAACAAGAGAGAGAAAAAGAAAGAAAGGGCATTACCTCTCATATCATGCAAGACTAAGCATTTAACTTAAGAAAATGAAGCATATATTAAAAAAAATTCTTGTATAGTGAAATTAATGCCAGGAGTTAACTGAATTGCAGTATATCTAATATAATATGAGTAGTGAAGTTGAACACTGTATTTCAATGCCATTAACTAGCAAATAAGTACTTCCTCATTTATGCTTTAGAACATTTATTGAATAATAAATACATAATAAATAATATTGCATTGCTGAATTAAAAGCAACATCAATGTGACAATTGACAAAGTAAGGCTGCACCTTGCAAAATCCAATGATCAGGAGGTCTCTTAGTTGGAAGCAGCATAGCAATAACAAAATTGGTAGAGTGGCCAGTAGTTGACAATATACCATGTCTCTCTGCTGTTTTATATACTGGGCTATTGTATGTCTTCTTTGGAACAAAGTCTGATTTTTTCAGAGGTTTCAACCAAATCTGCAAAATATTTAAAAAAAAAAAATGCAAAAGCATTGAACATTCAGAACAAGGGAGTTAATAACAAAGCAATACTTTAAGATCTGAATTTTGAAAGCTTAATATTAGCATGGACATTTATTTTGTAATGTTATTTAAGAAGATAAATAAGTGTATGACATGACTGTTAAAATACTACTTAAAAGATAATTATTCAGAATAAGAAACAAATAAAAAATGGGAAGAGAAGGGAAAATGACATGAGTAGAAAATTACAACAAAAGTAATACAAATTTATTGAAAGCCAATTAGTTAATGAATAAAATCAGAGGTAAATTCTGAGAACAATATAAGAAAAGTAAAGAATTTGTAGCAGCTGTATTTTGCATGCCCAATCTCTCATCATTAACTCTCATATATTAATATTCTAAAAATATAAAAAAAAGTATAATATAATACACTATATGTAAATTAAGTTTCTTGATGAATACTTACGACTGGCATAGAGCTATATAATACTTTTGGTAGCTGTTCATCAATTATCATTTCATCATGATTCCAACGAGCACCATCGAGAAACAAACCATATACATATACTCCATCCTCTGGTGCTATGGTGTAATCTTTCTCTTTCATTGTCTGAACAACAGTAGAAAAAAGATTTACTTTTAAAAATATTTAGTTCTACATGTTCAAGAAAACTATCTTATCAAAAAAAAAATAAGTGTATTTCATGTAATGTTAATTAATATATCAAACATTATTTGTACCAGGCAAAAGGTATAGATAGAAGATAACATCCATCCAATTCAGCAGCCCTGTAATTGTAAGCACTGTTTCAGAGAATGGTTTCATAGAAATATTAGAATGCACATTAATCTATTGGGAAGACACCTCGTTTAAATTACATATCTTTAAATTAAAAATAAATAAGAGGAAATAAAACATTTCATAACATTACCTGGATCTAGACTAGTGTTATTGTTGACAGAAGAAAACCCATAGACAAATTCCAAGTCACTGCCTAAAAGGTAAAATATTTTATCACATACCCATTTTTCTTTTAAGAATTTCATTAGCATACTTACTTATGATTACTGTTTCAAGAGAGGAATGCCTAAATCATTCTTAAAACAAAGCATAATAAGTACAATACCTGTAAAAGTTTTAATACTGTCCCTAATACCTGCTATTGCCACAGAAAAAAGCAGGTATTTGTAAAATTTGTTGTGTAGAATGTAAAAAAATCTACATTAATAAAACATAGAGAAATATATGCACACAGTT
This sequence comes from Metallyticus violacea, assembly GCA_030762175.1. NCBI lineage: Eukaryota > Metazoa > Arthropoda > Insecta > Mantodea > Metallyticidae > Metallyticus > Metallyticus violacea. The sequence continues at coordinate 45,526,333 of CM060831.1, forward strand.
AAAAGGACATTTCAGAAACATAAAACACAAACAGTTGAAGAAATCAGCAGTGGCATATCTCTGAACAAAAACCACAACATATTGAATAAAACAAAATATCTAAAATCAGTGCAAGGACCTACAGAATTAGCAATATGGCAGAAAATCTATATTTACAAATACAAAGACAGTTTAATGAACTTCGACACTTCCAGTGATGAAAACATAAAATTTATGTTCATCACACCTCCACCAGACCAGATTACATATTCCCACAGCACAATGGTTTATCCTTCAGTTGACTAGGGGCTGACGATACAAATGAAGGGTTCATGAAACCGGTCCTACATATTTAAACAAGTGGAGCAAAAGAGTGTTAGTTCATTTCAATCACACAATGATCTTAATATAGATTAGCTTCACTGTGCGATGTTCCAATTAACAATTTTAGTTTTAATCTCTTCTGTGTCAAAATATTTAGAATGCTCTTTATGGTTCCACTTACATGAGATTTACTCAGAACATGTTTCATAGAACATTTGTCCACATAATCAGCCGTTAAACAACTGTTGGATTATAAGGTAACTTTCATAACTTACTTCAAAATCAAAATCAAGAAGATCAATTGGAATTTTATATTTTCTGGCATAATTCTGCTGAGCTCCTGTCAAAAAGGCTTGTGTAAAGAAAAATCCAGATAGCCAGAACATTGGTGGTGCACCATTTTCATACCATTTCTGTAAAAAAATTAATACAATCACAGTTAGCATATTATTTTTGCTTTAGTTTTCCATTCATCATAGAAGATATGTATAGTAAACAAACCTGGAAGAAGTTCATTCGTGCTAAGAAATCATTTACATAGCTTCCAAGTGGTTTGAGTGATGGATAAGATCTGTTTTTCCACATAGTTGGTATTCGTCCAGTGAGTACACTTCTTTCAACTTCTTCAAGTTCATCAGATATTACAATTAATCCTGTAAAGAACCTATACACCTATAGAAAGGTAAAATGCAAACTAAAGGAGTGATTATAACAATGCAACTTTTTAATTAGAAATAATACCTAAATCGTACAAAATGATGATAATACAGAGCTGCTGGAGAGTACAATAAGTTTCATTTATTCAGTTAAAATAAATATAGAAATTCTCAAATTAAATTTGTATTATACATTTTATTTAAGTTTTCATTATAATAAACAAATTGTAAGAGAACTTATAAAACACTAGAGGCTATGAAAATGTGAATAGCATAAAGGAAGAAACAGTATGATCATTGCATTTAATGCAGTAAATTGAAATAGAAATTTATTGAAAATATCCCAATAGATCATACAATACAGTGCATTCATATATAATATTTTATCAATCCATTACAAAATAAGATTTAAAAAATACACAAAAAATATACTAATCTTACTTAATAAGTAAGTTATTTTCTTTCTAGAGTTGCTTGTTTACATTCTAATCCCAAAACACACAGCTCCAGGTTATTAGTGTATTGGTGACCATCATATTGCTGTATTAGCTATCCCTGTTTATGCATATCTGATCTATTATACTTCTAAGGTTATGTTTCCCTCTATCTTAATCATTCTTATCCATATCTCTCTAACTTTGCCCAAATAGTTCCTTATCATTTTTATATTTTTCTCTCCTTTTACAGTTAAAATCTTTCTAATTAATATTTCCCCATTTAAATTCTTCCATTTTTGCTGCCAAACCTGTTCTCTCCATAACTTTGTTTGCCTACAGTATAATAGAATTCATCCTCTGTAATCTCCCTATCTAAGTCATGAATAACTTCCTGATTTCCTAGGAAATCTATTTCTGTTCCAATTAAACTCTCCTGCCCTAATAGTGTGTTAAAATGAGCACACCAACTTTCTGAAGTTATATTTCTTTTCCTTATCCCATTTCTGCACAAACTTTTAACTACTGACCATATCCTTCTTGTATCATGGATTTTTGCTGCATTATTCAACATTTGAATAATTTTTTTACCCCATTCCCTTTTTTTGTCCTGAATGAGACACCTATATTCCCACCTAAGTACTAAGGAATTTTCTCTTTGCTCTTTTTCGCTCTGACTGTCTCCAATTTCTTAGCTCTTGAGTTACTCTTTTCTTTACCATTTGACAATCTTTATCAAATCATTTCCTTTTGTTTTCATCGAAAATCCCTGAATTCATAACATTCCCCACCCATTTCACGCTATATTTTAATTTCTCGACCACCTGCACTTCTTTATTAATATTTATTAGATGCTCTATTTTCGTTGTAAAATGATATTTCTGTAAAGTTTACAGAACTGCGAATATTTCTATTTACATCCAAAAAATACAGAAAAAGTTTGTATTTGCCTAAGAATAGGCAAATATAAGTTTTGCATCTGCCCTATCCATTTTATTTTCATGCTCTTCAGGAATATATATACCTATTTTTTTCATAAATAAAGCTCATTATTGATAGCATAATGTGTACAGTGATTAGAAATTACACTGAAAATTTGTTAAGGGTAATGAATTAAATAGCATCTTGCTTCATGTAGTACAATTACCAAACACGAACCTTTAATAGCCTTTCGGACACTTATGAGGCTGCTGCGAATGCAGATAAGTAGATCGTTGAAGCGTCCCATTTCCTGAACCAGCACTGTGTTCATAGACTGCTTGTAAACTGTTGGGTATTTCTCTGTAGCTGCTGCTATATCAAAGTTTTTGGGAAGCTTATTCAGTATATCATCTGCCACCTCAAGCACTAGTTCATCAGGAGACTTCTGTCCTGATTCACCAGCTAAAGTATCCTGTATGAATCAATTTGCATTATTAGCTTAATCAACTTCTTAAACTAGTTAGATGTTTTCATATTTTATAATAAAAACATTCCTGTAAATTCCCAATGGTGGAGTAAAAAGATTTAATAGCTCTAGCAATGTAAATGCTTTAAATATTATGTACTTCATAATGAAATATCCATTATGATAACCATTCCCCTTCCTAACCAAGTTAACTTATCTTATACAATTTTGAACATATCCATTAGTTCAATGTTAATTTTACTGAAAACTAGGAATGTTTCAGCAAAATGCATGAATATTTAATAAAGTTAAGAAACATACAATCATTTTGTACCAGAATCATTAAAAATTCTGAGACAAAATAGATTAGCCATAAGCACACCATGAAACAAATCCTTTCGCTTACTACAATTATTGAAACTACAGGGAATTTGGTATGGTAATTTCTGAATGGTAACGTGTTGAAGCTGTCATAAGTTTGATATCAGATTAATGGAGTTGACAGGAACATTATCAGGTATGTGTCACTTGCGTGTCTTTCCCAACTTCTGATTTCATCTCATGTAACATCAGTATCCACTTGTGATGCTTTAATAATGAAAACGAACATTAAATTCCAAATAAATTACCAATAAATTATTAAAGATGACAACTTAATTCTGTAAATGAATCCAATGTCATAGGCACTACAGAGTTGCAGATTTTAGATCAATAAGACAGTCAGCAATTAAATTTAGATAAAATATTAGTAGAAGAATTTATAATTGATATATACAAAATAGTACAAGGATGATAGATTGACTTTATAATTCTATATATTACATATTACTTTACTTATTGTAATGAATACTGAATAAAATTCATTCATATGCCATGTCATAATTTTTTCCACGCTAGTGTGTAACAATGATAATATTGACATCATTACATACCTTCATAATGATACACTAAAGAAAAAGTACAGAGAACCCTTAAAAAGGGGGGGGGAGCATTACCTGATTTTTTTTTACCAATAGCACAGGTATTATATATACATGTGAAACACTTACCCGCTGAATAATATCCTGAAGAAGTAGCAAAACAAACAGAATTAAAAATGTTATATTCAAAATTATATTTGGTTTAGCATACTTTGTTTTCAAAAAGTGTCTTGCACTTCCTGTAGAATTTTTTACCCCATTGAAATTTCAGTTTTGAGAAAGTAAGAATAATCATCTTACCTTTAGTGCAGCTAGATGGTAATGGCAACATATAAGTTACCAACAAAGCAACCATGTATGCTGCCACATAAAATAAAACTAATAAAGATTTAAGTTGCCATACTTACTATTCTGTCCTAGCAGCAATAGGAAAATCATTAATTTGTTAATAACACAGTAGTTTTTTAGCAAAATAATAGCAAATTAATCAGAATGAAAAAATTTACCTGTGTTAATAAAGTATTTGCAAACAATAAATCTGTTTCTTGTTGATCTTTCATAATGTCTGCATTCTCGTGCATTCCAAATGCCTCTGGATGTGTCGTGAGAGGGAGATTTTTTGTATACTCTAAAAAATCTTCATAATGTTTCACCTCTGGTACATAGTATAAACCTATAATGCAAAAATACTTAAAGAAAAACTATAAATCATATTGGGAACAGAAAAGAAAAAAAAATATTTTTATTTTCTGTAACCACATACCTGAAGTAGAAAACGGATATACTTCTTGTTCAACAAGTTGTGTGCAGTAAAACTTGGATAGGATAGTGTTTAATGTTCGACGATCCCACTCATCTGTCACCCTTCCTCCATAGTTGCATTCTCCAGTCAGATAAAGAAGTGCATCATACTGAATTTCCTAAAAATTATAATTATAAGTAATATTATATAAAATAAGCACATCAACATAAATAAAATCTCCCACTAAAATAATAATTTAAATCCTACCAACAATGCAAGACTGCCAAGGGTGGCCAAAGTCATTAAGGTAGGATTCGTGAACGGGAGGTCTGGGGTTCGAATCCTGCCAGGTCTGTCCTTCCTGACTGAGGTTTTTTTTTTCAGGTTTTCCTCAGGCCTCATAAATGGCAAATGCTAGGGAGATACCTTAATCTTAGTCCTGGAACATTTCCTTTCTAGAATAAAAATACCCCTTCCCAATTTATCATTTCATCTCATGAATCATCAGTGTTCACTGCCTGCAGTGCCTCAGTAGTAAAAATGGGTGTTAAACACTTAAAAAAAAATAATTCAAGATCATGAAGAAAAATGTACTAAAAACATACGGTTAAATTGTTAGAAAAATGCTGTACCCTATGATATGGATTATGATCTTTGAGAAAATTAAACAAGATATATGATAGAATCAAAGTCAAATAGCAAAAATTCAAGATCACAGTCAGGGCTAAAACCACAGATCTTAGGTTACCTTACCAGTGCTCTTATCATCTGAATTGTCTGACCACAAACTTTCTCTTCTGAATCTATTACATCCTGGAGACCTCTAAGGTTAACTCATTGCAGAGAGATATAACAACTATATTTAAGTAGTATCTTAACTTATGATATATGCCGTGGAACATGCAATGGAACATACAATAAATGTAACTATAGTATTAAGTTGTATGAAAGTGAGCTCCACTTTATTCGTGTCATTTCATGTTTATATGAATAAATACTACATATAAATACCTCATATTCATCCATGAACATTCTGAGCTGCATTACACTGATATGTAAATCTGTTTCATTGAACTCATATGCTTTGTTCCAACCAAGAGGACCAAACTTTCGCCTCTCCTGTATCAGAGCATGAAAAAAACATAATCCATAAAGCAGCTTTTTAAAATTTTGTGATTTTTTGCAGCTTTCAAACCACTCAGGATCACTGATTGGATCAGAGAGGTATGACCTGAAAATAACAGAATAACATTTTGGCACTTTTTTCAATTTGTTACAATAAATTGAAGTAGATCATAAGACAAAGGAACAATTGCCACAGATCAATAAATTAAGTAAAATGATAAAATAATTAAAGCTCAATTTTCTAATTGTACATTTTACTAAAGCATATTTACACAGAAAAAAAAATATTTAATATTTCAAAATTTTAACTACCTTCACTCTCTCTATGATCTAATTTTGCTTATGCCTTTATGGGGTTTAAAAGAGAATAAATTATGTCAACTTTTCTCAGCTAATGCCTGCAACTAAGTAACTGCTACATTGTATTAGACAAGCATTTGAAATATTTTCATGAAATTTCTCCTAGTAAGAATGGGATTTACTTTTCTATCAGCTGCCAGGAGAGCCCATCTTCTGGATTTAGTGCATCTCTGTTATCTAAAATAATCTAAAGTTTACAGGTAGCAGGCTAGTGAATAGCAATATATACAAACCAGAGTCTGAAAGTTAGGCCAAATACCTTTTCTATTTGGATGGATATGTTTAAGAGTCAGATAAAAATGAACATGTCTCCATACATTTGGGGTAAGAAGGGCAATTTTTATTTTGCCTTTTTTTGCCTATCTTGGCTTCCATTGCCTATTTTAAGGTCTAAATCCTCCATTTTTTTAATCTGTTTTTAATCATTATGGGTATTTTTCTGTGATTATTTAGATATTTTAAAAAGCACATAAAGAATTTCAATATATTGAAGTAAAAAAAGTTATAAAAATTAAATGACATGTTCACCTCACAAAAATATCTATTGAGAATATTGTTACACATTTATTTCTTTTCAAGCAGTCAAAAACTTTTTCCTTAACCCATTCACTTAAGCTCTTTAAATAGCAGAACCTTCATTAGTGAAAGGAATGCATGGTTACCTTGGGCATACGATTACCAGAAAATAGAGAGGATGCGTGAATGAGGATGAGGAATGATAACTTAATATAAACCTTAACAATATCGCATTAGAACAAATAACAAACTATACATTCTTAGGTGTACACATTGATGAAAATTTAACTTAACATATAGAAATAATCTGTAAAAAACTTAACTCAGGGCTATGTCTATTGAGACAACCAACAAAATATGAGAACATTAATATCCTAAAAACAAATACTACACATTATTTATCCACATTTAGCATATGGAGTTGAAATCTGGGGGAGTACAAGTAATACCAACATGGACAGAATATTAAAAGTACAAAAAAGTGCATAAGAAGTTATACAATCTTCCTTAAGCATTAATAGTCCTATAGGGAAACATTCAAAAAAACAAAACATCCTAACTGTAGTTTCAACATATGCATTCAAAACTATTATGCTAGTCAAGGAAAAAAAGGAATTTAATATGCTAAATAAAGATGGCCATACATATAATACAAGAAGAGAGAATGATTACCATAGATTACCAGAGAGCATGAATAAAGCCCAAATCAATAAGGGCCCATATACAATAGGAGATATATAATAAATTACCATTATCAATTAAAAATACCACATGCTTGATATTTAAATCTGTTCTAAAACTATTCCTAATAGAGAAATGTTCACTATTAGGAATGTGTTACTAAATTGAAATGGACAAGAGTGTATAATATTGGTAATTAGAAATACAAGGTTTCTCTTCAAATATGATTGTATAGAATCAGGACAATGTCACATACTCTTGTAAGAGTCTATTGGCTGCAATATATTATTATTATTATTATTATTATTATTATTATTATTATTATTGTTGTTGTTGTTGTTGTTGTTGTTGTTGTTTTTGTTGTTGTTTTTGTTGTTGTTATTATTATTATTATTATTATTATTATTATTATTATTACTATTATTATTATTATTATTATTTACTGTAGTTTTGAATACTACTGGCAAATGATCTTGTATTGATCTGCGTGAGACAACTCTAGGAAATTTATGGTGGGGGTAACTTCTCAGCTGCATAAATGTATCAAATAATTGCAAGCAAGAAAGATGAGAGTGTACAGCTGTGCAATGAACCATCCTTACAATGTGTTCAGTACAGAAATTAGAGAATACTACCCTGATTCTTCTATAAATGCATAAACAGAAAATGAACTCCACCATTAAACCACTGCACAGCTTTTGCCCATTAACGGGGACTATTCAAAACTACTTTGCTTTGTCTTATTAACATTTTCATGATATTCTGTAAGGCGAATATTCGCTTGTAACTGTATGAGTCCTCCTAAAATAGCTTAATTCAAATGTGCTCCAATCACTTCAATGGAAGTAGAATATTCTTTTTCTATGATGGAAAATGTTCTTTTTGACAAGCAGCTGACTATGACAGTTGATACTTTGAAAAAAACATCTTGTTGCTGCTTGCAACTAAGAAAAGCAAGCATAAATTCTTTAATTATATGATAAATAAATTATTAAATATCTTAAATTCCTATTTTCATTAACAATGAATGATATTACTATCTGTTTTCAATTTTAATAAATGCGTATTTTAATTACATTACTGTGTATCTTCAGAATTTTAAGTGCCTCTTTGCCTGCCTATTTTAACCAAAATAAATGCCTGAATTTCTGGGCTCAGATATAAACTAATTTTCAGGAAAAAGTTTCAACCGTATTGTTGCTGCTTTAGAAAGTGATCATTTTAAGGTTTCACATTATTCCCTTAATGAAAAGGGTATAGTTTTCATATTCCTGTGTATGATATATGGAATACAGTGGTAAAAGAAAGATTTTGGCCATATTTATTTAAAGTACCCACTTACCTCAAAATATTTGCTCTAAGACCCCTAGGTGGCTCATTTGTCATTTTCACACCATTCTGCAATATTAAAACTGGGAAATGATCTGCAGGATAGGAAGTGAGCCATAACCTGAAATCTGGATGTGTGGTATCTGGTGTTAAGTTCTCACAAACCTGGAAGATTGTCACAATTAAATTATTATTAGGGGTATTGGAACAGAAATTTCCAGTATTTGAGAATTTGAGAAACATGAAAGATCAAACTTAAACTAAGAGAACGAGCAACACATTTAATTACTTAAGGCACCTGAAATTATTTCAGACATAAAGTAGATCCATCTCTCACATAGACAGTAGTGTTGTACTATAGCTTTGAAGATTTCTGTTATCTGACTTTTGTTTAAAATAGAGAATGCTTTCATACATTCCATGGATAATTAGTGTAGTTATAAGAATGTATCACTTGGGAGATTTATGAGGGTTAAAGTCCTCATAGACATTATTGTCATTAAATCAAGTTTTAATCCTCTCAATAATTGATATGTATAACCTATTTAAAAAGCTGAAGGAACCACAGTAATTATACGTTTGAAAGACGTACTCTTAAATATATGCAATGTAAATGCTAAAGTACAAATGGAAACATTTGAACTAATAACTAATTTGAATGAAACCATTTAAATATATGAATAATTTTAAATTTTCTCGCAAAATGCCACCTAGAGAGTTCAGAAGTAGTATTAAAGGAGAGAGAGCCAAAAGTTACAAATTTCTTCTACAAATGAAGAGCAATTTAATAATAATTTAGAATGCACACACTAATAAAAATGATAAATAAAGTAACTCTTGGAACAATAACAAGAATTAGAGAAGCAGATCTTGATAAAACACTGAAATGGTTAAATATAACATTTAATTTCATGTCGGAATGATTACAGTGAAGCAACTATTATGTTCTTAATTATCTAGTGAGTCGATTTGATAATCTTATGCTCCACTTACTGTTGAATTATGCAAAACTAGTTTCGCAGGCTTTTGCCTGCATCCTCAGTTACGCTTGGACTGTCAGCTTCATTGTTAGTTGGCTGGAGGACTTGTGTAGCTCTCGTGGACATTTTATGAACTTCTGGATTAATTTATCTTCTGTTGGGATCTCAAAGTTCATAACCTTATCCTCATATTTTTTATATAAATTTTTTCCCATATACCCAGCTCAACAGGTCGATCTACAAATTTCAATAATTTCACTCCCATTTCTATATCATGTTTATATCTCCAAAAGTGGTGTGCAACTGCTGATTTCTCTATCTGATTGTACCTTATGTTTCTCCAGTATTCCTTAAGCCTGATTCCAATGCTTCTTTTTGTTTTTCCAATATATACTTTGTTACATTCTGAACAGTTGATTTTGTATATTCTTGGCTTCTTCTCCTCCGGTATTCTATCATTATCACAGAATTGAACAGATTTTTAGCCTAAACTTGTTACTGGGAACAAAGTAATCCCAAACTCTCTGAGTATTTTTTGGAATTTTTTGGTGGCCCAAGGATAAGTGAATTTCATGTGGATGGTAGATTCTTTTATTGTTATCAATGTTGTAACCAGCTTTAACCTCTTCTTTTGTTTGAATTTCTTGATTTTCTTATCTACAATTTCTTGGTCATACCCATTGAATTTTGCTGTTTATATAATATGATGGCATTCTTTGTTGTATTCAAACTCATTCATAGGTATGTTGATGAGTCTATGTGCTAAGCTATTGAGAACTGCATGTTTGTGTGCTGTGGGATTGAATCCACTTGTCTTTATGTAATTCTCAGTCTGCGTGTCCTTTCTGTATATTCCAAATTCCAAATTGTTGCTGATAATTAAGAACTGAAATGGTTACACGAATATCAGAATATTTTAAACAGCTTGGGTTCTTTCTTCTTAAAAAGCACATAAGCAATTCTAAATATATAGCTATTTGTGTGATGTTTCAGTGTTTAATTAATTTCTGTTTCTCTAGTCCTTATTAATTTGGCTATATTGTTCTTTATGAATTATTTTATTTTCCATTTTTAGTAAAAATATTCGTGTATAGATTAAGATCCATTTTATTTTATTTACATACTTATCATACTTGATATATAATTATCACACAGAGTACAATGCTAGCAGAATTTTGCTGCAAATTCATAAGTTAATATTTTGAATTTAAATTATACCTTTTCCAATTGTGGCATAAAACTCTTTGCCAAATGACAGTTCTGTAATACCACCCAGTGTCCATTATGAATTCCATCTTCAATAAATTTCATTGCTATAGGCCCCTGACCTTGGCCTAAGGAAAGAGAGAACAGCCTCTTTGCACCAAATCCCTGTAAGACAATAAATGTTCTAAGGTTTCGCCCAACATTGGTAGCCAGAGCATTAGAATTTCCCAATAACTGTATGTTACCTGTTCATCTGCAAACTTAAGCAGCATTGCAATAGGGTCTGCACCAGGAGTCAGAATAAAGATAAGAGGAATAGATGAGTTTGAATCAGTGAAAGAGGAGAGTAAATCAAAAGTTGGAGGTTCAATGTACTCATGCCCCATATTATCTGAAACAAACATGAGATGTTGCTCATTTTCTCTTCATTACCATTTTATTTGTTTAGTTTCAGTAAGACTAAAGCCCACATACTCACTTTGAATAAAGTTTTGTATTGCAATTACACATTTATCTCTTCTCAAGCATCTCAAAACTGCAAGTTTCTCAAATTCTGATAGCTTTGATTCCCAAGGCTCTGGATACATAGCATTATGTGGTTTAGTGCTATCAAACACTGCCTTCCATTCAACAGAAGTTTCCTTAAAGTGCACGTGAATATTCTGTGAAATAGAGAAAGGCATTTTCTTTAAATTAATGTTAATAACTTATAAAACTAAGTTGCTCTAATTGGAATAATATTATATGTATTTTCAAAACTTGTAAATAATACAAACATGGAATCTATCTAATAACCATGTGCACAGTGAAAACATAATAAGCAAAAATGTTTTGTAACATTTTAACAATAATAGCTCAATTAAATGTACTTACGAAGCTGTTGACAATGGAGTGGTATATATATATATATATATATATATAAACAATGTAATATAGTTTTTTTCACACTAACTCCATTCACTTACATAAAATTTGGACATATGTTTCGGGAGTGATTCCTCCCATCTTCAGCTTGTAGATAAACTGTTGTTAAACGTGGCGGTTGGGTCTCTTGATGTTCTTGTGGCGGCATCTGTTGGTTCTATTAGGAATTTGCTGAATTCATCCAATGGAGAGAAATCGAAATTCATCAAATTATCCTTATTTTTTGTAATGAAAATGTTTTCCCAAGTGGAAAGTTCTATTGCGTTATGAAGTTGTTTAAGTAGTTTTATCTCTGGTTTAATTTCATGATTTTTATTTCAAAAGTGTGGTGCTATTGCTGCTTTATCAATTTGTTTTAAGGTAATATTTCTGAAGTGTTCTTTTTTTCCGGATTCCCAAATTCCTCTTCGTTTTTCCAATGTATTTTTTATCGCACTCTGCACATTCTATTTCGTAAATACCTGACTTTTGTTCTGTTGGCATGTAGTCCTTTACTCTGCAACCTAATAAGTTCTTTATATTAAAATTGTTCTTTGGGGCTAACATAATTCCTTGTTCTTTGAATATCTTTTTGAACTTATTGTGGTAAATTGGGTGGTATGTGAAACTTTTGAATTTGTACCTTTCTTTTGCACTTTTAAGTGTGGAAACATCTCTTATTGTTTTTTGTTTTTTGGTTTTATTGATGATTTTTATTACTGTGTCTTTGTTGTATAAATTAGTTTCTCCTACCTTTATGATTTGTTGGTATTCCAATTTGTACTCTGTTTCTGTGAGTGGAATGTTAACTAATCTGTGTGCTAAACTATAACACACTGCATATTTATGTGGAATGGGGTTAAAACTGTCATTTTTTATGTAATTTTCTGTGTGAGTATCCTTTCTATGAATTCCAAATGTAAGATAGTTTTCATTTCTTATTATTTTTACATCTAGGAAGGGGAGATATCCACTTCTTTCTTCCTCTATGGTGAAATTTATAGATTTGTGCTGCAAATTCAGAAGTTTTAGTGCATCTGTTGTATGTTTTTTCAGAATTATTGCAAATATGTCATCCACATACCTATACCATGTTTTGAAGATTAGAGGGAAGGCTTTGGTGATATGCATTTCAAACGAACTCATAAAAAAATCTGCTAGAAATGGAGATGATGGGTTTCCCATAGCTAGTCCCGAGACTTGTTGGTAATATTTTTTATTGAAAATGAAGTAATTTTGTTCGATGCAAATGTTCGTAAGTTTTATCAAGTCTTCAATTTCTTGTGTCTGTAGATCTAAGGATTTTAACCATTTCTTTAACATTAGCATAAGTGTATCTTTTGGTATGCTTGGGAATAAGGCTTTTACATCAAACGATACCATTATATTTTCTGCTGTAATTTTGTAATTTTTCTACCAAATCCTGTGAATTTTTGACACTCAAACTTTGGTATTTTTTCAAGGATTTGAAAATGTCGGTTAATTTTTTTGCTAACAAGTATGTTGGTGAATTGATATTATTGATTATAGGTCTCATGCTGTTGTCTTTTTTGTGTAATTTAGGAAATGCATACATTCTAGGTAATACTGGGTTGCTATGTGTGAGTTTTCGTTTTTCGGTAGTGGACAGTATTTTTATTTCATCTAATGTTTTATTCAAGTTTTTAGTGCAGGTTTTTAGTGAATTCTCTGAAATTGGTTTATAATCTTGACCTTTTAACATGGTTTCTATCCTGTTTATGTAGTCTTCTTGGTTCAAAATGGCGATTTTATTGCCTTTATCTGTTTTTGTGAATACTACCGGTTTTTCTTTTAGTTGTTTTATTATGTTTATGTAATTGTTGAATTTATTTTGGTTTTTTATTTTCTCTAAGGTTTTTGTACATTTAAATTTGATAAACGATTTTTCATTTTCTTTCAGTTTATTGGTGGCTATATTAATATCCACAATGTAATCTTCTATTTTTTTGGAGAAACCTACACATGTTTTTAGGCCTTGGTTTAGGAATTTGTTCATTGTTTGAAAATGCGGTGCTTGAAATATTAATTACGTTCTCTGTGGTTTGTGTAACTTGTTTGGGTACATGTTTGGTTTGAAGTTTTCGTAAATTGTAGAACTTCTTTTTCAATTTCTGATTCTTTGTTTTCATTTCATTGGTTAAATTTTTATGCAGATGTTGTTGTACGTTATCCCAAATGTGAAATCCCAAAGTCCTTGAAAGTTTTAAATGTAAAATAGAAATAGAATGTGCAGAGTGCGATAAAAAATACATTGGAAATATGAAGAGGAATTTGGGAATCCGGAAAAAAGAACACTTCAGAAATATTACCTTAAAACAAATTGATAAAGCAGCAATAGCACCACACTTTTGAAATAAAAATCATGAAATTAAACCAGAGATAAAACTACTTAAACAACTTCATAACGCAATAGAACTTTCCACTTGGGAAAACATTTTCATTACAAAAAATAAGGATAATTTGATGAATTTCGATTTCCCTCCATTGGATGAACTCAGCAAATTCCTAATAGAACCAACAGATGCCGCCACAAGAACATCAAGAGACCCAACCGCCACATTTAACAACAGTTTATCTACAGGCTGAAGATGGGAGGGATCACTCCCGAAACATATGTCCAAATTTTATGTAAGTGAATGGAGTTAGTGTGAAAAAAAACTGTATTACATTGTTTATATATATACCACTCCATTGTATTATGACTAAGACTTGCTATGAAACTTTGCAGTATAAATTGAATCTGTCGTCTTAACACTAGTGAAGCATGAAGAGTGTTAAGACGACAGATTCAATTCAAATGATCTTCACTGTGTTAGTTCCATATGAAAACTTTTTTAAAGATTTACAATTTTTAAAAAATTTTGATTTGCAGTATAACTTTATATACCTTATATGTGAGTAAATCACCAAGTCTGCATAATTCATCCCAAGACTTCTCAGGTAACCAGTCAGTGGGATTTGGGAAAGGGTTATCCAGCCCAACACCTCCAGTCAAAATAAACATCCATTCTGCATTGTCAATTTCATTTTTGTCCTTCATCAAGTTTATTGTTAATATTAATGAGAACAGCAGCTTATCCTAAAGGGATCAATAAAAGAACAAATTTCAAATAATAGTTTAAAGAATTACAAGCATTTATAAAATAAGAAAATGAAAAAATAAAAGTTAGACAGAATCAAATGAGATCTTGATTCATTCCAGTCAAATTGAAATTCATTGTATTGTCATGGTACTGCCTTGTAACTGGAAATTATTTACTTAGAAATCATTAATAGTCTAAATAATTAGTTTCATGTTAATAAATCATAATTATCTAAGTTGGAAACAATAGTTCAGAGTAAGGTAGTGATGTAATGGGAGTTTCTTAAGGAAATTGCTGCAAACAACCCTTCTGTTTCTAGATAGCAGCCTTTGAGGGAGGAGTTGATTCATTTCCTTTAGGAGCCCAGCCACGGAAAAAATACCTGGAAAGAACATACTGGAAGACATGGGTGTTTTGTAGTACATGTAATTACCCTTTAAGGTTATTGGTTATAATTAGAGTGTCTACCATTCTCCTTGGTGGAGAAAATGATACCATTTTGATTGCAATTGGTATAACAACCAAAGGAGGCGTAGAGGACCCAATGGTCAGTCGATCTTCAAGGTTCTATCCCACAAGGGTTGCAACTGAGGAAGCAATGACCTACAGAACCAGTTGTGTTCTAGAGAGACAGTGATGACATTTTATTAAGGTAAAATTACCATTCTGGTGGGCAGAAACATTTTACTTTTTTCATTTGGTATTTATACTATACCTATGGATATATAAGTATAATACATTTTAGTATTGAAACAGCTAAATTAATTTGCAGCCTATCTGAGTTAACACTCCCAATGTCACACACCATATATTGTTTTTAAAACATGTTTGACACCCACAGTGATCATTCTCTTAATAGCAAACAACCCAGAATATTTTATGTCTAAATATAGAAATTTTCTTTTAAGCTTTTATCTATTATCACACCTAGAAAATTTGCACTACTTACTTTACTTATTTCCTCAAGTTCTATGATAATTTTTTAGTTTGTTGTATTTTTATTTTGTGAAGTTTAAAAGTGTATTATTTTGGTTTTACTCACATTAATGTGTAGGTAATTTGATTTTAGACAAAGTATGATTTGCTTGGTATTTTAAGTGGCTGCATTTTGTAATTTTTGTAAGCTTTGACCCATTTTCAGTATATATAAGGTCCAAGAAGAGATCTTTGGGACACCTGTGTTCTACTGGAGTCTATTTAAATGATAGTTAATCTATCTAGTTTAGATCTTTATGTTAGTAATTTTCACTTGTTGAGTTCAGTTGCTTAATGATGATATCATTAATGTATGTGAAGTTTCTCATGTTCCATAATGATATTTAATTAGTAATATGTGTTTTAGACAGGGATGTAAACTGAGCCCAATATTATTTAACTTATTTATACATGATGTCATAGAGAAAATCTGGATGAACAATAGGCACTGTCAAATAATTAGAATGAAAGAGATACCAGGACTGCTTTTTGCAGATGATCTAATAGTGGAGGAGGATAATTGTGATAGGGCTACAGCATGCCATTGATGAAATTATTAGATATTGTACAGAATGGGGTGTAAAAAAATAGTAAACAATCAAAGATTTTATTATTCAAAAAAGGACCAAAATTGAGGAAGGATAAGAGATGGTTTAAAAATAAGAGATCAAATAGAAGCAGTGAAAGAATTTGAATATTTGGGGATCAGATTTGCAATAAATGGAGGATGGGAGGTGCAGTTGAGAAGCATACATGGCAAAGGTAAATTAGTACATTAGTTATGAGGGCAGTTAGAATAAGTTTGTATAAAATTCCCACATTACCAATGAAATGGTTTGAGAGATTATATGAGGCGGTAGTTGAAGCTAAGATGATGTATATGGTAGAACTTTGGGGGATGTCGAAGGGTTGGATGAAGACTGATGTGGTCCATAGAATGTTCTGTAGAAAATATTGGGGTTACCAAGAATCTCACGAAGAGAGGTAAGTTTGTTTGTTAGAATTGGGAAGAGTTGCAAGGAAAGGTATAATTTTTCAGAGAATTATGAAATACTGATATAGATATCTTAAATTAAGTAATAATAATATACTAAAAGTATGTCTTATGCATCAAAGAGATGTTTTGGGAAGAGAGAGTTGATTTGAAAAAGTGGGAAAAATATTAGGAGAAATTGAAATGTGGGATGTTTAGAAATAAGATGAAAGTAATAGGAGAAGTTCTTAGAAAGAAGTGAGACAGAGGGAGGAAGATATTGAAAAAAGCAGGAGATTTGGGCTAGTTTGAAGGATAAAAGCTCTTTGGAGTTATATAGGAAGATAAAAAAAAAATTGGGGAAGAGAGAAGTATGTAGATAATTGTGAACAGTTCAGAAGATTAGGCCTGGCATGGATGCCTAGAGTGGTATTATTCCTTAAAGGAGTAAGAAAAAGTTATAAGGTAGGATGTGTAGGAAATAAGATAGTATATTTCATTGTTTATTAGAATGTGAAATAGTGAAAAAATGGAGGGATAGTATTTGGAATAATAAATGGGATAAATAAATATTTCAACCAACAGAGGCCACCACAAGAACATCCGTTTGTCCAGCCATAGTTTTGAGTAGCGGCGGTTCAGTGAGCAACTGAAGATGGGAAAAATTCTCCCGAAACGCGTCTTACTTTTGTGTAAGTGAATGGAGTATAGTGTAAAAAAGTGAATACATAAGTTGAGGTTAGATTGCCACTCCATTGTCAACAGCTTCGTAAGTACAATATTTAAATAAATTATTATTATTATTATTATTATTATTATTATTATTTATTGTTTATATTTTTTTTTTTTAATTTTTTTTTTTGCAAAAGATGGCATAGGTGTGTTTGTATGCATATGTGTATATAATTTTAAATTAAAAACATGTTAAAATTTGCATATTTCATAACTCTAAAATAAAATAAAAATATTTTCATTCCTTAAAGACTGGTTAATTAGAATGCTCTAAAAGTGTACTCTTGTCCCACATCTTTCTAATGCTTGCAATGCCTTCCAAATTACATTTTCTCTAAACTCAAGAGTTCTTGTATACCATGCACATGTTGATAAATAAAACAAGTAGACATTTTTGACTTTAACTATATACTGAGATTGATATGGAAAGTGTAAAAACCATAGTTGATGATATTAAATGTGGATTGCTTCCAGATAGTTTGACATCTCCACAAGTAAAAATTTGCTGAAGTCTAAATAATAAAAATTGGGCTACACTTACCCCATTTCAGCTTTTCTTTTCGTCCATACCAATTGAGTTTACAGATATTATATGATTTTACCTTTTCAAAAAGACTTCTGCAAATGTTACTGTAAATGGAATAAGTGAAATATCTTTTGAGATCTTCAATTCGTTCCAGTAGATTTTCTTTCTTTTCTGTATTATCAATTGTCATCTTGTATAAATTTAGAAACCATGAAAGTGAATATTGGTACATAGGATCTATGTTACCCATTACATCTGAAAGTAAAACAATGAACTTATTTACAGTAGAAGTTAGCACATATTTTTTTTAATTTATGAAAATATACATATTCTTTAAAACTTTATCATTATAACTCCTCACAATTCTAGCACAGTTAAGATTATAGCTTAATCAGTCACATATGCTAAGAGTGTGGATTTACATTCTGCTTGAGTTTATTGATCTTAATGCATTTTTACCAGAAGTTTTAGACAATGTTAAAAATATAATTCACACACCCACAAGCTGTTGTGTAAACAATAGTCACAAATTATAAAAATGTGATGAAGAAATGTGTAGCATGGCATAAGAAAGCACAAATATTGTAGAACTTTAGCTAAACTTAAGAGAGCCAATGAGAATGTGTAATTGACTCACCAGCTAACACTTTTAATTTAAATAATGAAGTTCTGAGAAATTAAAGAAAGGTTTTCTAACAAGAAGGGAATAGGATCTCTGAGGTAAAGCTATCACAAAACATAACATTAACAACCCTTCAAAAGGCAATTGGTCATTACACTATAGGAGAGTGCCATTAAGCTCATGATCAAACAGTTAATATCTGAAGATAGTCAATGCAATGACAGTGTATGTTACAAATATATCTGACAGTAATGATAGTAATGAAACCTATTGACACACCTGATGATGATGCATTCACAAAAGAGGAAATCCTGGCTGCATTAAATAAATTCAATCTGAAAAAGGCATCAGGAGAAGTTGGTTTTATCAGTGAAGTTGTCAAAGCATTTTGAGTGCTTTCGTACTTTTTTTACAGAAATCTGTAATCAATGTCTCAGAAAATTAATTTTTGGTAAGCAGTGGAAATATTCAGCATCACTCCAATCATCAAACCAGGGAGGAATGAAGCATAGATGCATCAAAATACAGTTCTACTATCTTATTACATTTTGCTGCATAAGTACCAGTAAAATTGATTCTTGATAGAATAAAACATCACATATTTTCTAAGAGTCTATTAAAAGTTTAGTAAATATGGATTCATCCTGCAGGAAATTGCAACTGATGCAGCAATGGCAATTTAAAATTTATGCAACAAAACTTGAATCAAAATAGTATGGTTCTCATAAGCCTTGATGTGCTAAGAACTTTTAATGCAGCTTGATAGCTAAGTATGCATATAGCAAATGGCATGATCTCTGCTGCCCACAAAATCTGTATAATTTAACTCAAAATTATTTTAAAGATGGAAAAGTAACACTATAAGTAAACACCTATAAAAAAGAGAACTATAATACAAAGTGTCTTTAGGTATGCTGTTGCAGTCCAGGACTATAGAACATCAAGCAGAATTCTCTCCTGAACATAAATTTCTCAAGCCACAGCAAAGCAATTCCCTTTGCTGATAACCTCATCATTATGATCATAGGTAAAATATTAAATGAGTGCACAAATTGTTGCTTTGTCATTTTAGAATATCGCAAAAACTTCAAGAAGCTTTATGAGAACTATGTGGCAGGAGGATGATGGAAATATATTATTATTATTATTATTATTATTATTATTATTATTATTATTATTATAATATTATTATTATTATTTCAAAGAGATGTATATCTAACTAGTGACTGCAATGAATTTCATGTAATGTATTATCCACAGGATGAAATATAAAACATGCTTTAAAAATGGAATGCAAGGAATATTTTTCAAAGGAGTTTATTATTATTAAAAGATATATTTATAATGACACATTAACCATTCATCATGTTTCTAAAAATATCAAAATCAACTTCATATACTATTAAATGGATCAGAGAGCTAAATGTGAAGGGGAATGAAATAATGCAACTTCAAACTTGTTAGTTTCATATGGTTGATTATTAATAAACATTATTATTAGTGTCATCATTGGTTTATAACTGGTAGAAAAATTTGTAGGGACCATCTCTTTAGTCTAGTAGTTAGCAATGCTGACTGCTGGCCGGTAGGCCCAGATTAAATTCCTGATACTTACTAAGGAATTTTTCTAAGTTAAGGAGGTGTGGAATGGGGTTCACAAACCTTGTAAGGACAATTTGGAAGCTGCCTGATGAAGAGGTGACATTCTTCGATCATGAAAGCTACATAATAGGCAACCTGCAGGAATGCTGGATTGCTGATCACATGCCCTCTGAAATACTGTCCTCCATCAATGAAGTTGTAAAATGGAGGTAGAGGAAGCAGAGATTTATACTACATTAATGTGTTCAGTTGTTAACACTAACTCCACTTACTTTTTTAAAACTTTGGACTAGTTTCGGGAGAGGTTCCTCCCATCATCGGCTGTTGTTGACTGAATGCCGTTGTTCGAAACGGGGGATGGACGCCCGTTCGCTCCTGTGATGGTATCTTGTGGTTCTAGTAGATTCTAGTAAATTCTCTCCCATGATACACATGGGAGAGAATTTTCATTTTAAAAAATAAGAACAACTTAATGAATTTTGATTTTCCTCTGCTGGATGAACTCAGCAAGTTTCTACTAGAACCACAAGATACCACCACAGGAGCGAACGGGCGTCCATCCCCCGTTTCGAACAACGGCATTCAGTCAACAACAGCCGATGATGGGAGGAACCTCTCCCGAAACTAGTCCAAAGTTTTAAAAAAGTAAGTGGAGTTAATGTTAACAACTGAACACATTAATGTAGTATATATTACCACTCCATTGTCTACAGCTTCATAAGTACAATTTTTACTTAATTATAAAAGACGAAGCAGAGATTGTCACAGCAGGCCAGGATCACCCTGGGCTGTAGTGTCAAATAAGAAGAATAAGAATAATTTGTAGTGTCTTTTATTGTATTTTCTGTTAATGTTATTATCTAATATTCCAATGAGAAATTGCAGATGATCCACAGACAAAGATTCAGAAGTTAATTAGATAAAGTTAAAGAAATTAAAATTTGCTTATATAAAGATATTAGTCATCAATAAATTTAATACCAAATGGAAGTTCTGATTCTAATTTTTCACATACATCCTAACTCTATGGCATTGATCAAACAAAGTCTGGGTGTGTCAGGATATGCATTAAGTTAAACTTCTGCGTCAACTCTCACAATCCTACAGAGAATGGAATAGTAAACAGAAATTAATGCTACCATGCCATACTTTTCAGTAATATTCCTATGAAATTATCAAATTATTCTCCAATGGATTTTGCCCCATTGAGGAACTCAAAAAGAGGCATTCTCATATTATATAATGGCCTATAGAAAGCTTATAAGGAGGAGTGGGGAAGATGGGCATGGCTGCATTATGTAAAGGCGTTTATGAAAATTAAGTTGTGCAGTGTTAGCTCACATAAGGAATACCAAATATAGCAAGGCTGATGGTGGAAACAATGCTTTTTCTAAGGTAAGACTCACATAAAATCAGAATTAGAAATAAAAAATAACTCCATAGGTAAACAATTAATTTTTTTCATAGGATCTTAATACATAATACAAACATTATTGTATATCATCTTTTTGTCAATTGTAATTTCATTTGTTCTTTTATGAAATCATACTTAAAATATAATTTTAAGTTTTATTTTGTGATACATACCAACAGTAAAGAAAAGAACAATTGAATATGATGCAATAGGCTCATATCCCATTCGTGCTTGATCAATGGTCTTTTCTGTTTCTTCAGCAACAGTTTGCTTTTCAGATATTTCATTGGATAGTACTTTGGATGAGCTCAAGGTCTGCACAGCTGTCTCATCTTCCAGTATATTTCCTTCAGAGGTTGATAATATGAATAAAATTTTGTCTTCTAATTCTTTTAACATCCTGCAATTTAAATAATAAAAACAATGATAGTATTCAATGCAATTTTGTAACATATTAAACATATAAAATACTAATTGGCATTAAAAATATAAGCTGAAAGCAAGAGGACTTGGGAATTAACATTTTTGTCCCTCCCTGCTTTTCATCCCAATGATCTTTTCTCCTCTTGAAAACTATTCAATATGAAAATATAATACATTTCACATCAATATTGTCAAATTTCACTACCTATTTGTATAATGAGTATTTACATAAAACTTAAAGGTAATGTTCAAAACTAATTCATAATTATCAAATATTTTATGTATGTCAATATAGTACCTCTTCAAATTCCAAAAGAAAAGAAAATAAAGAAAAAGTGCACTATGAACATTACACCTCTAATTTTTTTTTCAATTTGTTTAAAAATTTTTCTGAATGCCTGATTCACTAACAATGGCATCAATGATCCAATGCACTTTACTTTACTTATGAGATGCTATATTCAAAAGGTTCCTTAGCTAACCATCAACTCAGTTAACTGAGGATGAGGACAATAGTCTGTGAAACATGTACTAAATTTAAACAAATAAGTGGATCCATTAAGAGTGCATGTGTAGTTTGACTCAATCATACAACAATTTTAATTAAATGTTTGTTATGTTTATGGACAGTTTACTCCCACCTGATCCATATAGCAAGGAATTGCATGTACCTGTATCCTCTAAGACATGGAGTACTGATTGAAAGATGAAGGAAATAGTGATTCTTGGTATCAGTTGTCTCTGAGGCCAGGGGCTCTACTTCAAAATATTCAGAATTTCAACCAGATAATTCTAAGTGAAAGACATTTTATAGGGCAAGCAGACTTGAATAATTTGGCCTGTGACTTATATTCATTGAAAGAAGAATCTGAACTTCTAGGTTCTAGGCTACAACAATGAAATTACTTGCACCTGGTACAAAAATTAAAAATTTCAGAAATTTAAAAAATATTTTGCTATCAAGGAGAATATTTGTGTGTAAACATTAATGGTTTAATGAATGAATTAGGGATTAATTACAATCCAGATGACTGGCAATTATTTATAGATTCACATAAGTTTAGCTTAAAAGGTGTGTTATTTCAAATGGTAATGAATTTCCATCTGTTCTGGTGGTTCATTCTGTAGGTCTTAAAGAAAGTTATGAAAGATTGTGCATGTTTTAGAATATGAGGCTCATTCCTGGAGGATATGTAGTGATCTTAAAGTAAATTATTTACTGCTGGTATAACAGTGGAATAAGCAGCAGGTATAAGTTCCAGGGTAAAGGAACTTAAAAAAACACCATTGGTTCAACCTGACAAGATTCTTCTTCTTCCCTTACACATAAAACTTGGGCTGAAGAAGAATTTTGTTAAAGCACTCAACAAGAAAAGTAGTGGATTTGTATATTTGCAAGGCAAGTTTCCACAGTTAACATATGCAAAATTCAAAGAAGGGATTTTTATTCAACCTCAAATTATAAAACTCGTGAAGGATGAAATGTTTGAGAAAATTTTACAAATGGCTAAATTAACAGCTTGGTAATCACTTAAAAGAGCTATGCATGATTTTCTTGGAAACACAAAAGAAAAAATTAAAAACTTTATTGTCAGATTTATTGAAATGCTATAAAAACAGGTTGTTGAATGCCTTTGAAAATCTATTTCCTCCATTCATGTCTAGTCTTTTTTCCAGAAAATCTGGGTGATGTGAGTGATGAACAAGAGGAACAGTTTCATTAAGATATTTCCACCATGGAGAAAAGGTATCAAAGTCATAAGGATCCAGTAATGATGGGAGATTACTGTTGGTTTCTTGTGAGGGAGAGCAGATAGGAATACAAGAGAAAATCACATCCTACCAAACACTTTTAAGCAAAGTTACAGGTATGTTTCCTTAAAACATGGCCCAAGTATTATTGCATGCATATAAAACTACTTGTGTGAAATGATCTTCACCTAGCATGAATACATCATAATATCATAAATCATTATATCATAATAACTAATCTAACTTAATATTTTATCTGAAATTGCATAAGTGAGATTCTAAATGCATTTATATCTTTTTAACCTAACATGATAGAATATTTCTATAATGATTTTCAAAATCAGCACATTTTTTCCCCCCCCCTTAAGAATAATTTATTTTTGTTGTGAAGATATGGAAAAAAAATGTCTTTTGGTTGGATAGTGTTTTCCAAACACTAAAAGGTAAATGTAGGTGCTAGTACATTTTCCACTTATTATCTTTTAACAATAGCAGATACCATAAAATCAAAATAACCTTGAATTACAAAGATTTTTAATACCAAAAAATTTCATAAAGTTTTAGATTACATAATATGCAAATTGATAAGCCTACTGACAGTTCAAAACATTTATACTTTAAGTGTTCAAAGTAAGAAACCATTACCTGATGATTATGGCTGACACATGAAATCCTTGTAGTTGAACAGAAATCTCTACCACATACGTAACTGGATATGGTGATGAAGAATCAATAGTACAGTTAGAGATGTTGAATTATTATCAGCTAACCTTTCAAGAGGTATTTAAATTGTTATGGCTTACACTTAACTACACCAAATTCAACATATATTATAGTCATTATTTTTGAACCTTTAATACATTGAAGTTTGCATGTATATGAGGACATAGATAATTGTCTTATTTCTTTAGCTTTATGCACTGGTAGTGTTCAGTAGCTATACTTCAACAATGACTTCACCAGAACTTATAGACTCTTACCTTTTATTCTCTGCACTCGATAATAATAGTTGATTTTTTTGCTCTTCCAAATCAGGTTTCTCCTTTGCTACAACAATTCCTAGCAGTTGATCTTTTAATCCAGTAGGCGTTGTCATAAAGTTAATGAGTGTAACCTTTACTGCAACTTCAGGTAAATAATGAGGATTACGTAGTTTGGTAGTAATGTACAGCCTGATAAGAAACAAATGACAAAAATTAGGTAAATAAAAAACTATTGATAAGTAACAAAATATAATCAAAATTATAATAAACCAAAGAAAATCTATTATTTACTATCCTCTAAAAACTTATTTTTATGCCAATTTAATACAAAATAAATCAATAGCAATTCTGGTAGTATGTAAAGATTTATTTTATTTTTAATGATGACAAATAGGGAATAAAAAAGTCAAAGTTTATTTCAGCTATAAATATTAAGAATGAAAAGAATCATAATTTAAAGCACCTTGATTTAATTTTATATGGAATTTCTAAATTTAAAAAAAATTCCGGAATGCAAGAAAAAGCACCAAATAAACTTGTTTGTAATAATTTTTGCAAAAGATATTAAAGAACATATAAAATATTTAAATACTGTATTTTATTAAATACTGAAGGGATCAACAATTTTTTTGAATTACTCATAAATTTGAATTGCTAATTGGAACTTGTACAGTGAAGCTAATCATCTTTATAATTAAGATCAATATATGATTGAGTCAGTTAACTAAGAAAGTGGAGTCAATAAGAGAGTATAGTTCAACTCAATCATACAATGATCTTAATTAATTACTCATAAATGTTTAAATACATGAAAATAAAATTCAAAAAAGGAAACATTCAAATTATTCAAATAATTTATAAAAAAAATACATACAACCTACATAATTTACAGTATCACCGAAATGCAATAAATAAGGATAGCTTCACAAATCTACTATCACCATCTTCATCATCAGCAGCAGCAATAATAATAATAATAATAATAATAATAATAATAATAATAATAATAATAATAATAATAATAATAATAATAATTGAAAATAGTATGATTTGTGTGAGTGCTAAACTACAATGTAATTAGTAGCCTGTTTTAGCTTATGAGAGGTGGCTGTTATATTTGGATATCATTATCAATTCAGAGAATAAATAACATGTAGTTATTAAGATCACTGTATGATTGAGTTGAATGTAGTTATTGTTTGATATGTAGTTATTTAGCAGAAAAGTATGGCATACACAGCAACTTGAGTCAAAATATGCTTAAGTGTTCCAATGTGTTTCCTTCAATGCCACAGAATTTTCTAATTATGTAACATTAAAATGTTCTTTTAATGCATCATATTTAATAAGAATAAAATCAAATCAAAGTTTCGTTTCTTGCTCAGACAGAAATATCAGTTTTAATTTTGATGTTTTTACTCACACCAGAGCTGCTGATATAATATTTTGGTTTATTATTACATCCTTGAGCAAATGAACAACATAGGTTTTTGTATAATTATAATGCCAAATGTTTCACTATGATCAAGAAAAGATGATCCCCATAACAAGAGGATTTCTCAAAAAAAAAATAGTTGAGCATGAACAATCGAAGGTTTATTAATTTGAAATATGAATTGGAACTTGTGCTGTGAAGCAAATCATATAATTAAATTATTGTATGACTAGTCAAAATACACATTCTTGTTGCTTCATTTCTTTATATCTAGAACATGTTTTGCAGACCATTGTATGCAACCTCAGCTAATTATCAACTGCTAGATGATTCATAGTATTCTTTGGGGATACATATTATACTCTGGTGGAAGTGTGATGAACTTAAAATTGATGTTTTCATCCCCAGAAAAGTTGAAGTTTCTTAATCTGTCTTTGTATTTACATGTGTATATTTTCTTCCACATTGCTAGGCTCTGTGGGCCCCTGGGCTGAATTCAATAATTTTGCTTTTTTCACTATATCATGATTCTCTGTCAAACAATAAGATGCCACTGCTGATTTCTCCATTTTTTGTATTTAATGTTCCTGAAGTTTTCTTTTAACTGTGTATCTGTGTTTCTCTTTGTTTTTCCAATATAGATGTTTTCACATTCTGCATTCCTACTTTTTCTCTGGAATAATTTCATTAATTTTGCCATTCAGGAGATTTTTAAAATTAAATCTGATTTTTGGTGCTAATCTAATATTAAAATCTTTTAGAATATTTTGCCCATGGGTGATATGTGAATTTTTTTTAAAAAAATATCTTATCTTTTTCTGCTGTAAGTGTTGTGGTTCTTTTAATAAGTTTTCCCTCTTAAACTTCTGTACTGTTTTGTGAATCAGTTCTTTGCTAAATCCATTTTTAATCACTGTTATTTCTATTTACTTGTATTCTTTCTTGTTAATGGATAAGTTAACGAGTGTAGGTGTTAAGCTATTGATTACTGCATGTTTATGTGTTCTTCAATTAAATTTGTCAGCTTTGATGTGATTGTCAGCATGAATGTTTTTTCTGTAGATTCCAAATTAATTAATGAAAGTATTCCACTAGAGAAAAAAATAGGTACCAATTTACAAAATAAACTGTACAGAATACAAATTAAATCTATATTGGAAACACAAAGAGAAACATAGGCACATGGTTAAAAGAATTCTTCAGTAACATTAAATACAAACAAATGGATAAATTAGTAATGGCATCTCATTTTTGTACAGAGAACTATGATATAGTGAAAAAGCAAAATTATTAAAGTCAGCAAAGGGTCCCACAGAGCATACTAGAATGAGAAGTATCTAAAGGTAAAATAAATTATATGTTTTATTTTTTTATTTTTCAATTCAGAATTTCTCTTGACTTTACTTTATGACCTAAAACTGTTAAAGTGTTATATTAGTATATTAAATAGGCACTTATATAATAAAAGCCTCAAACTTGAGGGCAATATCTTACCTGAAGATGCAATTTTTCTTAATGGAAATTAATACTGATAAAAAATATAAACTTTTAAAATTATGCTGAAATAAAACATTGTTATTATCCATATACTTGCAGTGCTGAATCCAAATATGTAACCCATTTTTCAGCAGCACCCTCAAATTTTCAGTTATTATCCTTCTGAAAAGTTTGATACTAAGTAGTTCCACATTCTTAATAGTTAATATACAATGCTTAAACATTATAATGGAATTGATGTTGAAAATAAAGTTTTCTTCATATTATATTATATGAATGGCTACTTGCATTTATGTAATAGATGGCAGGAATCACTTTAAAATGCTTATCTCTTATGTGTTGTAGTATCCTCTCTTTGTAGGATCCAGCAGTAATCACTCATCATGGATGGACCCCATCTCCCTTTATAACATTGTTTCATGTGTAAAATGTCTTGTTTATCACTCAATATACCCAACTTTACAGGAAAAAATGGAAATAAGAATGCAGGAAGTGAATTTTGAAACATTCTATATCCCAAATTCTTGCAATTTTTAAGTAGACTGAACTAGTTCTTCGCTATTTTCTTTCATCTTATTGCTGAAGAACCCACTCACAACACATTTAGATAATTCCCATGCTCCAAGTTTGTTACAAGCTAATTTTTCTAAAAAACATTGGTTACCCATCACTTTTTTTAATCTGAGATCCAATGAATATTCCTTCTTTTAATTTTTTATCCCTTAAACTAGGGAACATTTTTCACGGTTATTTCATAGTTATTTAAAACTCTTTGTCCACACCTTTCAGGGAGTTCTTTATAAGCCCCAATTTAATGTGTAAATGAGGAAGAAATATATATGGATCAACTATAGGTTTAAATTTTACATTATGTTGTCTAGGAATGAAATCTTCTCTTCTTGGGCATTCCTTGCCTCTATAAAATGTTGTTGAATATCATGACTGTCCCAAATGCACAGATAATAAGGATATTTAGTGAATCCACTCTGCATTCTAAGTAGAAAAACCAATAACTTTAAGATACCTGCAAATATGCCAACAATGATTTTCATATTTAATGGCTGCAAGAATATGACACAAGTTTTCGTCAGTTTCCTTCACTGCTACGCAGTATGCTCCAGGTATACAGGGAAGGTGACTGCCATTGTGTAACAAAACAACCTTCAGAGTAATAAATACACTCTCCAGCATTATGTGTAATACCTAGTTTTAATATAAGTCCATTCACATTGCATGCACAAACTCAGAATCTGCAACTGTGAAATATGTTAACAAATTCTAATTTCTGTTTCTAAATACTGAAACCTTGAGAGCTTTATTCTGCAACTTTCATTTCTGAAGACGAGATCCTAGAAACCCAGGTAAGCCTTTTGGGTAGTATAAATCTTGTACCAGAACGTTGAGTTCCACTTGTGTTATTAAATGTGGCTTTTCTTCTTCCTCTTCATATGGAATATAGATGTCTTCCCTTGATGGAGGGGACTGCATATCATCAGATGATATTTTATCACATTCTAATTCTTCTTGCCATGTAGAAAGTGGGATGGGAATTAATAGATAAATTTTCTCTATAAGTTATTGGTCATATAGCCAAAGAGAGATTAGGATACTGAATGGCTCACTTATTTTTTTTGAAGAAAACTCAGTTACTTAGGTAAGCAGAAATAATAGTACTTATCATAGTTTTTTTTTTTTTGCTTGTTCATACTGTGCCATTGGTACACTGAAAGGTAAATGCTCTTTCTAGCCCTTTAAACACTGAGTCAGTCTTGTATTGCATCTTTTAAAACTCCCGGCCCAATCCTAGTCCCCAAAGGTGCAATTGAAATAAAAAGAATAAGTGCTTTAACAAATTTAGAAATTGACAGCTCTGATATTTTGAAGAAAATTCACCATTTATATGACAAAAATATTCTAAGAGTTTTTACAACTATGCTTTTGGTTCTTCATAATTTCACACAGAGTGGTTCACACTGCTATCAAAACCTCTACACCACAACTAAACAAATTACAGACTGAATGTCTTGTTTTTATTACCAGTCATCCTCTTATCTTTCAAGACATCAACAAACTTATTTATTCAGAGATGTCAAGTGAGGAGACTTGGTATAATGAATGGAAGTCAAAGAAGTGCTATTTGTATATACCACTGTTAATAGAATATAAGTTGGTTAAAGAGCTCAGAAACCTGACATGATGGACAAAATCTGATTACACATTCGTAATCAGTACATCAGACTTGGTAATAACCAGCATCTGTTTGTCAGCACAAAAAACCATATTGACTTGTATAATTTTTACATCCCTTAACTTTCACTATGGTAGCCTACTGTACAAGCAAAATTTGTATATACCACTATTAATAAAATATAAGTTGGTTAAAATGCTCAGAAACCTGACGTGATGGACAAAATCTAATTACATATCCGTAATCAGTGCATCAGACTTGGTAATAACCAGCATCTGTTTGTCAGCACTAAAAAACATATTGTCTTGTATAATTTTTACATCCCTTAACTTTCACTATGGTATCCTACTGCACAGGCAAAATTTCAAATTTTGATTTCTTTTATTTTGCTTTGTCCTATAAATTATATCTTTCAGTTGGTTAATGACCAAACAGTTATGAGCTTGCAGATCCATTGCAGAAGTTTCACTTTATATCTGTTACTCATGTAGCACTAGTGCTTGCAAGCATATTAATTCAGTTGGAATCTTCAGCTGAGACAAGTTGCCCAGCTTCACTAAGTCTCCTATCCCTCTCCTTCAAATAAATATTGGGCAGTGAATGTAATATGCCCAATATATAATGGATGCATTAATCTTCCTTTCTCCTGAACACATTAATTTCCAAAAATTCATAAAGAGTAGAAAAAAATATAAAAAAAGAAGAATGTAATTAAAATATAAAAAATATGTATATTTACATGAAGTTAGAATTGTATTCAACTACTGTATCTCCTAGCTTGATGTTCAATGCTCCACCAATTTTGAATGTTTGTTTTTGCAACAGTGGCTCCAACATTGGATCCAGTTCTTCCAGAACATTCTCCAGCAGTACCTTAAACAAAAACAGTAACTCCAGTTATTTTTAATGAAAATAAAACAAACTGCATGGCATCCAATTTCAACCCTGTGTTTTAGTGGTAGCATTTGCAACTACTGATCTGGAAGTCCTGAATTTGAATACCAGTCAGGTCAAGCTGTCAGGGTAAGGTTTTATTTTTTTGTGGGGGGGGGGGGGGGGTTCTTCCTTGCCCTGAGAAGGTAAATGCCAGATTTTAATTTAATATACAGCTTAATCATTTTATTCCTACAGACTTAAACCTACAGTATTCAGCTCACAACTTATGAACATCACAAGAAGATAACTGCAGCCAAAGCAACAATAAATAAAAACACTAAATATATATAGATTATACTGTCAGTACTCAAACATGCAAAAATGTTTAATTTTAACATTAACATTAAAATGTCCAGGAGAGCTACACCAAGTCCATCCAACCATCAATGAATCTCGCAATTGACTTAAGCTGATGATGCAGGCAATGGCCTGTGAAACATGTTCTGTATGATTAAATGGTAAGTAGAGCGTAAAAGCATTAAATCGATTCACTTGCTAATAAAGAATGTTAACATGTTTGTACCTGCTTATGAGCACACTAATACGAGTATTACTCCCTAGTATTCAGCATGAAAATATTTAAAGCCCCTTTTTTTTTCCTCTCTTTTTTTTTTTTATTATTACTATTTTTTAAATTTTTTTTAATTATTATTGTTATTTTTAGAGGAAAGTAACTGTAGCTATGGCTGGCTGTTGGAAAAACACTGGTTTTATTACTTCAGTGAAAGCTTTTTCTAATGATATTATATTGCATGTACATTTTTTTTCTCAGTTTAAAGAGGGTCCTAATGACTATATATTTAGAAACAGAAGCATTATTTACTATATTGTTTTCATTCAGAGTACTTGCATTGAATAGGGATTGTAACTGAAGTGAGACAGAAAAAGATTCAAGGACATGGCTGGGACTTCAACCACAAATCTTCAACTTGGTGCACCAATGCTCTGTCTCAAATTTGAAATCTAAAGGTGTACTTCTTCCTGAGCTTCAATTGTTATAGGCCAAACCTTTATTACACCTCTGCATTTTCATTGATATTTCATGTTCTTTGTGCAGCACAAAATACAGTGCAGTGCACATATTAAATATTCCTACTCATTAGAGATGAATTGCTATACTAATTGATCTAAATGTTGTTACTGAAAATTTCAAGGTGCCTATGGAGTTTTTTCGGAATTTATTATTATTTAAATTTTTCCTTTAATTTATTTTTAATCTCTTTTCTCAGAATCTAATGGAATTTACTTTGGATAATGTTGGAAAAGAGCACTTTTATGTAAAAATTCTGATGGAATTTGTGATTGGTTTAAAGCTAACAAAATATCAATAAATAGTGAAAAAACAAAGATTATAATTTTATAAAAGTTGTTATAACATATAATTTTCTAGTTCTCAGTATGAATGTAGGGATCAATAATCAACTATTAAAATAGCCTGTAGATGTCAAGTTTCTAGGACTCCAATTTGATAAGTACAACAAGAGTTGTGTGCACAGGCATGTGAAGAAGATGAACACCACCACTCATCTTTCCTTGCCCTTTCTCTTTGATGGAAGCATGTAGTCTGTCCAGTAGGAAGATTGTGACCATGATCTTGGTTGAGTGAGTGACCTTGGCCTTTAGAGGCAGTGCTTCATCAGGTTTATGCCATTCCATTGATTCTCTTTTGGACCAGGGATCATAGTAGAGGACCATAGTTTCATCTCCTGTAACAATGGTTTGCACAGCTTCTCTGTCATTTCCTCAGCAGAGCTCTGAAAATGCCTGACAACAGATGATTTGTTGATGCTTTTGAACTGTGGAAAGAAGTCTAGGCACCATCTTGCATTAACCTTATTCATGATTAAGTGTTCATAAATAATTCAAAGATCTATTGTTTTAGAAAGTCCCAATCTTGCTGCTATTTCTGTAACTTTGAGCCACTGGTCTTCCATAATTTCTCCTTCCACAAGGGTGATGTTTTCAGGAGTGAGCACCTCCAAGGGCCAACCTGTATGCTCTTTGTCTTCAATGCTTTCTTGACCCATTCGAAAAATTATGGACCATTCTTTTATGGTAGAATATGAAGGGGATGCTTCCTTATATACACTGTCCAATCGCTGTTTAATTTCATTTGGAGTAAGTCCTTCTTTTGTTAAGAACTTAATAATAGCTTGATACTCCATTTTGAACATGTCACAACATCTACACATAGCCTTCTTTATGCAACTATATCTGAACAACAAAACATTGCAGAGTGGAAGTTACAGCCGCAATTATTTACTTAAAGATAAGGTATGACACCAGATAAGGCTTTTGTGAAGGCGGTAATTGTTATTGGCAAGGCTGGAAACTTATGGACTTACCTCATACATAAAGCTGAAGGAATGCCACGAATGTGAGTAACTTTGTCACCTCCCTCACCCTTAAAACACAGATGCAATCTGTGAATCCTATAATGAGTTTAGCCAACTCTAAAAGAGTTAGTCTAAGTCTAGGATGTTGATTTTGTAAGAAATTACATACATTATGTACATTTGATGAATTTGTCACACTCTTCATATTTACACATTTTAACTCTGGTATACATCCTACATTAATGTATTCAGTTTGTTCACACTAACTTCATTTACTTACATAACACCAGGACATATTTTAGGAAATGTTTCTTCCATCATTAGCTGTTTACCGATTGATATACAGTTTGACAGGATGGTAATTTTTTATGTAGTTTATATAAAAATGGCACCTTATGAAAAAAAAACAACTTAGTAATGGTAACTTAAATAATTTACATCTGGAATATTTACAAAATGGTACCTTAGTTCATTTACATTTAGTATATTTACAAAACTGAACTAATTCAAACAGAAAAATTAGTACACTTATTTTTTGATTATATGAAATCCTCCTCTGTATAGAAGGTGTGAGTTATAAGGTATCTTTTTAATGCTAACCTGAATTTATTAATATTAGTATGCAGCTCCTTTATAAATGATGAAAGCGAATAAATAATACTAAACCATTGTAGCAAACATCTTTTTGGAGTGTTTATAACTTGATACTTGGTCTGGTAAGTCCTGCCATGTCTGGTTTCTTTGCTATGCCTATCTGAGTTTTTATGAATACTTCTGAGTTGCCTACTACAAATAAAAATACAGCTTGAATGTAAACACAGCTAATGGTAAAATTCCAAATGTTTTGAATAGTGGTTTACAATGAGTTGCTCATTTTGCCCCTGCCATTATTTTTATTACTCTTTTCTATAAGAAATATTTTTTAGCATTTACTGAATTTCTCCGGAACATTATTTCATAAGTCATTAAGGAAGTTAAGCATAATATACTCTTTTTAGGATGCTCTTATTTTAAAATTATAAAATGAATTAAAATGCAAAACATGCCAAGCTTATTCTTTATTAGCTAGTGAGTTGATTTAATACACTTATGCTCCACTTACCATTGAATTATACAGAACATGTTTTACAGGCTTTTGCCTGCATCATCAGTTGTGAGTTGACAAAAGCATATGAAGAGAAGGTTATGAACTTTGAGATCCCAATTGAAGACAAATTAATTTTCATGTTTTTTTATAAATTATTTTCCCCTATTCCCAGCTCCAAGAGTCTGCCTATGAATTTCAATAATTTGACTTCCATTTCTATAACATGTTTCTCTTTCCAAAAGCTATGTACAACCGCCAATTTATTTATGTGGTTGTGTCTGATGTTTCTCCAGTGTTCCTTTAGCTTTTGTTTTACCATTATATACTTTGTGGCATTCCAAACCATTGATTTTATATATTCCTGGCTTCTTCTCATCAGCTATTCTATCATTAACACCAAAGTTGAGCACATTATTTAGGCTGAATTTGTTTACTGGGGCCAAAGTAAGCCCAAACTCTCAGAGTATTTTCTGGAATTTTTTGGTGGCCCAACTTCCGGAAGAAAATTAATTTTAAATTTAATGCCTAGCTTAGTTTGGGTCGCATATAATCAATATGGTCTTTCCAATCCATATTATGGTCAATCATACAACAAAAAAATTGTATGTTAATAGATTAGATGATTTTATTGCCTACATATTTTATCTTTAGGTCTACATTTTTTTTTTTGTGAAATTTAATGTATTTAGTTTTTTCAAAGTTTATATGTGTTTAATGACTATCAAACCAGCATTTAGTGTACTGAAAATATCATTGGATAAATCTAAGAGGTGACTGATTTTGTGTTCTTTAATGATAATACTAGTATTATCTGCAAAAAGAATTGGATAAGCATGTTTATTTCTTACTGAAGGGGAGTCATTGACATATAATAAAAATAATAATGGACCCAAAATAGAACTTTGAAGGATACCGCATTTTATTATTGACCACTCTGAGTATGCATTATAACTATCTGAAGAATTATAAATGTTTGCTTTCTGTTTGATAAGTACGATGCAATCCATTGATAACCTTTTCCTTTAATATTATAGTGTGATAATTTTGATAAGAGTGTTATGATTTACACAGTAAAAAACTTTTGGTAGGTCACGAATATTCCTAGTGTATTTAATTTATTATCAAGGGATTTGAGAACTTCATTAGTTCTCTTGTTAACTTGAAAGTGGCATCATTGGTTGACATGTTTTTCCTAAATCCAAACTGTTCCCTTGCTAAAATATTATTTTTATCTAGATGGTAATATATTATTTTGAACATTAGTTTTTCAAATACTTTGGATAATGATATTGGTCTGTGGTTTGACATTAATGTTTTTGCCCTTTCTTTATAATGGTTTAACATTGCTACTATAAACAAATGCCATGATTAACTGGCAAAAAATTTAAATGGACTTTGTGTTTTAGATTCAAATAACTACACTTTGTGCAACCTATTTAATACAATAATGAATAAGCAGCATTTAAATCTGTGTGTTGAGCAACAACAAAATGTCAGAAGAGATTTATTAATATTATATTGGTCACACAAAGGAGAATGGTTTAACAATCACATTCTTGATTCTACTGGAAAAAACAATAATATATTTAAGTGATTTAACTCCACTTCCAATTTATTGATGAAATGCTAGATGAGTAATCCTTTCATAAAGTTTTGTTACTTTTCTTTTCAATTTTGGATACAAGTTTTGAAAGTTTAAACACATATTTATATACTTAAATGTAAATTGGAACTTGCACAGTGAAGCAAATCATATTAATTGATATCATTGTATGATTCAGTTGAACTACACACTCTTAAAGCTTCACTTAATTTTCATAATGTATGGAACTGGTTTCGAGAACGTTTAGTTCCCATCTTCAGCCAGGCTAAAGTTCAACTCAAGTTGAAGTTGAAGCTAAAGTTGAAGCTAAAGTTCAAGAGTGTGTAGTTCAACTGAATCATACAATGATATCAATTAACATATTTATATTTTTCTTTTACTTACAGGAATAAATATTTTTCTATCATATAAGCACAAAAGTATCTTGACTCTAGTTAAAAGAAGCAGTAAAATGTCTACAGTTTATAAGCAATGCTAGCTATCATAATATAACAACTATATTTTACTAGGTATATTATGAAATATTTTCAAACTTACAGGTGCTCCAAACTGAATTGAATTTTCCAAGACACGGCTATATTCAGGACTGTTAACTCTAATTACACTTAACTTGTTTGCTTTCTCCATGTTTTTTATCCATTTATTTGCCTGTCCTTGAGGATCAATTATCAGTGGAAAACGTCTAGAGTTCCTGCAAAAAGAAACAAAATGTATTTAATAAACATAAAATGCTTTTTTGCTTTGAGCTTGCTTTCGTCATTACACTAGAATGTTTGAATGTGATAAAACAATGCAGTATTAAAATACAGAAAAGCCTAAAGCAAATGGAACAGGAACATTTAAAGAAAAGATAACAAAAGTAACTAAAATAATGGTGGCATGCATTACTGAAATGGATAGCTAGAAACCACTGAATATAAATTTATTAAAGTCAAATAAATTAAATTCAAACTCCATCTTTACAGAATGGTAAAGTGATTGGTAATGAAGGCAATTCTCTGTAAAAGAGATTTTAAGAAAACAAATATAAAAACAAATAGTGGATCTATGAAAGTCTTTTCAAAATACTCATTATGTGTTCATCTGGTTATGAACAGAAAGAAAAAAGTTACTCTTAAATTAAAAAATGTTGCTTTAACTGTGTGTGTGTGTAAATATATATATATATATTTATATTTTTTTTTTATAGGTTGTCTCATAGTACAATCATTTATGATATTTTAAATTTTACAAACCCAAGTTTTCTGGAAATTACTTATGAAAAACTGAACTTAAAACACTAACATATGATTCATAGATTTGGAAGCAGCAATAAAAATTAGTTGCCAAAAAATGCTCATGTGAGATTTGTTTATACTTTCAATAAAAGGTAATGAAAACAAAGATTCCTAGAAGCAATTAGGAAGTACACAATCAATACTGATTATTAAATACATATTAATACCCAGTGTTTGACGATCTTAGTTTAAAGGTCAGCATTGCTAGTTGGGAGGTCCCAGGTTCGATCCCCAGTACAGAGGTCTATAATGGTGTCTACCCAGTCTTGTGATGAGAACTGGGTAGCCTGACAGAGGGTAGCATACCCAGAACAAGAAAGCCGCTTAGCAGCAACCAGCTGCATTGTGCTGACCACATTCCCCTTTTGCAATGTTGCGGAAAGACAGATACAGAGGGTGCAGCGATCATGCTATAAATCTTGGCTCTATGGGATTGTTGAGCTCAAGGATTGTTATATTATTAGTATCCAGTGTTTGAGAAACAAAATTGATGAAAAAGAGGTATTAACTTATTCTATAGTACATGAGAGTTAATCTGATAAGATGATCTGAAATATGCATAAAAGCTGAAATCTTCTGTAATTATTATTATTATTATTATTATTATTATTATTATTATTATTTATCATTATTATTTGTTTATTTATTTATTTATTTATTTCAATATTTACAACTTGAATTTATAACACTAATATGAATGAATTTTTATTTGAACAAACAACATTACAATTAAATGTACATATTACTCTTAATTCATAAATCACCAAATGCTACTATAATTATTCTAAATAACTGAACACAAAATTTTCTAATTTTATTGCCTCAGAACCCAGTCCCTGGTTCATCAACACCTGCCTACTGGAATATCCAGGGAACCAGCCTCCAATCTGACTAAAGGCACAATAATAAAAGTATCCTAATATCTCTACATAAATAATTATTTTTATCAATTAACTATAATTAATATTCCTTTATTTCTAAGCTATTATTTACTCCTACATTCATCAAAAAGCAGGTTAACAAACAACTAACAAACAAAATATCTAAATATTTAGTACTACCAAAACTAAGGTTCCCCCATATCTTAACCACCTGGTTATATGTAGGGTAAAGGCCCTCTAAAATAAATTGCCATTTTTCACAACTGTGTATGCCCCCAAGCTCCTACCTTATACTGCTCATCCCTTATTTTTCTAAGAATTCCTCAATCTTGTTTATTTTCTCTGATGTCTCTACATACTTTAGTAACTTAAGATAACAAAATTATATATAATTGAAATCATAGTATTATTGAGTGAAACTAAACACTCTTGTTGCTTCATTTACTTGTGAAGTAATTGTAGCAATAAGAGAAAATCATAGTATGATTTCAATTATATGATTAGCTTTACTATATAAGTTCCAATTAGCATTTCTAGTTAAAATTATGTAGTTCCAAAATACTCCAGTGATGGCTACTGTTACAGATAATTAATGTGCTAGTTTTCCTTTTATAAATGAATTTACACAATAGGTTTACTTAAAGAGTTAATATGTTTTATGTTTGACTTACTTGATTATAATGGCATTTTCAATAGAGAACAAGTCACTTGGAAGACCATCTAAATTCCATTGTCGAATTAATACAGGATCTCCTAAGACAGCTGTGAGATTGAAATCATAAGTGCAAATTATTCCAATCTCTGTCAGCTGTTTTACCCATTCAGCTGTCTTTTCTTCCCTGAACTGTGTTGTGAAAGCTCCATGATATGCTACTACTGCTGAAGCAATCAATACGTCACCTTAAAAAAAAAAAAAGGACAGTGAAAATTTAAATAATGCATAGATTCCAATTTTCCAAATCACGTTAAAAAAAAGGGACAGTGAAAATTTAAATAATGCATACATTCCAATTTTCCAAATGGAAATTGTGCAGCATTGCATTCAAAGATAACACATTTTTATCATCAAGCATAATTATGCTATCAGGGAATTCAGGAATAATAAGCAAATATGTGTTATTTGTGGGGATATAGAAGGGACATACTACTGTTTGTTGCAATGTAGAGAAACTAATAAGTGGAGAGATGCCATTTGGGATCCAAAATGGAATAAAATGGAAAGAAATATGAAGCTATAAAATTTCTGACAGAGGGGGGAAAGAAGTAAGCTTATGGGTGAATAATTAGGAAGAGTATGAGAGAAATGAATTAAGAAAGTTAAAAGCAAAGGAGGATTTAAGCAAAAAAAAGGGGCCCAAATATATGTTGACAACTATAGATATGTTAGGATTCAAGAGGAAATTGTGTCAATCTCAAAAGTGAAGAATTATATATAATTTTAACACTTTTATATACCATTTGATATATCTAAGAATTCTAGTTAACATTGTTTTTTTATAACGTTAGTGATTTTTTTATTTGATAATAGGTGTGGATTTTGGAAGCCTTCTGGATATTTCAGTAGGAAACTACTGGTGAACATTATTATTATTATTATTATTATTATTATTATTATTATTATTGTTGTTGTTGTTGTTATTGTTATTGTTGTTAGGTTTTCATTTGGGATTAAAAAGTTATATGTTAATTATTAGTACATATACAAAACCAACAGGTAGCTGAGGATGTGGACGAAGGTCCATGAAATATGTGCTACATTTAAACAAGTAAGTAGAGTCAATAAGAGTATGTAGTTTGACTCAATCATACAATGATCTTAGTTATATGATTAGCTTCACTGTACAAGTACACTCTACATCAGATACTGACAAGAGTTCATGAAACTGGTTCTAAATTTATAAACAAGTGGAGCAATAAGTGTGTTTAGTTTGACTCAATCATATAATGATCTCAATTATAGCATTTCTCACTTTGGCACCATTTCATCTAAAGCCCACGGAAAATCCTCTCCAGAGTAATAATAAAAATTGAAATAGAAATGATTTTGGCATTCAAAATGGTAAAAGAATTGAAATTCTTCAGAGAGAAATACATAGACAGGAAAACTGAAAATCTTCTATATTTGAAAAATGAAGTCAATTATTTCAGAAAATGATATCTTTGATGAAAAAAAAATGTTTAGGCATAATAATCTTATTCTTTGGACTTAGAATGAATATATGTACTTATCTCACCCAACCACTGAAAGCATACAACTAGATTAATTTTAAAAGTGAACTAACTTAATCAGTTTCGATAGTCTAAAAGCTATCAGCAAAATTATCAGCCATATGAATGCTGTGAACACTTAAAATAAAAATTGGAAAAAAATTAAATGCTAAGAGTAATGTGAAGTTTATGAGGAGCTCCAGGTTTACCATTATTATACCCATTATTTTAACACCTTGGTATGGTAGTAATGATTTGGCAGATTGTGTGATGCATTCCTTTCCACCAGAAAGTCAGATTTTATTATTTTCAAATATTCAGTAATGAGACAGTGTCCACTGCATAAATATCTTCTTTTTTTATTCTGTATAATTTTCAATTTATTGTAGTGCTTTATTCACTGATGTGTATTACTATCTTCAATTTTGCATGAAACATCTATTGTATATCAAAAGTCACCGAAGGTATCAACTAATAGGATGATAACTAAAAATGTTAATTGGAACATTCACAGTGAAGCCAATCATATAATTGAAATCATTTTATGATATAGTCGAACTACACACTCTTATGCTTCACTTACTTGTCACTATTGTA
Organism: Metallyticus violacea; assembly: GCA_030762175.1. NCBI lineage: Eukaryota > Metazoa > Arthropoda > Insecta > Mantodea > Metallyticidae > Metallyticus > Metallyticus violacea. Next base: position 45,567,026 of record CM060831.1, read on the forward strand.
GACCGGTTTCGAGAACAGTTGTTCTCGAAACCGGTCTACAATAGTGACAAGTAAGTGAAGCATAAGAGTGTGTAGTTCGACTATATCATAAAATGATTTCAATTATTAATAGGATGATTTTTAAATCATTGAGTAAAACAAATAAATAACTAAATAGGTAATAAATATATGTATATCTACTTGCATATTATGACTATATAAATATTATGTAAATTAAACTGTTGTTGATAGTGGAAAGAATCATGTCCATATGCATGACACATTTACCAAGACACAAAAAGATAATTTTATTAGTACACATATGATTCTTTACATGATGAATATATTATTAATTCTACTGTAAATACAGTTTTGATTTTAGTAATTTTTAATGGCATCATACCTGTAACAGAGTGATATTTTTCTCCAAGGCTTTTGGCAATTTCTGTCCAGCGAACTCTTTCCCCTCCAAGTCCACCAATCAATTCTTCTGCTCGTTGTAGTTTCTTCTGGCAAAGGTCAACATCAGCTTGCAGTGTTGCATGATGCTGCTTCTGTTCTTCCAATAAATTCTGTAGGTTTGCTAATTTCTCCTGTACTTCTCGTAACATAGCTCTCTTTTCTTCTAAAGCAGTCATTGCTACTGCCAGCTTTTCCTCTGCTTCAGCCAGAGCTTGTTTCTTGGGAGCTACTAACTTTGCCACCACATCATACTTTGACATGGCAATAACCCATTTACATAATCCTGGAAATAAAGCACTTAAATGCAAATGAAATGTTCTCTGTCCGTACTTTAAAGTGCTCATTCAAGAGAACCATAGTTTTATTAATGGTATAGTCCAATAATTAAACTTTTTCAACTGATTTAACTGAAATTTTGATCAAGTCCCAGATAAGAACTGATTTGAAAATTATAGTTTTGCTGTAATAAATAAAAACATAAGAAAATCAAATGGTAACGTTTTGCTTAACCATATACACCCGAGCTTTAATGTGACATTAGGGAATATTATTTGAACAAAGTGTACATCAGGCTGGTGTAAGTCTCAATTTCTCACATTGCAATGGTTATTAATTAATAAAGTTAGATTGCACAAAAAAGCAAAAGTTGATATATCCTCCCTATCTTTGGCAGTTCTCATCAGTTGTTGGATCTGACTGACATCTGTCCCATTAGGGTTACAGGTGAAGAACTACAAGCTTAGAAATTGAATTACCCTTGTTGCCATATTTAAGTAGAACTCTAACCAGAAATTATTGGTGTTATCTCTGCCCTACTTCCAGGAAATTATCACTGTTCATATTTCTACACCTTACAACCATAATTTCCAAGATCGTCACTGGTATCATCAAGAGATCTAACATAACTCTTAATTTCAAAGGTTATTCATTGTTTTGACTGAGTTTTTCTCTGAGGGTTGAGAAAAACATTTTCTTAGAAGATGCCATCCTATCATATTTAAATTACAACAAGGAAATGTTTGGTAGCTTTACTACAGTTAACCCTTTTTGAGTAACAATGTAGCTATTTATTCTTACTGTGTAATTTCTATAATTGTACTTAATCATTCTTAACAATAATAAATATTTTTTCCATAGACTGTAATAATATACTATTATTCAGATTTCATAATGACCCTGGCTTTAGAATGTAACATTATTAAAATACCAAAATTTTAAATTTTCACTGTAAACTTCAAGTCCTTTTCATAGTTACCTTAACTTGCATATTATATCTGGTGCACCTATACATAAATAAATAAATAAATAAATAAATAGATAAATGCAGTGATTTGATTAGATGTTGTATAACAATTATTGTGATACAATGTGGGTTCATATTGGATAATCACATACTGTGCTGAAGTTTCTGAGTGGGTCAAAAATTCCAGAATAGAAGAAATATGCATCTCGATCATAAAGCTAAATAAGCTGGAGAATTGGTAAACAGATATGGGAAATTAAAATAATATAGATCAGACATATTTAAAATTAATTACAAAGAATGTAACCAAATATGTATTGGACAGACAAAACCAAATTTGAACACAAGAACAAAAAAGCATTTTAGAAACACCAAATTAAAAGAAAAAAAAATCTGCAGCAGCCACACACATTGGGTCAAAAAAATATGAAATAGATAAACAAAATTAATAAAAGCAGAAAGAAACCATATAGAGCTAACCATTTGTGAAAACAATTTTATACACAAATACAAACAACAGACAATGATTTTGAAATGTTATTGAAAGATGATATCAGGAAGATCATCAAGCAAACCACAAGAGGGAAAGGGGGCAGCAAACAATAGCTGGAGAAATTTATAACTTGAAACTTGATTTTTTTCACTATTAAGAATGTTTCACATATTTAAGCATATAAATACTTGGGTAAGGGGTAGCAAAGAGAAAACAACAGCTGGAGAAATTTATAACTTGAAACTTGATTTTTTCACTTTTAAGAATGTTTCACATATTTAAGCATACAAATACTTGGGTAAGGGTTCCAATGCAGCTGCCTGGTGATCATAAGCATGTGTGGCAGATCATCTACCAATAAATGTTCTAAATTATGTATACATAAGATGGATCTGTACAACTATCCACTTGTTCACCTACCCACCCTCCTTAATTCCTTCCTTTCTTTCTTTTCTTTTGTACATTTTCTTTTTCAAAGGCCATTTCTTCATTTGGAGTTTGTTTGGGTTGCCCTTCCTTTCTTTTTTTCAGTATTACCTTTTCTTTTTCAAATGTCATTTTTTCATTTGGAGTTTCTTTTGGGTTGCATTGAATACCTATTAGCTGAATTGATTATTGCACTGCTCAAATCACATGTATTCCTCTTCACTGAGTTTTCTTCTCAAATCAATCGTAATTTATCCCCAGAACAAGATGCTGCTTTATGTGCTGTATCACACACACTCCACCATTGTTTAAACAACTGCAATTTATACTTTTCTTTATAACAAAACCGCTTTGTAGTATTTACTTCTTATCATGCTGTGTAAGCTTTCATTGGCATTTCTCTCTAGGATTAACATGTTTTAAAGTGAAAAAAGAAGGAGTACCACATTGATAATTTTATATTAAAATATAACTATGTACTAGTTATGATGCAAAAATGGTTATGCCAGCTACATAAAGTATTTTAAATTGTCACTGATATGATAATGAATGTTCAGATGCAAAAATGAAGTACACAATATGGAAACTTTGAAAATCTTGTATTTTGTATAACAATAGTTTACTGCCTAAGCACATAAATAAATGAAACAAGAATTAAATTATTTTGAGTAAGATTCTAAATACCTTTTTTTATAAAACCAATCTTAAGTTTACATAACTCATTAAAAAAAATGTAAATTTCATATAAGGACAGAATACTTAAAAAATGTTGTTACTTCATTGAATGGAGACTGAAGGCAACCACAATATTGCAAACAATGACAGCAAATTCATTAATACATGCTATTATCTCTGTAATATCCTAACATTCTTCTTATTTTTTTGAAACAGAATTCTGTACTTCTTGGAATGAAATTTAATAGATGAAAAAATATAAGGAGTTCTAAATACCATTTCAAACTGAATGAGAAGCTGAAAAATTTATCTAACTATTAAAATGTTCTATTCTTATAATACCTTCTGCGGCTGAAGATGCAACTTTCACTTTGTCTGGATCAAAATTTTCATCTGGAATGAACTTCTCATTAATTTTTTTCATTATGCTTGATGGTATGTTATCTTTATCATAAGTTATCAAGCTTTCAAGAAACTTCATATCCCCAAGAACACGTTTAGATGGCCCCCACCAGTCTTCCACCATCTTTCCAGATCCGCCAGGATCTGGTATTCGATCTGGTTTAACATCCTAAGTATTTAAGAAAAATATAAATAATCGGTATTACACAGGTTATAACATTCAGCATGCAAAGTAGATAAAACAACAGGCTCTGGATGCTCATTGTTGCTAATTCACTTAAGCTTACATTAGTTGTTCTTAACTGTGCCTGCTATATGTGAGCAAAATTAAATACCAGCAGATTTACCAGAAAATTCTTAATCCAAATTTCCTCAATAATAATTTGTTATCTTAATCCAAAGTTTGAGAAATCCTAAACTATGATCATGGCCAGAAATGTTTTTAGCATGCACAGACTCCCTTAAAACTTATTTTTTTACAAATACATAACTGCACTTCATTTAAGAATTTTCGAAAAAAAGACATTTTTAAAAAATTCAGTTGGAACTGGCACAGTGAATTCAATGTACCATTGAAAGAATGCACAAAAACAGTGAATGAAGCTATACAGACTTGATCTATAATACCAGACAGAGAAAAGTGTAGTTTGAAACAAAACAATCCTAATATATCCAGAATATATGGGTTACCTAAAATCCATAAACCTGGGAAGGACATGAGACCCATCATTAATAATATAAATACCCCTACATATTTTCTAGCAAAATGTCTTACAGATAGATTTACAGCTCTACCAAGATTTCAAAGTAGAAGCATAAATAACTCGTTCCAATTAATAGAAAAAATAAAAGATTCAGTCACACATCATTTTTGGAAAGATAATCACGACATAAAAAGAGAAATAAAGCTACTTAAAGAAGCACATGGACATACAGAATTGGACACATGGGAGAAGATTTACATTCATAAACATAGGGATCATCTTATAAATTTCAATATTACAGGAGAATGTAATACAAATTTCCAGTTTATAAAGAAAAAAACACCATAGGATGGAATTACAGGTCCTCATAGATGTTAGTTTCTTGTGTCAGTCCTCAGGTTGGTTGAAGATGGAGAGGATGTCTCTTTGAAACTGGTCGAACCATATTTAAAAGTAAGTGAAGCATAAGAGTATGTTAGACGACAGATTAGATATAATTTACATATAACTAGACTTGTTTAATTAAAATGTAAATTGGAGCTTGCACAGTGAAGCCAATCATACTATTGTATGATTTAGTTGAACTACACACTCTTAATGCTTCACTTGCTTGTCATAAAATAAAGAACCGGTTTCGAAAACATTTCGTTCTCATCATCAGCCAGGCCAAAATTAAGAGTGTGTAGTTAAATTAAATCATATAATAATATCAATTATACATTTGTTTAGTTTTGTTGCTTTAATAATTCAGCAGAAATAAGCATATTTGTTCTGATTTTTAAGTTTTAAAAAAGTTTTATTAAAGACATGCATAATTACTGTAATTATAAATTCAGGCATCTACTTAAAGCAAAATATATACACCACCATAACATGCAATTGTTCTACGTTTTATTCCTTGTATTTAGAATCTAAATCTTTTAGCTGAAACTTCTACCTGATTTTGCAGAAACTTCACATTAACCTTACCTTTAGCACACAAATAGCTTCCATAACAAGCCTTATTCCCTTAGGTGGGCTCTTCATGGTTTTTATAATAGTAATATCTGCAGGAGTAAGTGTATTGAGAGCCTCAAGAGCAGCATTAAGAGCAGGTATAGCTTCAGCCAATTGTTCATCACATTCATCCTTGATACTTTGAGCTGCAGCAGCCTGTTGGTTGGCCATCTCTTCATCTGCCATTACAACCTTCTCAACCTGCAAAAATTGTTATAAATTTTGTTTAAACTAAAAAATGTGCTAATAATTGTTGTTAAAATGATTATAATTTTTGTTTAAACTAAAAAGTGTGCTAATATGTTTAAAACTAAACGATTATTTGTTTTTTGTAGAAAATATAATTTCCTATTATTTGTTATTTGATCATTTTTAAGCATTAGCCTGAAAATTATTATTTTATTAAGCATTATTTTTAATACCAAACTCCAAAACATGAGCAATATTTTCAATATTAATGCAATTTGGAATCAAACACAGTGAAACATGCATTAGAAGTTGAGCACTTGTACAAATCATCCAATAGTCATTCAAGAGCTGAGGATATGGACAATTATTCCACGAAACATGACCTGAGTAAATCTCATGTAAATGAAAGTCTCAGAAGAGATTATGAGCAATAATCTTCATCATCATCTTCTTCTTTTTGCATTATTTTTAAGACTGTTGTTGTTGTTGTTGTTGTTGTTGTTGTTGTTGTTGCTGCTGTTGCTGTTGTTATTGTTGTTGTTGTTGTTGTTTCTTGGTTTTTAAAAGTTCTGTTATCTGTCATTCTCACAACATATGCAATTTTTCCAATCTATTTGGAATTACTACAATATTAAGGCTGTTACAATACAATACAATACTGTTACAATACTGTGACTCTATATAAAAGTGCAGTATTTTCAGTCCTCTTAATGCTGATGTTTTTGAGATACTGCATTCTTGTGTTAATGGGCATGAAGATTTCATTGGATTCTCTGCATTCTTGCTTGAACATCTGCAAGTTTCAGCTCTGTCAAAACTATTTTCTTTTGGCTTTTTGTCTTTAATATACCCTGTTTCATGTTACTTTCTAAATAGTTCAGTTATGCATGGTCTTGAAGGGACAATAGCTCCAAGAAAATGACATCGAAATTTATGTGCACATCTGTCGTAAGATTGTCTTTTTGATGATAATTTTCAACAAAAATATTTGTTGCTTGACACTATACCAAATCATTGTAAACAAAGGATTTACTGTAACTCATGTGTTTTCAATAAGACATTAGAATGACACTCAGTAGCCAGTGCAGCATGCGTGATGTTTGATTTTCTTCTCAAGAGGAAGCAGTTAGTTCTCCCCAATAAATGTGCACCATATGGCTTGCTAGAAAGCTGGTAAGTTTGAAATGGACTGCCAGTATATTTAAGAACTCAACTGTAGTCACATATCATTTTTGTTTTACCCCAGGTTCATGATTTTTTTTTTTTAATTTGGTTTATTTATGGACGCTCTTTAACATCTCAGGTCATCAGCATCCCATTCTATTCAGGGCATGAAACGGCTGACAAATTTTGCTCAGAGGCCTATTTTTTCAGGCTTGAGGTTCTTTATTGTGCCATAAATGAACCCATAACATGGGTTCCACGGCTTTATTTCCCTTCTGAAGGAAGCCATACTTAGGATTTTTACGCCCCAAAAAATCCATCGGTCCTGGCTGGGATCAAATCCAAGATCTTGGGTTTAGGAGGCAAGTATGGTAATCACTACAGCACCAGGACTAACCCTGATCCATGATGTTGTTGCACTGATACCATACGTAATTTTTAGGAATGGGACTAGGTGTCTCATTCTCTGAAGCCTTTGCTGTAATAATGTCAGAACAGCACTTTGCAAGAGGTAAAGATAATAATTATGAATTTCATGGTGCAGTACATAAATGTTATTTCATGATTATAACAATTTATTTCCTTACATTTTTTTGATAACAGGAGGCAATTTTGCTGAAACTCATTCATCAAATTCATCCAGCTAGTGACCAGAAGTGATGCAGCTCAAAGAAGCAATTAATTTCCAGCACTTTATTTTACATTGTAACATATCTGTGCAGCATAATTACTAATGGTAGAACCTATTTAAACCCCAAATAAATAAACACTATTGATTCTAAGATACATTTAATAGATAAAGAGCAGAAAAGTAGCACCTATAGGCTGAGTTATCATTGTCAATATGTTGATAACTGAAATAAGAAAAAATCTAAAACATCCAATGCATAAAATGCTGTGTGAAGTGTTCTAATCTAGAGAAAAATGAATATTCCTCCATATAAAATTATAAATACAATGATAAACTTAATAAATTTAATAGTAAGTAACTCACTTCAGCCACATCTGCAGATTCTTTTTCCACTTTTGCCACCATCTCTTGTACTTTCTGTGCAGCTTCCACTAGAGCTGGTTCTAACTCCACCAAATCCTTTTGCATGATACTCACTTCTGCTGCAGCTTTATTTAATTTTTCAATTCCTACTTCATAGCGAGACTTTCCTGTTAGTATCTCCCTGTAAATATTTTAAATCAATGAGAACTTTTAAGGGATAATAGACTGCTACTTACATTACATCTGTGAAACACTATGGGTTTCAAAATATAATATAAACATTATTTGATGATATAAGCTAACCGAGATTACTCTTTTTAGAGATATTGCTTACAAGTTAACAAAATAATTCATAATCAAAGTTCATTTCGTGACAATTAAGTATAGTGGTAAAAAAGAATGAAGGAAGGATGGAAGGAAGAATAGGTACACTGAACAAGAAAAATGTAAACAAAACTTACTAAAACAAATTGAAGTGAGCAGGTATAAAGATTGCTTTATATAAAACATATTTTGAAACTAGTTAAAATCTCTTTCCCATGGGAAGGATTAAAATTCTAAAATGGTTTAAATGCCTAAACTCTTCAACACTCTTAAGCATTTCACTCTTTAAACTGTTAAAATTCAGGACATGTTTCTTGACCTATCAGTCACATTGTCAACTGATGAACCAATGTGTCATGCTGGAGTTAAGAGAGGCAGGTGCCTGTAAGGGGCTCTGGTGGTCTATGGAAGAACTTATACAGAATGTTATCCGCTTCCGGAATTTTGAAGTTCATAAGCCTGTGTTCATTTTCCTTAATAAAAATGTTTTCCCATATGCTTAGTTCTCTGGGAAGTTGAATAGTTCTCAATAAATTAATATTTTGTCAATTTCATGGTGCTCGTTCCAAAAATGTGCTGCTACAGCTGACTTTTCTAATTGTTTATGTCTAATGTTTCTCATGTGTTTCTTCATTCTGATCCCTATGTTTCTCTTAGTTTTTTCTATGTATACCTTTTCACAGTCCTTACAGTTTATCTGATATATTCCTGATTTTTCTTCTTTGGGTCTGTCATCTACTTTATTTAGTTTCAACAATTTCCCAATACTAAATCTATTCTGAGGAGCCAGAGTCATATTGTACTGATTAAAAAATGTTTGAAATTTATTATTTAATTGTGGATGGTAAATGAACTTTTTTTAGATAAAACACTTGTTATTACTAAATGTAGTAATTTGTTTAGTTTTCTTTTATTTCTGAAATCTTATGATTTTTTGATCTATCATCTGTTTTTTAAAACCATTAGAAATGGCTCTGTCCATTATGTATTGATATTCCTTCTTATATTCAGTGCTGTTAAGTGGAACATTAATTAATCTTATTTCATACTGTTAAAGGCTGTTTTTTATGTGTTCTTGGGTTGAAACCATTGGCATGGGAAAGATATTTTAATTGGTTTAAAAATAGATTTTATATAAAGCAATTATATACGTTTTACTGTGTTGATTCCAATCAAGTTTTATATATTAGGTATAAAGATGTTCCACAATGCAAAATATTAAACTCTATATTTATTTATAGAATTAGATAAGTTATTGTTGTATTTCATTAGCCAAATGCTTTCCTCAACATGCCATTAAAATCTGTACAACAATATGATAAAAAGTTATTAGAAGTAGTTTAAGTATAAGTAGTTAAGTTATAAGTAGTTTATTACTTACTCTCTTTTCTTATCAAGAAGTTCTTTGAATGTGCTGATAAGTTCCAAATATGATGTTGGAGTTACATAATTATGCCTATTTGTCCTCTTGAGAAATTCTTCAGATAGAGTTTCTATTGATGAATGGAATTCTTGACACATTGTGATTGCAGCTTCATGTTCCTTTTCTGTCATTTGCACACTTGTCAAAAATCTTGTTGCTACAGCTATTAAAGCATCCTCTGGCCAAGGCTGAAAAAAGTAAAAGTAGAAATTATTAAACATTTAATAAGCACTGTGAGTCGGAATATTAGAACATTCTTTCTGATTTCACTTAAATGAGATTTTACTCAGAAGACATGTTTCATGGACATTTTTTCCACATCATCAGCTGTTCATGACTAATGGATCATTTGTAGAAGTTGGGTAGGTTAGGCAGGTAGTGCATGTTTCACTGTGTTCAATTCCAAATTGAATTAATATTGAATTTAACAAGCAGTTTTAAATAGCAGAAATTTTTAAGTGAAATATAGGGTGCCATGCTGATGATGAAAACAATAGCCTTCAAAACATGTCTAAGCAAGTGGAACAAAAGTAGTGAAATTTGAGTGATTTCCTCATAAAAAACTAAAATATTAAATTTTTACTTGTATAATATCCATTTCATGTACAATTTCAGGAATATGAAATCCAAACTTTTAAAGGGTTCTAGAATGCCCTATCTTTCCAATGTTCAAATAGCACTTAATATTGTAAGATTTTCGCAGAATCTATTTGAAGTTGTGGACTGAGAAATTGTTGCAGGTTATTTAGGAAAGTTTTGTTAATAATTTAATACCAGAAGTATTATCTATGCTTTAATTAGAGAAATACTATTTTTTTATATGCAATGAATTTTACTGCACAATGTGTCATTTTCTATTAAATTTAATAAAACTTTCTTTAACAGAAAAATGCCATTCTAAATTAAATACAAGTATATGTTAAACATATCTTTAAAATTTGAAGAGCTCATTGGAATATTGGATTCTGAGAAAACATGCAATTTGTATGATAAAAACAACATTTGCAGGACTATAAAAGCTATAAAATTTAGAATATTTTCCAGTGCATTTTAGCTCCAAAGGTTGGAGCATGTTCTGCTTCTACAAACTGCTAACTAGAATAAATAAAGACATCTAAGTGCATACATTTATTTAGAGGTTTGCTATATAATTTATTTCCATAAAAACATCTAAAGGTACCTCTTGAATCAAAGTTTGTTAGTAGTTGGACAGTTTCTAAGTGAGACATGCCTATGGAGAACACATATTTTTTCAATTTTTAATATATTTATCAGTTAAAAAACTGCATAAATTATACATTATTAGAAAGAAGAATCTAATTCTATTGGTTTTAATACTAAAATAATAAAAATCAAACATTTTATAACTTTTACCCTTTATGGAGTCCCTTAAAAGTGAATGATCATGTTATTAAAAGTGATGTGTGCAATGAAAAATTATTCAAGTTACTTTAGATATATAATAATATGTATGGAGGATCCCTAATTCTCAGTAAAAATTGGCAACTCTGCTTTCCATATTGTTCATAAGACACTTTATCACCTGAAATCATGTGTGTTTTCAGTCTCAAAGCAGGTTCAAATGTGATTGGTGCCTTTGCAGTATTTAGGTATTTTTATAATACTGTTTTTAATACATGTGCCAGCTTTCATAGCCAGAGTCTTAACTTGCTTTTCCAGGCCTTTTGGCCATGGTCTAATGCTCAAATTACATTTGTAATGACATGGCATTTTGGCTGTGAATATTTCATACCTGAAACCAATCAATTGTACAACAATTCACAATGGCTGGGAATTTTCTTATGCGATTACGGAAACCAGTACCAATGGGACTCATTGCTAGAACAATATGTAGCTGATCTCTCACAATAGTAACAAAAAGATTAAATAAAGCAACTGCACTCCCATCAGTCTGCAAATAAACAAAACAAAACAAATTATACTTTGAATTAATGTAATATTTTAAGTACATTATAAAACTGATGTTATTGCATTTAAAAAGTTCTGTATTATTAAAAGGTTTGAGCTCCAACTAAACATATGCAATATAGCTGTTAAAAAATTGATTTTTCATGAGTTTAATTTTTCAATAGATGGTAGTATTAAAATATCAAGCTTCAGTTTCTAAAAATTAACAGAAAAGTAGTAAAGTAAAATAACATGGTAAGTAGCTCATTACTATGCTGATATGACCAGTTATCTATTTTAATGATGAGCTGCTCTATTTCTTATATACATATATATAAAAAGTCAAGAAGTGATAATAAGTATAATTTTGATTTGAAGTTAATAATCTCTATTAATTCACACATGGAACAAACATGGTCAAAAGCTGGGCTCTCCAAAATAAAGAAGCCTATTTATTACTGAATACTTCCTTCTCAAAATATATATTCATATTCTCTCAAAAAGAATTGCAAAAAATGTATTCAGACAAGTATTATACATACTGGGATTTGTCATGCATTTTCTGAGGTACACGTTAATAAATTAAATTTGTCAATGTGTGTGCCTCATGAGTACAAAAGCAGTATATTTGCTAGTTAGCTTAATTAAGAGAGGAACTATTAACAATAAATGTGCATTCAAATACTATTGTAACAACAGCAATTCTACAGGTACATGTGCTATATACTATGCAGGTCTTTCATGGTTTTTCCACTGTTTCATGGCAGCTGGCAGATCAGCAGTCAGCTCCATGGGTGGCAAAATGATTAAGGTATGGACTCATGAGCCGGAAGTTTGGGTTTTAATTTGCACCAGAACCATCCTCCCTGACTGAGGTTTTTTCCAGGTTTTCCTCAGTACTCATAAATGGCAAATACTGGAGAGGTACTCTAAACTTGACCTGGAACATTTCCTTCCCAAACAACAAACAAACAAAATTATCATTTCATCTCATGTATTATCAGTGTCCATTGCCTGCGATGCCTCAGCAATAAAAACAGACGTTATTCACAATTAAAAGAAAAAAGGTCAGCAATCAGAAAGAAGTGGATATAATATCTATGTAACTGATTCAAGTTCTCACAATTATAACTACAATGAAAATAAGCATTTTCCTTATGAGAGGAAGTATTGGAAACCTTGTCCTGCTATATCTACATATTTTTGGCAGTTTCTTTTCAGAAAAATGTCACTTACATTCATTAGTGCAGTTTCCAAAATTGATTCAATTCCTCACTTGATATTTTCTTTCAGTTCCTCTAAGTATGGTGTTTGTTTCATAGACTTTATTTTTCAACTTTCTCCAAAAATAAAAATCACATATTGCCAGTTTGTCAATCTTGTATCTTTCTCCAATAATGATATTTTCAAAAAAGACATCCCCTATTAATGCATTTATTGTACACCATACACTGGTTTCATGCATTTTTCAATACTCCAATATCTGTTATTTTTCACTGAAATGTGTCCATGCTTCATCATAAAGAATATTAAGCATGGATCAATTACTCTTATCATTAATGTTCTGTAACAACCAATTGCAAAAATTTACCTGAATATTAGAATCATCTCCTACAACTCTTGGGAAACAGTAACCTTGTATGCTTTCAATTTTAAATTAACTCAATATCAGAAGATGAGCTGACGCATGTGAATGACAATGTTCTAAAAAGATGCTAGAAATGTGTGGATGTAGTAAGACTTCATTTTCAACATCTCATGTCATAAGTTGCCTGCTTATTTTTATTGTAATGGTAATTGAAATTGCAAGAACTTGAATCAGTTATATGGATATTATATCTGTTTCATCAAAAATTATTGCTCTGATGACTGTCAACCCAGCTGCCATAAAATAGGTAACAAAATCATGAAAGACTAGGTACAAATTTAATTTAATACACTTTCTGTGAGTATTATTGTAAACCATCTGCTTGAGTGATGAAACTGAATTGCATTGCTGTAAAATAGGTACTTTTATTATGCAAATACATTTCAGGATAAAATGGATAAGCAAATAAAGTGGGATGTTTATAATTGTAAAATGTAAAATATAAAATAAAATAATTATGCTTTAACTTACGTGCATACTACAAGTTTTTATGTACAAAGTTCCTAAATTACTGATTTCCCAATATACATATAATGTTTAAAATCTTATATGAGTACATACCTGAAGAGACTTGTCTCTTTGTTTGTCAAACTGTCTCATTTTTTCACAGAGTTCTGCTTTTTCCTCAACAGAAAATATATTTGGAACTTCACCAGAGTTAAGTAAATTGTTTATATCTTCCAAGAATGATTCATCTTTAATCTGCAAAAAGCACCTATTTATTAGATAGAATCTCATTTCCCACATAAGTGTCATTATTTTAATCAATCAATTAGAATGCAGATTTAATCTTACACCTTATAGAGGATAAGGCATAGCTGATTTCAACTTATTAAAATGCACATTACCTCAAATGCTATGATAGGTACCTGAGAATCAGTGAATAGGAATACCACATGTTGATCACTTGCACTTGCTCTGTTTAATATACCTTTGACATCTTCACGCCACTCATTCATCCCATATTGCTTGGAAATTTCAACCTGAAACAAATTGTAGCTTAAGCAATTTAACCTATGTCAAATATTTCAAATGTTATTGCTGGTTTATGATTTTCCTTTGACTTTTTATATCTTTTTAGAATATGATTTAGTTTTTTATTAAATTTACTGAAAATAAACTTAACAATAACATTAGTCTTATTAAGATTTATAATTACAACCGTATAGTGATAACAGACAAAGTAATACAGCTAATGAAATAATTTAAAATATTTATAGTGGTGATATTATAAAAATTCTTCATGTCTAAAAAGACATTCCTTAGACACAGTTACCTTTATAGAGATTTAAGTAATACATAAATTGCTAAATAATATGAAAATAAAAAACAAGATTTGTATTACATTACCAATATACTATAGTAAAATGACAAGTCTTCTTTTCTTATATGTTATTAGAACAAAAGATTGATAATTTATATTCATTATTATTATACATAATCAGTATTATTACTAACCTATTGATCAAATATGTTAAAAAAATGTTTCCTTAGAGAAGTTACACACTATTATCCTTAAAAAATATAAGTGAATGAATGTTTAATTCTTACTTGACAGAGCTCATAATATGATATGTGGGTTGCTAAACGAGTCAGAGACTGCCTGCCAGAGCCTCCAACTCCTATTAGTAAAGCATGACTCTGTGGCTGTTTTAATATTCTGCATATCTTTGACAAGTGCTCAATAGCATACCTGTGAAAATATCAGAAAAGTATTTACATTAATTAAAATGTTATTTTATATTGTTTGCAATACCTTTATAATGGATATAAGAATTATTCAGTTGCACAAAATTTAATGAAGAAACAAGTTTTCACCTGTAGTGTTGACAAGAGTTGCACATTGTGAGAAAATCACACCATACAACACATTATAATTGTTGTCAAGGAAATAATTCAGTATCATAGAGTCATTTGAACTCAGAAAACTGCAATATCTTTACTGTATTTCTATATATTGTACAATGTTATTCGCTATCTGACATTGTTCCCTCTTAATTTTGAAAAGTATATAGCAGAGTTCATTCTGCACAATTTTCCAAGAACAATAACCACTAATTATTAAGCAGGTACCTGTCATTCTGCTAACAGTATAATACGTAACTCTCTGGCCACACTTAACATACTTTGCCCTTCTCTGGGCTACCCAATTATTTGACCTCATATAACATAATACAGATGTTCTCTTCAGAACATTTAGTCCCTTAAATGACATACTACAAAACCAAGTGAATATCTACTACAATTATTTTTCATAGTTCAGTGTCTTCCATCCAATCTGCCCTTGGATCTCATTCGCACTTTTTACATACTGATATGCATAATCCTGTTCCAAGCAATGTTCTGAATTATCTGTTTGAGTAAAACAGCTTTAATGATATTCTGCTTACTTAGATTTTTGTTGTTAAGTTTGTACAGCAATATATATATATATATATATATATATATATATATAACTTATTAATGGCATTGTCTTTGATAAATATAGGAATCTGGAACTAAATTGTTATTTCATTGTATTGCATTATCCCTTGATTACGTGCCATTATACAGCAAAAAAATTACCTACATTTTTCTCAGTTCCCATACAGAACCAAGCATTTATTGAACAGTAAATGGAAAAAATATTTCTTTACAATTTATCTTTATTTTGTTGATTTGGTTTATTTATGGACACTTATTAATATCTCTGGTCATCAGTATCCCATTCAATTCAGAGTGTGAAACTGCTGACAAATTTTGCTCAGAGGCCTCTTCTTTCAGGCTTCTTCTTTTTCGTACCATAAATGTATAACATGGGACCCAAGCTTTACTTCCCTTCTGAAGGAAGCCATACTTAGGATTTTTATGCCCCGAAAAAATCCATCGATCCTGGCCAGGTTTGAACCCATGATCTTGTGTTTAGGAGGCAAGTATGGTTACCACTACACCACCAGGACTGACAACAATTTGTCTTATATTAGTTTAACAAATAAGAGAAGATCATGATAAAGAGATTATTTTATGTATATGTGTATGTATGTGTTTATATATACACATATACACAATGTATCATCATCATCATCATCATCGTCATTATTATTATTATTATTATTATTATTATTATTATTATTATTATTATTATTAATATAATTAAGTTCAACTGCAATGGCCATCCCCCTTGCACATATTTTAACTTTATGTTGACAGAAACTGACTTAGTAATGTAATATCTAATTGCATATTTGTATTCATTTCATTCATGACCCACAGTATAGTAGCCAAAATCTATAAACAGTAAATAAAAAATATTTTGCAATTCTTGGAGTAAGAAAAAAACCAATGAAGGTAAGGGATGAAAATTTTCTAAGTCAAATTTTCAACTGATGGGATGAAAAACTGCCCAAATCTATCCAGAATATCTATGCTTAATTGACAAAATTTTTTGTAGCAACCAATATGTGCTGATTAGTTGAATGAATTGAATTTATTTACACTTAATAATACAACAAGCTTCCACAGAACTTTTTACAATCACTCAGTCATACAAGAAAATACAACCATTGTCACTTTAGTAAATCTCCGAGTTGCTGTGTAACCAAGTGGCCTGAATAGTTTTAACCTTGAGATTACTCAACTATTTGGCAACTTACATCTACAAAATTAACTCCGTCAAAACCCAACTTAAATTATGTTTCGTCTGATTTGGTTCCTCAATTCTTACTTCTTTTCTTCACCATTTTCTTTTAACCTTACCTAAATAATTCCCATACTCCAAGATTTTCTGCCTAATTTTCATATTCACCAACTTGTTTCTCCTTATCTGTATTGGTAAGCTATCCCACTTCTCAATCCTAAGTTTTGCTCTTATTTCTTTAGTTTCACTACATTCCATAATTGCACGCCAGTAACTATCTTGCATTCCATACATCGGACATTCCTCTATATTTAAACCCCCTCTTATTTCTTTCAGATTCACTACCCCCATCCAGGTCCATGTGATTCCCTCCCTTGTCCACCTGTTACCTTCATCTATATAATTCTCTCTACCCCATATTTCCTTTAACCCCCTATAAACCCTCTATGGCTTTTTACTACTAACGCTATCTAATATCTCCTGTCTTTCCATATCATCAATTATTTGTTTAATTTCTCTCCAAAAACCTCTTTCTTTACTTTCACTATCATGCCACACCATACCCAAGCCTACTTTTTCCATAATATCATTGATTCTACTAACTCAAGTATTTCTTCCCTTCACTTTCTCTTGCATCACTAGACAGTGTTTCAAAATACAATTCTCATCTAAATTCTTAATCCTAAACCAATATTTCAGAGTTCTTGTCATTAGTTTTCCTTTACTCCCTACTCTGCCTAATTCGGCTTGTGCAACCCTGTTTGGTGAGCTTTTTGATAGGTCCATAATTTTTTTTGCAGAAATTCCTGTGAATCAAGTCTACATTTAGCCATCCCTCATCACTACCCCAAATTTCCACCCCAAACATCATTTTAGTCTCTACTACTTCTGTATACATTTTCTCCAACTACTTTACATATATTTCTGGTACTTTATACCTACAGATAATAATAGCTTTCAAACTAGCCTACCTTTTGCTAGAACCTTTTTTTTGTTCCCTTCATCCTCCATTTTTGTTAAGCTTAATATCCAAATAGTCAAATTTATTAACCATCTCAATTTCTGCCCCTTCCCAATACTCTTTCTCATTCTTGCATAACTTGTAACCATTCTTAAATACCATGATTTTTTATTTTTGAATGTTTATTCTTAGTCCCCACTTCTTACTGAATTTAGCAATTACTTCATTGATTTCGCTAGATCAATATTAGTAATCGACTCGACTACCAAATTGTATACAAATAATAGTTCCAGAATCTCAACATTTTAATTTCAATTTTGGGAATGTGGGTATTAACTTTGCTAAGATCTTCTAAAATATCATTAATAAATAAGTTAAACATTATAAGACTTAGCTTACATCCTTGTCTTAGACATTGTGCTGAAATTATTTGCAGTTACTGTATGCTGAGCAATCATTAATACAGTACTCATTTTCATAGTATAAATTTTGTAATGCTTTTGTAAACTTATCACTAACTCCTATCCCATTCAATTTTGGCCACAATGCCTTGCAGTTAATTGTATCAAACACCTTTTCAAAATCCACAAACATATAGTCTCCCTCTTTTTTGGCCTAGATATTTCTCTCCCATTGTACTAATAATGAAGACATTATCCACTGTTCTCTTATTTTTCCTGAAGCCTACTTGGAACTCAGATAATTTATTTTCTTGTTCTATCCAATTTTGAAGCCTTTCTGCCAGAATGCCCATATATAGCTTACCTAAGACCAATAATAGACTAATTTCTCAATAATTAACTGGTTTGTTTATATTCCCTTTTCCTTTAAATACAGGTACTACAATCATAGTTCTCCAACCTTTAGGAACTTACATCTCTTCATATATTGAATTAAATATCTCTGCCAATAACGTACCTCTATCATCATCCTGACCCCATGCCCTCCAGAAATCTCCCAGAATCCCATCAATCCTGCAAGCTTTATTTCTTTTTATTGTTTTTATTTGTTTTTTTATTTCATTTATATCAATTTGTCTATCCGAATAATTTACACCCAATATTTTTTTTGTCACTATCCACTCCCCCTAGTTGAATATTTCCTCTACACCTAAAAAGTTTTGAAAGTATAAACACCATACCCAGCATTGATATTATTCTTATTTACTCTATATAATCTCTTAACTATCATCCCATTCTTTTATTGTTATTTGTCCTTATTGGCCCCTATATTTTCTTATTAATATTCTGACTCACTCTTTCTTTTTTGCCTCCATGAGGGATTTATATCCCTACCTTTCAATCATAAAGTTCCCTCTTTCTGTCTGTTCCTCGTTTGTCTACATTTTCTCAACTCTCTTTCAACTCTTCTTTTACCAATTCTACATTCATTATCATACCAACCTTCCTGTATCTTGTTACCCATTTTTCTCACTGTCATTTTAACCCCTGCTTGTTTAACCAACCTCTCTAAAATCTCCATTATTTTCCCTACCTTCATTAGAGCTTCTATATTTACCTTAAATGATCTAAAATTAGCTCCTAACCCTCTCATGAAGCCTGGTGCTCTCTCATCATTGCATTTATATCTCTCTATTATATATCCACATTTCTTAACTTGCACCACTTTCCTAAACTGGTTTTGAAATTTCCTTTTAATGGGTAATGACTGCTAGTACATACTAAATCCATAACCTTGAAAACCATCAGATATTAATCTAATTCTATTGTAACATTTAATCAACAATACTTTGACCATTATTATTTGCAAAATTTGTATCCATTAAAATGACATGTGTTAAGCATTTCATTTCTGTATCAGTGATTTTAAAAAATCAATAAAAATAGTACTAAACATATTCTCAATTTCTTTCTAAAATAAAAGGAACGGGCCTCTTGAACGTTTTAGTAGGTCCTGGTGGTGTAGTGGTAACCATATTTGCCTCCTAAATCCAAGATAGATGGATCTTTTTTCATGCTTAAAAATCCTAAGTATGGCTTCCTTCGGAAGGAAAGTAAAGCCGTGGATCCCATGTCATACATTTACAGCCTAAAAGAG
This sequence comes from Metallyticus violacea, assembly GCA_030762175.1. NCBI lineage: Eukaryota > Metazoa > Arthropoda > Insecta > Mantodea > Metallyticidae > Metallyticus > Metallyticus violacea. The sequence goes on from CM060831.1 coordinate 45,586,691, forward strand.
AGGTCTCTGAGTAAAATTTGTTGGCCGTTTCAGGCCCTGAGTTGAATGGGATGCTGATGACCTGAGATGTTAAAGAGCGTCCATTAATAAATCAATAAAAAAAAAAAGACACAATACTTAAGCACGTCCAACCCAGCAGGTGCTCTCAAGGTCTCCCTAAGTTTGTCTACTATCAGATGACTCTCAGGTGAAACATGCCTGGTTGGTGATGTCACCTGGATTACTCCTCCTCCAGCCTCTCTTACACTGTTGCCATCTCTTCTTTCCACTTCTACTATCTGTTCAGTTCTTACTGGTGAATGTGACGCCAATTTTAACTCCTGCATGCCGGGTTTCTGCCCTACTTTCCACTGATTAATTTCCTGCTTTCTACCATCTATTCATAAATGAAGTCCTCTCATGTATGCCTGTTTCCCCTCTGTCCTGGCTTTTTTCATTTTTCTTAGAAGAACATCTCTCAGTTCTGTATCTTCATTTCCATAATTATTTTCAATAAATATGCGGGATCTTTTTAACTTTTTTGCATTTTCTAAAATTGTCCATTTAAATTTCATAGCAGCAAGTGTCGCTATCACTGGTCTTGGCTTTGACCTCATTCTTCCAATTCTAAACACATTCTTCCCAGCCCACTAGCTGTAGGCCTAACTTTTTCACTAGAATTTCTTCTACCAGTTGCCATGTCCATTTATCTCTTGATTCTTCAACTCCAAAAATGAAATATTCATTTTCCTCTTCTTATCTTCAGCTCTTTCTAAATCAGTATTTTGCATTCTGTTATTTCAGTTTGTAGTTGTCCTACCGAATTTATCACGTTTCCTTGACTCCTACTCTTTTACTAATTTAATCATCCATTCTTTTTTTCATTGCTTTTAAATCATTTAAGTCTTCTGTGATGGCTTTAAGCATTCCCAGGATCTGGTTCATTTCCAGCCCTGGATTTAACTTGACTTCTGCTCTCCTGCTCTCACCAACTCTTACATTGCCAAAACTAATGCTGATTAGTTAGAAAAATGTTTTGCTTCTGCAAGTAAAAGTATTACTCAAGTGATATACCTATATTGTTGAAAGACTTAGATGAAAGCATACTATTTATTTTTAAATACCCTTGGAATAATCTGGATAGTTAATGCATTTAAAATAAAAAGTTTATAGAGACTTATTGAAAAACTTTATACGCAAATTTGAGAAATATTACAACAATTAAATGTATTAGGCAAATATCAAAGATATCATTTCCAGAAAACCTTTATCATTTTACAGCAATTTCATTTCAGAGGATTATTTCAGCCACCTTTTACACTTTATCCATCACTGAGAAATTCTTATATCCTTAAACATACTATATGCTATAATAAGCAAAATACATACAAACCCAAATAAGACCAAATTCATTGGTTTCTTTGTCATGTTGTTGAACTCATTTAAATAAGTTTCACAAACTGATGTCAAATGTGATAAGTCAATAACTTCAATGTAATTTTTTGTGTCGGCTTTAGGGTTTGCAAACTCACAAAATATGAGACGGCGCAACTCATCTTCTCCAACCTACAGAAAATAGAGATATAGAATTCTAAGCTACTATATTAAACACATATTAAACAAATAAAAAATTCTATAAAAATCTTCTTTGCAATCATTGGAATAATATACTGAACTATATTAATCCAAAAGTGAATGTATTAAAGTCTTAAGAGACCATATCTAATATTTCAGGTTTATTTTTCTTTAGGAAAATAAAGACCTCCACAAAGCTTCATTTATATGTCACATTTACAACTTGCTTATTTTATCTGATACTACATATAGTTAAAAGCGCTGAAATCTTCAAATAACTACTCAACAATAACTGAATTTTTAGTTGTTGTTTTTATCATTTTATATTGTGTTATAAACTCTGAAAGTATTTATACCATAAAATAATTAATTACCTTAACTAGTTTATTATCTGAAAGGCGCATGAACATTTTATCCATGTCTTCATGTAACCTCTCCTCTATTACATTATGTAATGTCTCATACATCCAATTGCGATCATTGTCATCCACCAACCTATCACAATAAACTCGTAATACTTCATGAACCCATAATCTCTTCATAGCCAACAAATCTTCCATAGCCTCTGGTACAGAGAGCAGTACTCCCTAAAAATCATGCAATGCTGCACATAGACTAAAAATATGAAACACGTTCAAAATAGAAGTTTAAAAATGAGCTTGAATATGAAATATAACAGATATAAAGACCAGTTTTATACCCCACAAAATAAACCCCTTTGCAACTAAACTTATATGCATAATGTTGACTATTGTAGAAAATATATAACAAATGTTGTGTATCTATTATAAATACATGTGTACAAATGTCCCACAGTTGCAGAAGGTTCAATGAGGAACAAAAGAGATGAGAGAGGAGGCAAAGCAAGAGCTGGATGAAGGTGGTATTATTAAATTCTTGAAAAATTAACATTTAAATGTTATTTTAAAATTGTTTATTTCCAAATTCATGCAATGCACTTTCCCTTCAATTTATATAACAGCTGTTATATAGAAAAGGTTTAAGAGAGGAAAAGTTCACTAAAATGTACATGAAAAATCTTATTTGCAAAACATATGTAGATGAGATGAGAAATGTTAAGGTGCTATCTTTTATACCTAAAAGGGAATATTATGTTTCTGCATGATGATATAAAGTTAGAGCTGATAACATCAACCTGTGCAAGTTGGATGTGAAAAATGAAAGAAATTTTCCAAGGAAAAACAAAGAGTAGAACATTTTTGTCCTTTTTTTACTCCTCTGGATGATAAAGTTTCATTTATTTTATTTTGGTGTAGAACAACTAATCAGAAAACTTTTCCTTAAAACAAACAGGTTTTTTCAAATAATTGGTGCTCTTATTAGTATATCTGAAGAAGTTTTAAGTTATGTAAAATGTACAAATTAAAATAAATTACAGGATTATATGTAATTTTGCACTGCAGAAGGCAGAAAATAATTTAAATTAATGATATGAATATAAGCAGATTTGTATATGGCCACAAAACATAAAAATATTAACCATTTACTTATTTAAAGACAATTGGCTTGAAGTAACATGGAGAGACACATAATGAGTAAGTTAAGGGAGTAGTCATGGAGGGTGTAAACAAAAGGGTCATTTCCATAATAGTACTTTTAACAGGAAGAGGGAAAAAACTGAAATGAACTTTCCCTTTGCTCCAAAGTGCTTTCTTTCTTTACTTTTCTTTTTTTTTTTAATAGCCAATACCTGCTTTGTGCCATAATCTAATGATGCCTAACAGCAATAATTTTATATGTTTGTTTTATCCTTTACAAACAAAATAATTTTGAAAAGGTTCTACTTCTTGACCAATTTGCATATGTCAAACTTTGATTTAAAAAATTCAGAAAATGTACACTTTTTATGGGAAAACTAAGAGAATTTCACATTTATCATTGTAAGTCACACATTTAACTTCTATTAATTGATTAGGTAATGCAATATTCTTACATTAAAGTGAGATACCAAAATTTAAAGTGTAATTTTGAAAATGGTATAGCTTGAAAATGAAATGGAAGAAAGTGACAATTCTTTTAAAATACTATTCCTTTCACATTCTATTATTCTTTGTAAAATGTCCTTGATCAGAATTAATATCAACTACTGTGTTATTATGATTCATTTCACTTTATTGATTAATTTATAACTTAACTTTAGTGGGTTAAAACCCTCCAAATAATAGGAAATACAGTTAGCTAAAGAAGAAAACTGTTTAAATACATATTGAAGCAATTGTTGAAAACTCTTGAAGAAATATTTTTAAGCACATACTATCCTGTTGACATTTTATGTAAAAAATAAAGAACAATTTGTTCTAAATCAAAATATTCATGACAAAAATATTAGACAAAAAGGAAATTATATAAATCAGAATGAGATAAGTAGATTTTGTTCAGAATGTGGATTAAGAGTAAATGTTAAGAAATGAAAAATTTATTGTTTGAGCAAGGAAGTAAATTAAGAAGGAATGAGAAATGGTTCTTGAATGAGGAGCTATTGAAAGTGGTTAAAGAATTTGATTATTTAGGAGTGAGGTTGTCAAGTAGTGGAGGGTAGGAACCATAAGGGAAGAAAGTTATTATTAAAGATAGCATGATCATGAGAGCAATTATGTTTGAAGAAAATTACAAATATGTCAATAAATTAGTTGGAGAAATTATATGAACTGGTAGTGGAATCAAAAATATTATAGGAAGTAGAAGCATGGGTAACTTCTACGGGATGGACAAAAACTAATTTAATTCATAGGATGTTTTGTAGAGAGGTGTTGGGATTGCTTAAAGCTTCAATGAAAAGAGTAGCTTTAGTTCACTTAGAGTAGGGAGGAACGTTTGGTGGTGGAGAGAATTTTAAAATATTGATACAGGATTATGAAATTAGGTGACCACAATGTTCTAAAAGAGTGTATGAAATATCAAGGAGAACTAATGAGAAGTAACAGCTGGATGGGAAAAGTGGGGGGAAATAATTTCAAGAAAACAGGATGGGGGAACTATGGGAATTTGGAGATAAAAGCAGGCAAGAGTTTTGGAAAGTAATAAGGCAAAGAATTGAAGATATAGAGAGGAAAGAGGTTTGGGCTAGTTTTAGAGATAAGAGTTCTTTAAAATTGTATAGAATAATTGAAGAGGAGTGAAGGAGAGAAATATGTGGATTGTTGTGATAAATTTGGGAGAGAAGGACTGGCCTGGATGTGAGCAGGAGCATTGTTTTTAAAGGGTCTCACAGGAGAAAAGGGGAAGGTATGTTAATGTAGAGTGCCTGAAGGAATTGTTTATTAGAGTGTGAAGGGGTAAAGATATGAAGGGAGGGTATCTGGGAAGCGAAATGGGATTAATTACAGAAAGAAAGTATAACATGTTAAATGTTGGTTGATACAGAGACTAAGAGAAATAAAATGATAGGGGAATAATTAAAAAAAGTAAGGAGATATGGATTAGCATAGTTATGAAGGATGAGAGAATTGGGGTATAATTGATAAAATAGTGCTAACAAGGGAAATAATAGAAATGGAGTGTTTCATAATGCAGATAACCTGGGTGTTGTATGTAATGCGGCCTCATATAGATGGATGTTGGATTTATAAATATTATAATGTTGGTTAAGTATAAGATACAAAGCAGATTAAACATTTTCTGAATTGAAAATGTTTGCATAAACTTGATGACTTTTAAATATTGCATAAATTTTGTAAATATAGTATGTATTTGTTCCTTTTGTATTGACAATGTCAGAAATTATTTGATTAGTTCTTGAAAAATATTACTTATTTACTTTCTTACTACTATATAAATCAGTTTCAGTATTATTATGTTACCAAAAAGGAACTAATGATTGCATTTTAATACATAATGCTTTTCCCCACAACCTAAAGACCTTAACTAACAATGGTAAATCCTTCAAAACTGCTCTTAAAAGTACCTGTTTAAAAAAGTTTATTATTGTAGATGATTATATAAATGACAATACACTATATTAATGTATAACTTTTGTATACAATTGATATTAATTTGTATTAATCAAGTACACAGCATATACTTGTTTTTTATATGTATAAGCACAAAAAATGTAAATAGCTGTTGTAACAGACAAATTATATGTTCTCAGCTCTTAGTTATTGTTGCATAACTTACAGAATGAAAGCTAAATATTTGGCAGTTACTTTTAATATTAATAGCATTATAGCATCCCTTATTTTAAATTTGATAAGAAGTAATCAACCTGCAAGTGAATCTGAAAAGCCAATGATAAACATGCGAATTAATAGAGAAAAATGTGACCACCATGGGTGGCCGAGGTTGTTAGGGTGCAAGACTTGTGAGCAGGAGGTCTGGGGTGCAAATCCCACCAGGACCATACTCCCTGACTGAGGTTTTTCCCAGGTTTTCCTCAGTCCTCATAAATGGCAAATGCCAGGGAGGTACCCTAAACTTAGGCCTGGAACGTTTCCTTCCTTAAAAAAATCCTTTTCCAATATATCATTTTGTTTCATGTATCATTACGGTCCTGGTGGTGTAGTGGTTACCATACTTGCCTCCTAAGCCCAAGATCGCGGGTTCGAACCCGGCCAGGACCGATGGATTTTTTCGGGCGTAAAAATCCTAAATATGGCTTCCTTCGGAAGGGAAGTAAAGCCGAGGGTCCCATGTCGTACATTTACAGCACGAAAAAGAACCTCAAGCCTGAAAGAGAGGCCTCTGAGCAAAATTTGTCGGCCGTTTTACACCCTTAATTGAATGGGATGCTGATGACCTGAGATGTTAAAGAGCGTCCATAAATAAATCAATCAAAAAAAAAATGTATCATTAGTGTCCACTGCCTGTGGTGCCTCAGTATGGGGTGCCATACTGGGGGGCGTTAAACACCATTCAAAGAGGGAGGGAGAGAGAGAGAGAATTGGAAAATGATTTCAAATGAATAATTTTATGGAAGATTTTAATTCAAAGGTTCACAGCCCATTCTTATATAACATACTTACCTGCCTACTTACCATTTTCACAGTCAAGTTTAGCAAATGACTGCTATTTCTAGCTTTTATAAACATTTAATATCAAAAAGGAATCCCTTGATATTAAAGATTTATGCTGAAAATTAACAAGGCAACAAAATCTGATACTGGCAATACACAAACAGCAACTGTGTACAAAGATAGAAAAAAGAGGAGGTCACTCAAATTTCACTAGTTTTATTCCACTTACTTGGATGAAGGAAATTTGCCTTTGAAGCATGTCCAAGTAAATGGAATAAAACTAATGAAATTTGAGTGACTTCCTCATAAATAATTTGTTATATGATACTATATTTCACTGTGAAAATCCCAAACTATTCAAATTTATGGAAAAAAGAGCTTCATAATTCATATAAGCTACCTGCATAACCCTTGAAAAGTCTCTAAGGTTGAAGAGATAATGTGACTTTGCTGGTGTTGGTAATAAAAATGTTCGAGACAGCTTATAAATATCTAATGTTGCTAGAACTAATTCTTCAATGCTAGGATCAAATTCTTTACTGAATCCCCTGAAATAAAGCACAGATAAATACAGTTTTTAGTGCTGTCATAAACAAGAAATAAGAAATTTTCAAACATTGCATTTCTGCTTAGAAATATTTATGTACCTTCATACCAATAGGTTCTAATTACATTTAATCAAAATAAGTGCTAATATACAATTTTTTTCTTTCTCCTATCATCATTCAAAAACTATAAATACTGTGATGCCCAAATGGAAAATGGCTGTATGATTAGTGATAAATTACAATTTATTATAAAGAATATTTATTTTGATGCTTTTACCTTGTATCCAGATGCCACAACATTATTTTACTGAATATATGTATCATTACTTTTTCATCAAATTCATCAATACACAAAAGATTAAAGTGTCGTAAAAAGCGAGGGGTAACAATATTGCCTCCCTGTGTTGCAGGACCCATGGCACAAATACACTAAAAATTAAAAAGCAAAATATTTATATTATACAAATGCTGGATAAAAACTAAATTAACATAATATGTCATTAAATGTATTGTACTTTTTAAAACATTTAGTTACAAAACATAATCTTAACATATATTATAAAATGTGTTAAAAGTAAAACCATTCACAATATAGAATAAATGTTTACAAGTAGCTTTGGAATTACTTCCCCTCTCTCCTCATCAACCAACACTATCACGTAATTATTACCTTGTTACTCACTAACCCAGTGCATCTAATATGCAGCTGTTTATAAGTCCACAGTCTGTGAAGTTATGAAAGTTTTAACTTTGTTCTTAAATGAAACAGCAAACTCAAAATTTTTGCATTTGACGTGAAATTGGCCATATTTTATATTTCTTTACTGGTTCCTATTTGATATTTGATAAGATTGGCAGTCATTAGCCAAGTTTAAATGAATAATAACTGTTTATGTCATTTGTATTGGAATTACTCATTTGATTTTCATGATACTATAAAATATTTTTGTGGAAAAATTATTTTAAGGAAAAAGAATGCTATTCAAGAAACAATGTAAGCACATTCAGTTTCAGTATTGTCATGAATTATGCTCTAGATGATATTGAAATAATCTGTAAGAATCTTTCCATTTTCCCCCATTAAGCAATAAAAAAGACATAAAAGATTATACATAAGAGTACGAAGTACATAGCAGGCTAAGCATAAATTAATAATGCATATTAATGGATATCATTGTATGATTCAGTTGAACTACACACTCTTAAAGCTTCACTTACTTTTCATAAATGTATGGAACCGGTTTCGAGAACATTTGTTCCCATCTTCAGCCATGCTAAGGTTCAACTGTCGGATCATTCGTTGAGCTGTGGGAATGTATATTCTGCTCTGGTGGCGGTGTGATAAACTTGTAGTTTATGTTTTCATCCCCGACAATGTCGAAATTCATTATGCTGTTTTTGTATTTGTAGATGTAGATTTTCTCCCAGGTTGCTAATTCCGTAGGTCCTTGTACTGATTTTAATAATTTTGTTTTATTTATTATGTCACTTTTAAAGGAAAATTTTATAAACAAGAAGCAGGACTTACAATGGGCAGCCCCTTATCTCCATTTCTAGCTAACCTCTTCATGAGTAGATTTGAAACACACATCAACACAGCGTTTCCATTCATATTTAAGGTATGGTACAGATATGTGGATGATATATTTGCCATAGTTGACAAAAAACTCATTGACGATGCCTTAGAACTTCTAAATATTCAAGATAAAAACATTTCATTTACATATGAAATAGAAACAGATAACATGCTGCCATTCCTGGATATTAAAATAATGAAATGCCAAGGAAAACTTAAATTTGGAATATACAGAAAGAATACACATGCAGATAATCACATCAAAGCTGACAGTTTAAACCCTACAGCACACAAACATGCAGTAATTAACAGTTTAACACACCGGCTAGTTAACCTACAAATTAGCAAAGAAGAATATTTTAAAGAATACAAACAAATAGAAGAAACAGCAGTTAAAAATGGTTTTAAAAAAGAACTAGTACATAAAAAGGTGCAGAAATTCAAGAAACAAAAACATATCAAAGAAACCACAACACTTTCAGCAAAAAAAGATAAACTTATTTTTAAAAAATTCACATTTCATCCATAGGCCACAAAAAAATTTCAGAATATTCTTAAAGATTTTAATATCAGGTTGGCACCGATTAATAGATTTAATGTTCAAAATTTGCTGATAGATAATGTTAATGACAGTATTCCACAAGAAGAAAAATCAGGTATTTACAAAATAAACTGTGCAGAATGTGAAAAAATCTACATAGGGAAAACAAAGAGAAACATTGGCACACGGTTAAAGGAACATTTCAGGAACATAAAGTACAGCAAATAGAGAAATCAGCAGTAGCATATCATTTTTGGACACAAAATCACGACATAATAAATAAAACAAAATTATTAAAATCAGTACAAGGACCTACGGAATTAGCAACCTGGGAGAAAATCTACATCTACAAATACAAAAACAGCATAATGAATTTCGACATTGTCGGGGATGAAAACATAAACTACAAGTTTATCACACCGCCACCAGAGCAGAATATACATTCCCACAGCTCAACGAATGATCCGACAGTTGAACCTTAGCATGGCTGAAGATGGGAACAAATGTTCTCGAAACCGGTTCCATACATTTATGAAAAGTAAGTGAAGCTTTAAGAGTGTGTAGTTCAACTGAATCATACAATGATATCCATTAATATGATTGGCTTCACTGTGTTAAGTTCCATTTTACATTTAAGTAATAATGCATACTTTAAATAAATTGTAATAATGATTAAATTGGAAATTGGAATTAGCACAGTGAAGCTAATGATATAAATTATGTAATAATGATACTGGAGTAGCTCAGTTCCAACTAATTTTTAAACATGACTGACTTAGAGAATATATTTTAAGGATTAAATTAACCACAGAAAGATGCTGCCCCTATGTGTGATTATAGCATGACCTTAATTGTAGAATGTTGGATGAAGATAAACAACAAACTGGAAACTTAGAAGCTGTTTATCGGGAATATGGGGGAAAAGCAACTCTAGTCAAAGACCCAGTAACAACCTTTCAGACATGCAGAGAAAGAACATTTAGGTACTTTTGTTCTAATTAAATTATGATCTTTTCACTTCTCATATTTTTCATTTATACAAGAACTATTCATAAAGTTACTCCATTTTCATATAGCAGGCATAGTAATCCCCATTGCAATGCCATGTTTATGTAGCTGTATAGCTTGATTCAGAATGTTTTGAGCAATAATACAGTAAATGTCATACAGTTATTCTTGCTGAGCTGCACATATTCAAAATTTGCACTGCAATCCAGAACCTTCTACATATGATATACCTCTATGACATGATACATTGTGGCAAAAAACTGAAGAACAGCTGAAATCCATCATTGATAATAAAACTATAACTATAAATGGTAAACCATTGGTAGTCCACAAAAAGTTTGCCAAATATTTAATAATTACTTTATAAATATGATAAATAAAAAACTAAACATGGAAAAGAATGTGATATATTGGATTAAGGAGGTTAAAGATTCAATTTGGGGGACATCAAATGAAGAAATAAATAAAATTATAAATGGATTGAAGAATAAAACTTCATCTGGGTGGGATGGAATATCATCTAAAACACTAAAGCGCTGTAAATAAGGGTTAACTGGAATATTAGTGCATATTATAAATTTTGCTATAAGTGAAGGAATCTACCCAGATATACTAAAAATTGGTACAGTCAGAGAATTCATAAAAAAGGTAACAAGAAATAGGAAATTACAGACCAATTACGCTAACCTCCATCTTTGCCAAAATATACAAAAAAAGTACTAAGCATAAGATTATTAGATTTCTTTAACAAGCATCATGCATTAAGCAGATCACAGCATGGCTTCAGAAAAGGCATATGCACAACAACAGCACTAGCAGATATTTATCACTGAATACTTAAAGCTCTAGATTATGGTGAGAAAATGATGGGATTATACCTTGACCTGTCCAAGGCATTTGATTCAGTGTCCCATTGAATATTATTGGAAAAAGAGCAAAAATATGGAATTTGCTATAAAATCAGAGTAATATTCTACAACCATATCTATAAAACCACAAACAATGTACGAAATTCAACATAAAAATGGAAATGTCATAACTTCAGCTAAATCAAATTGTAAAATAGTTAAAGTTGGTGTACCTCAGCTATCTGTATTGGGCCAACTATTATTTTTAATATATGTAAATGATTTTCCTAATCTTTGCAAATGAACACTATATTATATGATGATGGTACAACTCTACTATTTTCTTGTAAATCTCTTATTGGATTAGAACAAATTATAACAGAACAATCAAATATCATTTATAAATACTTACTAATAATATAATATTAAATATGCAAAAAATTAAAGCACTTATGTTTCACTATCCCAATAATAGACATGAAAATGTAGAATGTAGACATAAATGTTGTAATTAATGGAGAAGCAATAGAACAGTTTAATCATATAAATTTCTTGGGAGTCATTGCTCATAATCAATTAATTTTCATATACCATATAGACTATATTTGTAACAAAATGAGCACATGTACATACTTGTTAAGGAAATTATCATAACATTTAAATTCAGATAGTCTAAAGTTAGTGAATTATGGTATAATCTATCTGTATTTTTGTTATGCAATTGAGGTCTGAGGAAGTACATATTGTGTAAGGATAAACTATTAAACCTTCAAAAAAGTTGTTTGAGATGTATATATAATGTAGACAGGGGAGTATCATGTACAAGTATTTTTAAGGAATCTAAAAATTTAACTTATTAGATAGTTCTATTTATTTTTAACAATGAACAAAACAAAACCCTAAACAAAGACTGCCACAACTATAGCACTTAGACTCAGAACAATTATAATCGTCTAAATGCAAACAAATCTACTGAAAGAGATTCAAGATATAGATTTTCTCCCCTGTTGCTAAATTCTGTAGGGAAAAAATCTACTTTTACAAATACAGAGACTGTTTAATGAATTTCAACACTTCCAGGGATGAAAACATAAGCTTTAAGTTCATCATACCTCCACCAGAGCAGGATACACATTCCCACAACATAAACAAATTATCTAGCAGTCAATGGTTAGCTGAAGATGCGAACGAGGATTTGGAAAACTAGTACTACATATTATAAACAATTAAGTAGAGCAATAAGAGTATGTAGTTCAGCTCAAACATACAATGATATTAATTAAATGACTGTATGACCTTCACTCTCCCACTGCTTGAAGCATACTGAATGAAGCTACACTGCTGTGTAAACATGCAATGCAATTACTGGGTTTGCTATATGAAAATGGATGTAACTTTATGAATATCCTTTAAATACAGGCAAATTTTTTGCAAATTAGAAGGAAGAGAAGAAGTTTGGGAATATTAAAAAACCACATTTTTTCCCGTTGATTTTTAGCATTAGATAGTATCATCACTGACTGATTCACCAGTCTGTGTAAATCTGCTCTTACACTAGTAGTAGCATACATAATCATCCACAGTGAAATCATTTTCATAATGAAAGGAACAAAATATCAATAAATACGAATAAATCCCTAAATGTTTTAGCAATATATGTAATTTTTATATATGTACTTGGCATTCTAAACATGTAACAAGTTTAAAATGTATCACATTTTCAAACATTTACACAACTAATTCTTATTATAATTCATTTATGAAACAACATATTCCCTTTCCTACCCTTTATTTTAAACATACACATATCTATATACTCTTTATACTTTTATGGGAACTTGTTATTATATATATTATTTAATATAAGAACAGTTTTTAGATTTTTATTAAACAAATTACATTTTTGATCAAGCAGGAATTTTCAATATGGAAAAATTTGATTTGTACAGAAAGAATATTAAACATAAAAGTCAGATACAAATATTATAATGCTTAGATATATCTGACCATCTCCTTGATCTAGTGGTTAGCGTTGCTGACTGCTGCCGGGCAGCCAGGGTCTAATTCCCGGTATTCTTAGGAAACATTTTTAGGAATGTTAGGAATGTTTCTAAGATGGGGAGGTCTGGAACGGGCTCCACCCAGCCTGGTGAGAACAATTGGGAAGCTGCCTGATGGAGAGGTGGTGATCTCCAATCTAGCAATATAGCAATCAGCAGGATGGCAGTGTGCTGATCATATGCCCTCCTGCAATACTGCACTCTACCAATGAAATCATGTGATGGAGGTAGAAGACGCAGTGATCATCGCGATAAAGCTTAGGCCCACATGCCACTTGAGCTGTATAAAGGCTTCACATTAGATATATCTAAAGTGGGACATGAGACACTTTTAATGAAAATTAGCACAATCCCAATAAAACCATATAGATAGCTATCATTAATACACACAAGTTATTGCATACACTCGGGTGCACATGTTCCTTCAACATACATATGACATGATGCCTGTTTACTTGCTAAAGAATTGAAGTCACTTTTTTTATAGGAACTATTTCTGCCATTTTGTATACCAGAACATCCACCACTGCCATTGCAACGTAATATATGCATTTAATTGAAATGCCATAATAATGCAGAATAGGCTATTTTCAAAAATAAATATGATTTTTTTTGTTTGGCAGCTTTACAAACAGTTTAATTCCATATGTTGGCATACTGATAATTGTACTGAGAATGCAAAATAATATATAAATTTTATTTCAAACTACTTAGTGGGAAAATATATTCTTGAACAAAAACAGAAAATTTAGTTAATTTTGATCTTCCAAACAATAGCAACCTCATCAAAAAGTTTATAAAATCCACAAAGTGACATCTTAATACCAAGCTGGAAAGCTGACAGTGGAACCGTGCTGACAATGAAGGAAATTTGCCTTTGAAACATGTCCAAGTAAGTGGAATAAACCTAGTGAAATTTGAGTGACTTCTTCAAAAATAATTTGTTATATGATACTTATTCTCTATTTTACCCAATGATATTTTAAAGTAAATTTAATAATAATATGCTTTCTACATATATGTTCAAAACCTAGCTTTGATACACATATTAAGTTACATAATTGTAAATTAAAATGTATACACCTGTGCAAACTTAAGCACATGTATAAGCTGTTTCATGAAGCATTGTCATTTTGGTTTAAGAAACTTGCAGGATGGCAGATTTGTCCGGGGAGATAAAATGAGAGAGAATAGAACTAAAATATTTCAGTTAAGAGCTTTACAGTCACTAAGAACCATATATTAATCAATATTTCATCAAGTAGCCATTGGTAAAATTTCATGAAACAAATTATGGTAATCTAAACTCTATTCAGTTCGCATTTTATATTAGCAGCAATTCCTTATGCACAATTCAAATCATTGAGAATAATTGACTCCTTCTTTAGAGTGCTCCCAACAAATGAATCCGATGATAATTAGGTGAAAACTGTTCCAAAGATCTTATTGACTACAATGACCTGTAAAACAATTACCTGTATATCTACAAGATTGAGAGGCTGAACTTCTTTAAGATCATACCAAGTCCAATGATCTAGCCATTGGCGTAGTAATTCAATGGGCGGCTGGGCACCAAATACTTCTTTAAGGGGCATATTAACATCATCCACAAACACAACACAGCGTGTACCCAGTTGTGGACCATAAACTCCTGTTTTGAACAAAAATAAAAACTATTGCATGCAATTTAAAAATATTTTTTTTATTAACCTTAAATTGCCAGTAAAATGAATATAGAGATTTCCCTTTGCGCTACATGCAGTACTAATTAACCTTATATAATTATGCAATAGAATTAGAATTATAGGTAAATATTTTTAAATACTTTTCATTCACTTTAACTAAACTTGTGATGGGAGAAACAGCAGAAATGCTTATGCATAATCTAGTTTAAAATTTTTCATGAGTCTATGTTAGTGTTACATTAATTAATGTGGAACTATAATAGAAGGGAAATATTTAATTTGATGTATGTTTTTAATACAATTTAGGAAACATGCCTTTCTTCCTCCTGTCCAATTTGCTCATGATAATATCTTGTGTCTGATTAGCAGTAGTCTGAGCAGAGAAATTTATAAATAAAGGCTTGTATATTTCACCATTAACTTTGTGCAATAAAGCATCCTACAAAAGAAAACAATATAAGCTTAGATATGTCAGTTTATTATTTGTTTCACCATTATCTTTGTGCAATAAAGCATTCTACAAAAGAAAACAATGTAAGCTTAGATATGTCATTTTACTATTTGTTTTCTACATTTAATGACATTTTGTTCTAATTTTTAATATCATGTCTTAGTAAATATGGAATGGGGAAAATGTTATAATCATTATTATATGGCACTACATGATTAGAGGAAAATGAAGGGTTAACAAAGGTAAGGAATAATGAAAAGAAAAAAAAGAGAATGGAATATCATTATCTTTACTTAGAGGTAAAATGGGTTACAGCTGACAATCACCTTAATCATGATTAAGTTCAGAAAGAATTTTATTTTAATGTCCAGTATATATTAAATTGATGCTCTAAATTAAGTACTTCGCTTTAGTGCTAGTACATTTCACTTATGCTAATTTTTTAAAACTAAGCACTTTTTCTTCAGTTAATCACATACTAGACAAATATGATTATGCCAAATTTCTAGATTTTCAGGCTTATAAACACAAATTGGAAAGCATATATAGAGTATATTATGCCAAAACTAAAATCAGCAACATATGCTTCACTCATTATGTCATATTAGATATGAAGCTACCCTCAAAACAGATTAGGCTTATTTCTCTTCAATTATGAAATATAGTTTAATATTTTGGGAAAAATCAGTGGAAAACAAAACATATTTTTTGTTACAAAAGAAAGCTATAGAAATAATGTGTGGTATATAAAATAGAAATTCATGTA
Organism: Metallyticus violacea; assembly: GCA_030762175.1. Lineage (NCBI taxonomy): Eukaryota > Metazoa > Arthropoda > Insecta > Mantodea > Metallyticidae > Metallyticus > Metallyticus violacea. The sequence continues at coordinate 45,602,701 of CM060831.1, forward strand.
TTTTGAAAATTAAAAATTTAATACTTTCTTGTGTATATATATACCTTCTCTTATGAACTTTTACATTAAAAATCAAGACCAATTCATTGAAAGTATGCAAATACATAACATAAATACTAGACAAAAGTGTAACCTGCATAGACCCATTGCAAATATATATTGTTATTAAAAAGGAGTTTACTACAAATGCATCAAAATATATAATGCTCTTCCAACTACTCTATTTATTTTTATGGTTTATCATCAGCTTCCCATTCAATATAGGGTATGAAATGGCCAGTCATTTTTGCTCAGGGGCCTCCCAAACTTGAAGTTCTTTCATGTGCTGTAAATCTAAAACATGGGACCCAAGGCTTTACTTCCCATCTGAAGGAAGCCATACTTAGGAATTTTTATGCCTGAAAAAATCCATTAACCCTGGCCAGGATTGAACCTTGATGTTCAGTCTATGAGACAAGTATAGTTACCACTAGATGACTAGGACCAACCCCAATTACTCTTTTTTTCTTCTTTTTTTTTAATAGTGTTTAATACCCGTTTTTACTACTGAGACATCACAGGCAGTAGATACTGATGATACATGAAACAAAACAATATATTGGGAGGATTTCTTTTCTTCTTCTTCTTTTCTTTTTTCTTTTCTTTTCTCTCTCACTCTCTCTCTCTCTTTTTTTTTTTTTTTTTTTTTTTTTGAGGAAAGAAACATTCCAGGCCTAAGTTTAGGGTATCTATCCAATGTTTACCATTTATGAGGACTGAGGAATACCTGGAAAAAACCTGTCAGGGAGGATAGTCCTGATAGGATTCAAACCCCAGACCTCCCGCTCATGAGTCTGAGCTTTAATGACCTTGGCTACTTGTGATGGTCTAATTACTCTCAAATTATCATACAATAACATGGAAAGATTCAAATATGTTTTTACAGAATATCTAAGCAACAAGACCTATAATTCAGTTGAAAAATTCATAAATGAATAATGTATGAAGTTCAATTAATATTCAGTCAAAAGAAAACATATCTATTATGACAAAATATTTCTGCATAGCATATGATAATGTATGAAAAATATTGCTCTTTTGTTATGGTATTGCAGCTTAAATAATTATATTATATGTATGAAACTACTGAGCCTATGTATTTATAGACTTTAAAATATTTTAATTGTTATATATATTATTAATGTAATTTTGTACATCTTAATTTGTTCCATATTCTGTAGTATATTTATTGTACAAGAATCCATGGAACGTAAATCCAATCTGATTTTTCATAATTATATTATCACATCTTGCAGACAGTTGTTTACAGTGAAATTTCTTTCAGGAAAATATCTGGCTTTAACAAGATGGTGCTTCCATCCCCAGGCTGAAAGAAGAGGGCATGTTGGGTAACCAACTAAATTATTTGACCTCAACCAACTGGATTTCTTTCTATGGGATCACTCATCACTGGGATAAACCAGTAAGCACTGAAGACCTGAAGAACAAAATTAGAAATGAGTTGGAACAGATCAGTTCTATCATTGAGAAAAAAAAAGGCAATGGACACTTTTTATGATAAACTGGGATACTGCCTTGGCTATGATTGATTCTAATTTCAAGCAATTGTTGTAAAGTTTTTAAAACTAAGAAGCTCTAGAAGTAACATGAACTGGAGACAAAACATTTTGAAGCCTTGGAAAAAATATTGTCATTGAGTGGCTGTGTGCATGCACAAGTACAAACAAACAGTTGCAAAGATAATCCAATAATTTGTTCCTAAATTATACAAATATAAGCCCTTATTGTAAATATATAAGATGTCATTCAATGAAATTCTGAGCAACACAGATAAATAGGAACATATTAGTCTAGCCTGACATGCCCAATATCAACGAGAATGTTTAATGGATAAATACATACAATTTCACAAAATATGATACCATTATGGATAAGTGATTACACTGCTTCCCTTCTACTAAGACACCATGAGTTTTGTCCCAGCAGCTAAATTTAGAATTTATGGTGGACAGGAGCATCTGAATAGATTTCCTTAAATATTCCAGTTTCTTCTGTCACTCATTCTACTACTGCACCATCATTAAACCTCATCATATTTATCACATTTATCATCTAGCATAATTCAGTTCATAGCTTGGAAATAAACTCCATCATTGATGGAGTTGACGTTTAACAACAGTTTGTCAACAGGCTGAAGATGGGAGGGATCGCTCCCGAAACATATGTCCAAATTTTATGTAAGTGAATGGAGTTAGTGTGAAAAAAACTGTATTACATTGTCAATGGCTTCGTAAGTACATTTAATCCATCATTGATGTCTGCTATCTGAATAAGCAACTATGATGTAACTGGAAAGTGAGTTAGGATTGGTCAACACCACCACGTCTTCATTTTCACAAAATACATACACCATTTGTAGTAGAGAACAAAAAGGGTAAATATTCTTTCATGTCATTGTCATTTCTTAACAAACAAATATTTTAATATTTCATATTACTATAATTTCCTTTTTTTTTTTTTTACAAACATATCCTTCCTAAAATAACAGAAGTAAGTATTTTCAAAATTTTTTTGAGATTATACTAGTAATTTATCTTGAAAGCATATAATTATAATGCTCTCCAATGCAAAACTAAATTGTAAGAATATATGATGAATTTAACTGGAAAGTACAAAATATCTATTGAAAGTAGACAATGGCTTCCAGAATGGGTGCAGAAGATGGAAAATTGCTTGTTTTAAAATCAAGGTAAAGTTCATTGAACAAAATTTTTTTAGTTCATAGTAAAAGAAGGGGAAAAAACATTTCTTTCCTCCTCCTTTTTTCTTCACTTTACTAACACCACTACATCACTATTACAAGCTGCAGGATATGAAAAAACTTTGCCTTTATGTACACAGATTTTCCAGTGCCTGTTGGCCCAACAAACATAGTTGCCTTTTGATGTGTAATTAGCATCATTATTATGGCAATATTGCGAATTGTTTCCACTGTAGTAACAATGATCTGATTTACAGGAATGTCTCTGGGTATACCAGGAGCATTGGCAAGCTCATCTGACCATAATTTCCATTTTCCTTTCCCCTATAAAGAAAAGAAAAATCATAATATTTAAATTTTAAGTAACAGAAGACAAACCTCTTATCTCTATCTCTCATCACTCCCTGTCTAAAAATATAACAAGTTCTTGTTCATGCCTATAAAAGTTTTTTTTTTTAATTGCATAGTTTAGAACACAATATTAAGAAAAAAATTATAAATTTTTTGAAAAACTTATGATAGTGCTATTACCTATAGTTATTAACTTCCTAGTCTGTTCCTTTTTTAAAAATGGGTTTTATTTTGACTGATTACATTCTTGTGGAAACTGTCTATTTTCCAATGAATTTTTTATCAAAAGCAAAGAGGTTTACCTATGCTCGTTCCCACTTTTTCAATTATATATAGTTTGTACTTTCATTTTATACTTTTGATTTCTGTTCTTTAGACCTGTTGGTATTTTGTTAACTGAAACTGGATTTAACATTTGTTAATTTATGTTTTATTTGTACAAAATAATCTTAAATAGTAATCAGTAGTATTCAGTTTCAGCTTTTAGATCAGGGTTCTTTACTGTACAATATTCTCCATTATTTTAGCTGAATATTTTTAGAAAAAATGTGTTTTTTAATGTTTTGTTTAATTATATTCCACTTTATTTTATGTTATTTTCAGATTTATTAATTAATCTAGTATTGTCTATATTTTTGGTAGCATTGAATGACAGTTTGTAAACTTTTTTACTGTGAAATCCCATTTCAGTTGTGGGTCACATGTTTTGCTTTAATTAGGCCTCTTAAAAATCTCTATTTTTCTCTTGAAGTTTTAATTCCACTCATTATCCAATTTATGCAACTATGCTTTATCCTAACTTTAACAACAGGTAAGGTCATATTATAAAAGTATTTGAGTATATTTATAAATTTCTGTCATACTTCCTCTGAGCTATTTTCTACGTATATTTCATCCTATATCTTTCCCCAGCAAATTTTGAAAGTATTTTAAAGTTTCTTCAATCTATAGCTGCAACCTATTATATTAAAGCTTTTGGGTCCCTGTAATACCTTTGATTTGCTAATTGATTGAGATTGTTTGTGCAAAGTGATGGGACAGACAAATTCAAATACAGCAATTTTGTGGTTAATTATTTCTGTATTAGTGTCAATTTGGTCAATTGAACTACTTGTGCTGCAAATTATGGTACGTACTTCTATCATTGGTTCGAGACCATAAGTATTTAATAAAGTTATTCATTCAATTTATCACTTATTATTATGTAATCAACATTTATGTTCCCTAACAAAATTATATTTTTGTTATATAAATGCAAATAAGAATTAGTTCCTATAATATACTATAATTCTACCAAACTCACTTCAAAATGCTCTTCAGTGTTAAGGGCTTCAAATATATTAAGAATGGTATAATTTCAATTGGCTTCTGATGAGAATTGCAAAACCATCATTTCTCTTTATCTTTCTACAGTAATCTTTATGACTTTAAGTGTTATTAATTCAGTTTCAATCAACCAGTGCTCTATTATAGTTAATATATTTACTTAAGTTTATCCTTTAATACTACTACAATTTGTTTTTAACACTCTGCATATTATGCACATCATATGAAGTTAAACAATCATTTGTTACTTCTATAGAGTTGGACTTTGTACACTACTAATTTATCACAAATAATTATAATTAATAATTCATACAATCAGAAACAAGAAGTAATTTATGCAACATATCTAAAAGCTTGAAATACAGAAACAGCACTTTCAGCAAACACTTCAACAAATTATAAAATATCTTTATAATCTTTTTCTGAATTTTTAATCAGCATACACCACCTATACTTTCCCAAATTGTGATTTTTAATACTTACTTCCTTAATGAAACGGTAGTCAAAAACACTTCCTCCTGCAGGAATTACAAAAATATATTTGTATGCTGGTGCTGGAATGTCCATGTTAAGGCCAAACTCTTCCTTTAACTTTGCAGGGAATTCCTTATCCAACAAACCTCGAAAGAGAATGTTGAATTTTGGTCGACCATTGGCATCTAAAGTTCCACCCATTCCCCAAATGCACGAGAAGAAGAAAATTCCCTGTAAAAGGAATTTGCTCATTTAATGTATGTACAATTAAAGTTTTTTTTTCATTTCATTATATATTTATAAACGAAAAGTTGATTGTACTAGAAAGTTTAAAAAATCTAATTAACAGTAATGTTAAAATGAAGCGTTAGCTCATTCTGTTTACATGTAAACCTGAAAGAAGTTATACATGATAAAAGGTTGCTACATAGATAACTTAAGATATTAAACATTTTGAGGGTCAATACTGTTTGGCTTGATTTTATCTTTTATCTTAGTTATAATATTAGAAATAAAAAAAAAAATATATAATTTTATAGTGGTATATTAAGAATGGTGTAAGAAATATAATATGAATATTGTGGTTTTTTGGTGGGAGAGGCATACTCAATGTCACCCTTGATATCTGCTTTCACTTTCTAGAGTGTCTTGGTAAAGTCTCTCTCCTTGTTATTCAGCCCTCAGTTTTTAATGAAATGCATTCAAATACAAAAATAGAAAACATCATTTGGGACTAAAGTTACATCCCAAACTCTGAATTTCTCAAGCATGTTGTTCACTAATTCTGCCTAACTGGGATGTTTATTCTTAACATAAAAGTGGAATTGTCAGGGTGAAGAGAATCACATAATTACTATGTTGTGGTTATTTGAACTAAATACTCTTGCAGCTTCACAAACTTACTATTTTACTAGTACATGTTTCATGGATCTTTATGGCAATCCTTCAGACAGTGAGCAAGTAGATGATAATTCAGACAAAGGTTTTACAAAATTACATCACCTCCTCTTCTTTCTTCTTCTTCTTCTTCTTCTTCTTCTTCTTCTTCTTCTTCTTCTTCTTCTTCTTCTTCTTCTTCTTCTTCTTCTTCTTCTTCTTCTTCTTCTTCTTCACCACATTTTCTATATTGATGAAATGACAATGAAAGATGGTTTGTAGTATTATAAAATAAATATGTATACAAGAAATTTTTAATTAGTGTTTTCAGTGTCTGTGGTGGCCTTAGCAGAGAATCATTTCATTTGGGAAATATTATTGAGGCTTTTTGGTTTTCTGTGAGCTTTAACATAAATGTTTTAAATATGTATCATGATAGTAGTATCAACTGTTTCCTGTAAAATAATTCAAATTTTAAAGCATGAAATGCTCATGAATGCAAAAGAGTGACAAAATATTTAACATTAAAGATTTTCTTTCTACACATGTAAACAAAACACATTGGGAGTATTCATGCAAATCTACTTTCTATTACCATTAACAAATTTTATTTTAAAATATCATATATTTTGAAGTATACTTCTTTCTTCCAAGAGCTTTTTTTTTTCTTTTTTCAAATCAGGGTATGAAACAGCTGACAAATTTTGCTCAGAGGCCTCTTTTTTCAGGCTTGAGGTTCTTTACTGTGCCATAAATGTATGACAAGGGACCCACAGCTTTCCTTCCTTTCCTAAGGAAGCCATACTTAGGATGTTTATACTAAAAAAATATCCATCAGTCCTGGCTGGGATTGAACCCATGGTCTTGGGGTTTACAAGACAAGTATGGTTACCACTACACAACCAGGACCAATTTACAAAAGCTAATTCATCACTCTGATAACTGAACATTTATATTAAGATAATAACAGTAATACAGAATGCTCTGCTAGCTGGCAAGCATGCAATCATTTCATCTAACCAGGTTTCATGCCAGTTGATGACTTAATAATTAAAATTATTAAAAATATTTATTCATTAAATTCTTGTAAATATGAATGTAAATTAATAATATGAACACCATATTCCTAAGAAATGGTATATGGAATTATTAAATGAGTACCATTTCTGAAATCAAGATAAAACTAAAAAAAGGCTTTAAAACATATAATAGCAAAATTGCTGAAGACTTGCGATATTACTTGGATGTTGCAATAGCAGTCAAATGTTTTCTTCATCATCTACCTTAAGGTCCCTGAGGAAGTCCACTAAGTCACCAAAAGTTTGATCAACAAAAATACTGGTTGAATATATTAATTGATTTGTGTTTTTCCATATTGTATAACTAATAAAATAATTATATGTTAATAATGTATATATATACGAGGGTTGAACGTAAATAGTGGCAACTATTTATTTACAACCCATACGAAAGAGTTACATGTTAGCAACCTTCACTGTCCTTCAATGTAGTCACCAGCGTTGGGTATAACCCGTTGCCAGCGATGTGGAAGTCGTAGTATACCTTTAGCAGAACCCTGTTCTCTTGATGGTGCAGATGGAGCGGTCTACTGCCTGTCGAATCTCTGGAACACTTCTGAAGCGAATGCCATGAAGTGGTTCCTTCATCTTTGGAATCAAATCAAAGTCACAAGGACTTAAGTCCGGGGAGTATGGTGGATGGTACAGTACTTCCCATCGACCGAACAAATCAGCCACAGTTTACGCTGTATGCGTAAAATTGTTGTGCAAAATCATGGGTGGATTCTGCAGCAAGTGTTGCCGCTTCTTGCTCAAAGCTGTTTGCAGGTGGTGCTGCAAAAACGAATGGTAATACTCAGCACTGACGGTCTGCCGTGGAGGAATGTAATGCGTTAGGATAAAACCATGACAGTCGTACACGAGAATCACCATAACTTTCACCGTATTGGGGCTCTGACGAACTTTCGACTTTCGTGGTGACCCATACTGACGCCATTCGTTCGGTTGGCGTTTCAGTTTTGGCTCATACGATTTGGTCCATGTCTCATCCAGGGTTATGATACGGCGTAAGAAAGTCTCTCCTTCGCGCTCATAGCGTTCCAAGTGCGTCTTAGCAGCGTCGTAACGCAACCATTTCTCCATTTCCGTCAAATCATGCGGAACCCATCGTGATGTAATTGTTCGCATGCGTTCCTTCAGGATGTGAAGCACAGTCGTATGCGCTAATCCAGTTTCTTGGGCGAGCTCACGAATCGTCTGGCGTCGATCACTGTCCAGTAATGCGGCAAGAGCATGCACTTCTTCTTCACTGACGCTCGTAGGACGACCTGCCCGATGAATGTCTGCCAGTTTGCCGACCATCTTTGAAGGCTTCTACCCAACGTGCCACTGTTCTGTAAGGAAATGCAGATTCCCCGCAAACCTCTTGAAGAGCTTTATGACACTGTCGTGCTGTACGACCTCTGGCACATTCAATCTTGATCCAACTCCGATGTTCCTGTTTCGAAAACAGAGTGACAACAGTACGTTAGACCGCTAGCTCACAAGTGACTGAGTTTCTCTCGATGGTGAGCACGCAGGTGATGTGGGAAGGGAGAATCCATTTGCTCTGAGAAAAGATAGGTATGTAAACAACGTGCGCTATCAGCGACAATATTAAATTCCGTTGCATAGCGTCTCCACAGCAGTGTTGCCACTATTTAAGTTCCAACCCTCGTATATCTCTGAAACATTCATATAATAGGTAATGTACACACATGTATAAAACAGAATTCTTACCTCTATCTGAGCCCTTTCATCCAATTCAGAAAGATTCTGCATATATTTTTCATCATAATAATCATCCATAAAGCAATCACAAAGATTCATCACACTTCTCATAATATTTGAATCTGATGAGTTTACCAATTCCTATTTTTAAAAAGGGAAAAATGTATGATTTTAGCAAGCCTATTAAAAATCAAATGAACATGAAAGTAATATGTTAAGCAATATTCAAAAGAGTAAAGGAAAGAGTAGACCTGTGCATAAATAAATATGAGAGAGAGTAATGGATGCAATGCAAAAATGAAGGTAAGCAATATATAACTTAATTTTAAGTATAATTTTATTTCTAACTGAAATTTGTATATGAGATGCATATTAAATTTTAAAAATTGTATAAATGAAGAAGTGAATCTATAATTTTAGAAACTAAATTATGTGTGACACGCTTTACAACTCCATAGCTATTTTGTAATGACTAATGAATTTGAAGCTAAGGTAGAACCAAAAGCACCAGGTAGGCATAATTACGGAATAAATATGGAGAATTTTGAAATAAATTAAAAGCAACACCAAAGAAAAGAATAGAGACTAAAAGAAGTTGTTTGAAGATATATAGAGGTAAAATACTTCTTTAAGCAGTAAGCAAAAGTTTTCCTGTGTTTTTCAGGCAAATACAATTAAGAGAGTTACAAAGTTTATTAGCCCCTCCCCCCCACAAAAAAGCTATATATTAACACAGAAATACAGAGTTTGGAGTGAGACACCCTTGTCTTATTTTGGGGAAATCTGGCATATACAAGAACAATGGAATTTTGTAATATACAATGTTAAAAACTGAGGTCTGAAGTTGTGTAGAAAAAGAAGCAAAAAAATATAAATGAACAAAGACAGTAAATGCTAATAAAACTTTGATGGATATTCTATTACTTTAAATATTAGAATGAACATCTTTCTACCTTTAAAGATATTTTTAATTCTTTATTTGACATCATAATTAACAGCTATAACCAGAGGTATTGGAACACTAGCTCCAAAATTGTATGCACTCCATGGTCCTAATAATAATTGCCCATTTTTATAAACTTTCCGGAGCCATCAACTCACAAATGATTGAATACATTATGCAATAGCAGATACCAGCTTTTCTTACAGGCTAAAATGGGGTTCATTTTGACAATAAATATGTATTTAATATGATAGACCAGAATAAACAAGTATTGAGATAAAACATTTCTGGAAATCTAAAACCATTGACATGTCTTTTAATTCTCAAATTATTAAAAGTGTAGATAGTTTAGCTTAAAATCTTGAGATTAGGCAGGGAGAAAAGAGTGCTCATTGGTTTACCTGTATGGTATCTATGCTTTTGTAAGGAAATGAGTCATGGAAGTGAAAAAGCTGTTTCCTTCAACAAAAATCAAACTTTTCAAGCAAGAAGCCTATGCATTACTGTATTCTTTAATAATTTTCTCAGAATCTGCACACCATTTATACAGAGCAATCAGAACTGGACAAACAAAAATGATAAGAAGTAATAGGGACTTTGGTAGAAAATAAAATTATCAAAGTTTAAAACTTCCAGGGTGTTATAACATGGTCTTAGATATGCCTCAAAACCAAATCTTTTGCAAAAACTGCAGTCAGCATCATCAGGGAATGCTGAATAATGAGTTGTTATTACTTATGTAACAATTGCAGGTGAAGTAATGTAAACTCTTATTATAATTGTTTATTGCTGAGTAAGTGTTAAATAATTTTTTTTGGTAGTTGAATAGTGATTCACCTTCTTAGGTAGATTTTAAGATCATTTCACTGTGTTGGTTCTACATTCATAATTAAGTGGTTCACCTGTTTGAACTACTGAGGCATCACACGTGATGGACTCTGATAATATATGAAATGAAAAATTTGGAAAGACATTTTTTTTTAAGTAAGGAAGTGTTCTAGGTCTAAGTTTAGGGTACCTCCCTGACAATTGCCATTTATGGGGTCTGAGGAAAATCTGGAAAAAAACCTCAGTCACAGAGAACAGGCCTGGTGCAAATTCAATTTCAGACCTCCTGCTCATGAGTCCACATTTTAACCACCTTGGTTACCCATGGTGGTTTGTTTGGGGAGGGGAAGGTAGCGCAGACTAAAGGTGATTGTTTATCATTGAAAACTGCTTTCTATGTGGTACTTAAGTAGAATCCATCATCTGTGCATATGTGAATGAATGAATTTTTATTATTATTTTCTACACATTAAAATTATAGCTTTACAATATTTCCTTCATCCTTCCATGTTTATTATTCCAAGGTCCTATACAACTAATACCCTGGTTGTTGTGTACAATGGATCCTCTGTCACTCTTAATTATACATACTATCAAGTAAACTTCACAAATCTTCCCTCATTGTTACTTTATTATCTTCCCCCTTTGCCTTGATCACTTTCCTTAATCACTTTTCTCTTACTTTCCCTACATAATTTCCAAACTGATTCAAAATTGTTTTTCTGTTAATCCCAAAAAGCTTTAATGCCAGAATTTCTCCTGCAAATTATCCCACTTCTTGTTCCATATTTCCTCTCTCCATCCTTTGGTTTCTGTACATTCTAATAATATACAGTGCAAGTTAATTAAAATGTTAATTGGAATTTGCACAGTGAAGCCAATCAAATAACTGATATTATTGTATGATTTAGTTGAACTACACACTCTTAATGCTCCTTTTACTTGTCATAATATATAAAACCAGTTTCAAGAACATTTCGTTCTAACCATCAGCTAAGCTAAAAGTTAAATGTTGGATAATTCGTTAAGCCATGGCAATGTGTATTCTGCTCTGGTGGTGATTTGATAAACTTGAAGTTTATGTTATCATCCCCAGCAGTGTAAAAGTTTATTAGGCTGTATTTGTATTTGTAGATGTAGATTTTCTCCCAAGTTGCTAATTCTGTAGGTCCTTGTACTGATTTTAATAATTTTGCTTTATTCACTATGTATTGATTTTCTGTCCAAAAAGGATATGCTACTGCTGATTTATCTATTTGCTTGTACTTTATGTTCCTGAAATGTTCCTTTAACCGTGTGTCTATGTTTCTCTTTGTTTTTCCAATGTAGATTTTTTCACATTCTGCACAGTTTATTTTGTAAATGCCTACTTTTTTCTCTTGTGGAATACTATCATTAACATTGTATATCAGTAGATTTTAACATTAAATCTATTGACCAGTGCCAACATAATATTAAAATCTTTAAGAATATTTTGCAATTTTTTGTAGCCCATGGATGAACTAAATCATATAATAATATCAATTACAGTGCAAGTTCTTGTCTGCCTTACCACACAGTGGGCACAATTCTTTGTCAACTTTTACCCCACATCATTGTTCCTGCTTTTGCCTATGTCATATCCTCCCTACTCATGTTGTCACAAACCTTGATATATTTTTCCCTGTCCTGCACTTTCTTTCTTAAAACTCCTATAATATATCAGAGCACTCTTATCTCTTAGGCTACCAAATATTTCCTGTTTCTGTATATCATCAATCATTGCTTCCACTTTATTCCAAACAGTAAAAATAGGGGAATAGGAAGAAGGAAATGAGCAAGAAAATCTAGAGAAAGCTATAGAGGAAAAAGAGAATTATACGAAAAATCTAAACTGAAACAAAGGAAGATATGCGAATGGGAAATTATACAATTAATTGAGAAGGGAAAAGCTGACGAAGCAATATTGTGTCTAGAATCTTAAGTGAAGTTAACTGGGAAGACAATGAAAATTAGATACCAGAGGAAATCTACAGAAAAGGGTGGTATGATAAGGGGTGCCTTGTAGCAAAGAAAAGGGTGAAAAGAAAGTTTAGGAGACAGATACAAATGGAAAATCCACTGGAAAAAGGAGACTATTTAATAGCAAGGTGGAGGTATAAATGCTTAATTGAGGAGAAAAGGAGAAAAAAATTGGGCTAAAGATTAATAAGGCAGCAAAAGAGGAGGACAGTAAAAAGATGAGAATTGGTGAAGATATGCGTAGAGTAAGATCAATAGAGAATACACAGTCATGCTGAAGAGCTAGACCGTGATTAGAGAATTAGATAACAGAATAGATTACAAAATAAAAAGTAAGAAAACAAATGGCATCAATGGAATATCAGGAGAATTCTAGAAAATATGGTATGAGGATAACAAAAGCAGAGTGCTGCTGATAAAATTGTTCAATGCACTGTTTGAGGGTGGAAAAATCCCACAGAAATAGAAACTAGGAGTGATTGTACCAATTTTTAAAAGGAAGAAAGATGTAAATAACCCAAGCAATTATAAGGCATTAGTCTCTTATCATTGATAGGTAAAGTGTTTACTAGGGTGTTAGCAAAATGATTACAGCCATGGGTGAAGGGAGAAAGGAAGCTATCGAATTTCCAAGGGAGTTCAGAAAAGGAAAATGTACGGTAGACAACATTTTTATAATAAGAACATTAACAGATAAATATCTGAGTATAAAAAGAGGGAAGGTGTATTTATTCTTTGCAAATCTATATTTAGTTGTGGAGATATTGTTATATCTGCAGCTTCCATTCTGACCAAGTTTAAATATTCTTGGGTCTTAGTAAGTAGTTCTTTTTGTTAAAATGAATGCCATCACATTCTGTGAGGCATGTTCTGCAACTGCAGAATGCTCTGGCATATTTAAGTAGAAATGATGACTTTTGATAAATGTTTTTATTGAAACAGCTTGTCACATCTATATAAACTTTTCTGCATTCACAAGGTATTTGATAGATTCCTATTGTGTTAAGGTGTCCTGGAGATATTTTGCTGATAAAAGAAACTCTCCTAATTTGTAGTGTGAATATTAAAATTGCAACAGTTACACTTATAAATGACATGACAGTTAAACAAAAGATGCAACAAATAACATGGCAGGGAAACAGGAGATGCAATGAAATAGAAAACAGAGCTATTATAAAAAAAACTCATGTGCTTTAGGTGATTTAAACAATGAAATCTTCAAATTTCCTATATGATGAAAGTAAAAACACAGTGGAATATCATCTTGATGAAGGCTTTTACATCCTGATGAGTTTGCATGATCAATTCTCACTAACCTGTACATAAAATAGAGTAGGAATGTATTTATGAACACATTTATTTGTGTAATTCATGTTGCCTTTGCTGATGAATCGGGTATTATGAGGCTTTTAAGTGTGCAGCTACTGCAATAGCATCCACAATTTAACAACCATCATTATATCCTTCAAGTATGCTGTTGCTACTAATTACACAAAGCCAATATACAAAAACTGGACTATACTCATTTACAGAGTCTTTCAAAGGTAACTCTGCTGTTGATTCAAGTTTATTATGCCCACTCATATGCTTCTTTTCTAACATTTAAAATACATAAATAATGTTTATATCTCACAGATTATTGTAAAGTGCTATAAATCTAATTATAAACCTATCAAATTTTCTGAATATCAAAGCCAGATGCATGAAAATGTATTTAAAAATGAATTTAACAAAGGTGGAAAACTTTAAAGGGTTGGAAGCTTAAGCCAACCAATAAAAAACATACATTAAAATGATGTGAAATGGTATTAAATAAATTTCCCAGCTATAAAAATTAAAATAAAATTAAAATAAAATACAAGCTTAAACCTAGGTGATACATAGAATAGTTAAAACAAACTGAAATGATACAATAAAATAAAATCATAAATCTAGATGCAACAGTTAAAAGTAATTATGATATTTGGTTGTATTTTTAACATTGGAACTTCACATTTTTTTACTGTCACATAATGTTAAAATTCAACCAAATACCAGAACAAAAAATAACTTAACTATTAAAAATCCTATTAAATGAACAAACATAATTAAAAGTAAATTTTGTTACAACATAATATAAAATCTGTGGGAGGTACAAGAGATGTAACCATGTTAGGTTCTGAGCCTCGAGGGGCCTCATGATTCACTCCCTTTAAATATATAAATAACAAAAACGCATTTCTTGTTTATCTAAAATAGATTATAAAAGGTGACATTTTTTCTAGCATCATTTTCTTTTTGAGCGCTTGCTGTTTGGATATTTAATTAAGTGGCTGGTACTTTGTTATGAGAGCCTTTATAACCACAAAAGCATTAATGAAATCTTATTAGTTTATACTCTAAGGTCAAAAGGATTTTTTAATATTTTCTAAAAATTTAAATTTACCTATTTTCTGCCTTGACTTGATGTCTTGATGCAGCTCAATTCTTACAAATAAACAAATAAATAAAATAGGCCAAATAAAAAATTATTAAAAGCTTTGTTTCTCTAAAGTAGCTTCAGCTACCAAGCCTTTAAATGTTATTAAGTTTTCTTTGGTGATTTAAATTAAATACAGCTGAAACACTATTAAGATTCAAAATAGATGCAAGCAAAATCAGAAGCTATAAATTAGATATCGGGTACTAAACACTTTTGAATGATTTTGTTTTATACTCTTCTTCCACAGTTCTTAAAAGGTCCAAGTGACATTTTATATCAAACACCTACCTAACTTTCATGGGGCGTGCTTTTATCAAAGTTTTATATATAGAAAATCTGACATATATCAGATATGTTGACATATGCCAACAGCAATTCTGCTAGCAGCAAAACAAAGGGCCAATGTGTAATTATGCAGTAATCAAGCCTTGCCCAAATAACAAGCAAATAAATGCTTAAAAAGTCCATACATTGCTTCTACAAATATAAATGAAAATAACATTGAACACAGTTCTAGGAGAAACATGAATATAAAAATACAGAAATATACTATTGTGAAATGGCTCAGCATGCATGTATTTTATAAAAGCATTCCAGATTTAAATGAAAATTTAAAATTTAAAAGTGACATATTTCATTAAATACAGAAGAAACATGAAGTTAAAATATTAGTTGAGTAAAGCAATGCTAGTAAATCATTCCAAAATTTACATTAAGAATAAGTTCATTAAACATAAGAGATAGACATTACATTATATGAACTACACTGTACGCTTAAATACTTCAGCTAAATAAACAGAATAATTGCAATAAATTAAAGATTAATATCTGTATTAACACATATGTAAATCTCTGTAAATCTCAGCATAACTTCCTTAATTGCTGTTTGCCTTCAACCTTTCCTCCTTAATTTTATTCCCAATAATTTAGATTAATGATGTTCAGTAGTATGAGTGATAACAGTTGATAAGTGACAAAAATATATGTTAAATATTCATTATTAAACTAACATGAAGTATTAAATAAATATATGTGTAAGTGGTAACTACATTATCTAAACTGTCAGAACATTAGATTAGTTTTCAAAAAGAGAGAAAGATTGCTCTGCAGAAAAATAGGTTTTATAAGAATCTGCACTCAAAATGGTGCTTGAAGTGATAAAAGTTCTCAATACATGATCAACATATTTGGAAAAAATTATTTTAATATTTAGGAAACAATAAACTGTAACAATAACCTTATTATAGAATGCATTTAAACATCATTAAAAAGATAAAAATGAAATATTCATTCCTTAATTTGAGTTTTGAAAGAAATGTTCAGCTTGCTAACTTAAAAATGAAGTTTTGGGGTTGGAACATATACAAATATCCTAAAATTAGACCAAATAATTTTCAGATAAGTTAATGTTATTTGTTAAGGAACCCACAGGCTACAATCCTTGCCCAAACATTTGCATCAAATCTGAATTGATGTGACTACACAAATGTGGCATGGAGGAATGTAAATTAACTTTTGATGGACCATACATTTTGGTGCGATGATTCAGCACCAGCAATTACCTGGTATTTTGTTTCTGTGCAACAAGGTATTATATCACTAATGCTTCCCTGTAATTTGTTTACTCTTTCATCTCAGTATCACATTTCCACTCAATTTGATTACACCTTCAGTGTCTTTGATAGAAATTCTGCCTGAGTTACTGGAAATGGCTCCTCTCAATATAAGAAGTACAATGTAGTTTCAACATGACGGTGCACCAGCTCACTTTGGCAATAAAATATATTGTCATCTGATAGCTACATACAGCAATCACTGGTAGGGATAGGCTCGTTACCTGGCCAGCACACTTGCCTGACCTTAATCCTTTTGATTGCTATGTGTGGAGACACATGAAGTCCCTTGTTTACAAAAAAAGACACTAGGCATGTCTCTGATTTCATCAGCTGTACTAGTTATGCATACTACAAGATCTTCTACAGAATCACCAGGAGTTTATCAATTGCATTTTGTTTGTTTTGTCTCTTATTGTGTATTCTTGGGTCAAATGAATGCTATATTAATTATTATTGGCTTTATTTATTAACTTTCTCATACTGGATTATTTCTTCCTGTAAAATCATTTAAATAATGACTAACCTTATTACACTGAAACAAAATGTCATAGCCCTTGAGTTCCTTAACCAAAAGTGCTTTAAAAATGATAATCTATCCTATCTCAAAGTTTGTTGGTTTAATTTTGGGACTCCTGGTATAGATAAAATTAACAGTCTTAGGACCACAAACTGTGAACAACATAAGGTGAGAGCAGAGTTTGCATGCAGCTGATGATAATAAAGAATGTAAAAAATTCATGATGCATTAAATTTTATAGAATCTACTCCGAATCATGATGATAATTTGTGGTTAAGCAATTACAATATTACTTCAAAATATTTGTTGGGAACTCTGGGTCAATGATCATGAGATAGTAAAAAAGAATAGCTATCTTCCCCTTTCCAGAAAAGGAAATAAACTGCAATATTTTTGTAAAATCTTTCTAATACAGTATAGCAATAAAAGTGCATAATCTGAAAATGTAAGCATTGAATATAAGCTTAGGTAAATAATTTAATATATGTAATAATTGTGCTTTTAGAGATTTGGAAATGGAGCAGAAATAGAGAAAAATACATTGAAAAAAGATATAGGGCAAATGGGAGTCACAAGGAAATACTAGGTATGCAGTTCAACATTTTGTAAACCTTTACAATATGCCTTACTTATTGCACTATACATGGTTACATTCAGAACTATTATAATGTAAGGTGTCATTTTTATGTGATAATATCATAAATTGTTTCACATTGCTAGCACAAATTTTCATATTTATATAAATCGGAAGTCTTATGTGGAGATGTGACCAGTGCCAATTTCCCATCATAATGTGAATATTCCATTGAAACCTGAACTTAAAACCCTTGCCTATGATGTAAGAATGCCATCTTAAGCTGGCATTTCTATAATAAGTAAATTCCCCTATCATCTGTTTCCAAAGCTGAGACTCTTCCTTGTTGGTTAGCATTTTTCAAATCAAGAGGCAAGTGTAGTTGTATATAAGTATTTTTCAGACCTACTGGGATAATGCTCTTGAAACATCTCTAGAGTAAATATATTGACCTTATGGGAGCTAATGTTGAAAAATAAAAATAATGTTCAAGTTAAAAACTGATTTCTTTGTTGTTAGGTTAAGAACTTTTCAATGGCCTCATAGTTATTAAGACCTTTTAAATCCTAGCTTCTTAACTCTGGTTGGGCTTTAGGGAGCATTTGTAAAAGAATTTGCACCCATTTGTAAGTAACATGCCATACTGATATTAAAATCCCAAGTAGCCAGATTTAAAGAAGTATCATGTATTCCTCTTAGTAACATAATAATATCAAGGATATTAATGAGTTGCTTGAGTTGTGCATGGAGAATATAGAATCAGTCATAAAATTATTCCCTTTTTTGATGCCCCTAACCCATTGAGCAACATGTAAAACCATTCTTAGAAGGTCTGCTTGCATTCAGAACCTTTAAACCAAGAAAAGGATTTATATCTCTAAGAACTGAGAAAATATGTGCTCAAAACATGGTTAGAAAATATCAGTTTAAAAGTATTTAATAGGGTCTCACTCCATAAACCAAAACCATGAAATTCCATACTTGTAAAAAATGGGCTAAGGTCTTCTCCATGGTATCACATCTAAGACCATGAAAAATATATTATATCTTTACAACTTCTTTCTCTTAAGGAGCTTTGAGCCTATATTAAATGAATATTTACTTTTTTGTATTTTGCTGAGTGCCCAAAGCAGTCCCTACCTGGAGATCCAATTGGAGTACTGGAAACATTTCAGCTTCTGAAGCTTTATTATAGCTGTTTTGGAACAAGCACAGTTTTATGTTTTGTGAGCTACATCACTCATTCACAACCCACAACATGAATGGAGGACTGCACTTGCCATTGGTAAGCTGGTTATTTAGAACAAGCTGGGTTACAGTAATGGATATGACACATCTTCAGAATTGTTTAAATTTAACAGTCATTCACTACCCTACTAGGAAGCAAGAAGGAATATGGAAAAACTTCAATATGCTGAGCATTAGAAATCAACCAACCATATTTGAGGAGCATTATTGAAATGTGCAATTAATTAAATATTAGTCATTTCTGTTAAAAGTACATCTTCAATCAATAATCTTTCACAATTAAACAAGCATAGCGTTCATTATGCAACCATGACTAATTTCTATTACAAAACTTTATATCCAGTTCCACAAAAACAGTTCAGGAAATAATTACCTTGTACATAATATGTCCAACTGTATAAATGAAAGATAGAGTTGTGAGCTTCAGTAAAACATAGGTGCCTCAATTTGGAAGTATATTTTCATTGTGACTCCTGTTGTTCTATCATGCTGAATAATTCAATAGTCCAAAAGCTGATTACTGAAGTTATTTTATGTGCATAAGCAGATGAATAATAAAAGTGCATAATAAGAAGAAATTAATTTAATCAGAGCATAAGTTATAACGGGCATGTAATATAAAATGTCCTGAGAAATATCCTCTTTAGGACTTACCACATTATTTTTGTTTAACCACTGAAAATAACAGATGTGACAACATATTACTACTTGCTGAGAGAATATAAATTCTAAAATTATAAAAACAAAACAGGATAGAACATTATAAAAACTCTTTTTTGTTTCAATAATTCACCTAAATACTTTTATTTAACTATCTCTTAGTGTAGTAAGAGTTGCACCAAAACAAAGTATTTATTGTATAAAATATAGTGAACTTTTGTAACAGTGGTGTAAATTATTAACATTTAAGAGAAATTGAGTCGAAATAGTAACATACACACCACTAAAATTGAATTAAATGGAAGACTAGTTTCGGGAGCCATCGCTCCTATCATCAGTTCCTGGTCGACTCAGGAACTGATGATAGGAACTGATGATAGGAGCGATGGCTCCCGAAACTAGTCTTCCATTTAATTCAATTTTAGTGGTGTGTATGTTACTATTTCGACTCAATTTCTCTTAAATGTTAAAGTATTTATTACTTTGCTTAAATATTATTTTATTGCAGTAATGCTCATAATATATATTGATATATTTAATAAACACATATTTATAACTAAAACATGAAATCTTAATCTTCAAATTTTAGAAACTATGATTTGATACATTATAGTACAAATATCTGTTTGGATAAATGGCCTAAGTCACATGTTCTTTATATTGTGTTTTGAATTTCTTAAGAGAACCTAACTAAATATTATTAAACAGAGATTATCCAAGGTAGTGGCCACTTTAATAGGAGAATTTATTTTAGAAAAGACATAGAATAAAATTGTGCAAGTTTTATGATGTCATACAGATATAGAAATAAAAAAGAAACATTATTTATAACTTAATTTAATGACATATTTATTTTAATATCATTCATTTAAAATTATAGGCATAGGAAACAACATAATTTATTTTGTTGCCTTAAAAATAAATAAAATGTGTTTGGGAGTAGGTTCAAGTTACATTAAACTTGTACTTTTAAAATACAAGGTTGTGTAAATGTCACATATAATTTCAAAAGAAAGCAGAATAAAACAGAATTATACTATCTGTTAAATGACAAGGATACATGAGCAATTTAAGAATTAAAGTTAAAAGGTTATTCTTAAAAGTTTAAAAATAACAGAAGTCTTTCACTTTAAAATGTTTAAAAAGTTTTATAAAATATGGATCTCTCTAGAATTATAGCTAATTTTATAGATATTAGAGTTGTTTGGTAATATGAGCTGGAATATAATAGATGCATTTATTTATTGCTATAATTCCGTTTGTGTTTATTTTAATTATTTAATGTTTCTACTTTGATAGTATTGCTTTTATTTCATTATAAGAAGACAAATTTATATAGTTTTTGTCTTAGCTTGATTCCAAAAGTCTTAAAATACTGCTTAGTTCTCCTTTCTTTCTTTTACCAATTGCTATCTGATTTTAAAAAAATTATGTTATGCCTATTGAAAGTGCTTCTTTTTCTTTATTTCTATAGAAAGTTAAATGCCATTTAATGTATAATGAATATATACGATTTTCATCTTCTAATATTTCTATGTACTTTTAGCTGGCAATCGGATTTTAAGCATTGTTTTAGTTGGTATATGCATTTTATTTTTGAAAATATGCATTCTGTTATAAGTCTATTTTTCTCTGAATTCTACTATTTTATTTTGAACTTTTTAATTTAAACAAAAATTAAAATAAAAAACATTGCCCAACTTTGTGCTACTTTGACAAGTTTGTTTTCTGTTACAATTACCCTAATTTATTAAAATATAAATTGGAACTTGCACAGTGAGCTAATCATATAATTGAAGTTAATGTATGATTTAGTTGAACTACACACTCTTAATGCTTCATTTACTTGCCATAAAATATAGAACTGGTTTCGAGAACATTTTGTTCTCATCATCAGCCAGGCTAAAATTCAACTCAATCTTTCAATTCAATTCAGATAATCCATTAAACTGTGGGAATGTGTATTCTGCTCTGGTGGCAGCATGATAAACTTGTAGTTTATGTTTTCATCCTTGGCAGTGTCAAAGTTCATTAGACTGTATTTGTATTTGTAGATGAAGATTTTCTCTCAAGTTGCTAGTTCTGTAGATCCTTGTATTGAATTTAATCATTTTGCTTTATTCACTATGTTGTGATTTTCTGTCCAAATATGATAGGCTACTGCTGATTTCCCTATTTGCTTGTACTTTATGTTCCTGAAATGTTCCTTTAACCGTGTCCCTATGTTTCTCTTTGTTTTTCCAATGTAGACTTTTTCATGTTTTGCACAATTTATTTTGTAAATACATGCTTTTCTCTCTTGTGGAATACTGTTATTAACATTGTCATTAGTGTGTGTTTAACATTAAATATATTAACTGGTGCCAACCTGATTTTAAAATCTTTAAAAATATTCTGAAATTTTTTTGTAGCACTTGAATGATATGTGAATGTTTTAAAAATCAGTTTATCTTTTCTTGCTGAAAAAGTTGTGAAACAGCGATTAGAAATGGTTTTAAAAAAACTAGTACACAAAAAGAGGCAGAAATTCAAAAGACAAAAATGTATCAAAGAAACTACAACACTTTCAGCAAGAAAAGATTAGTCCATTTTTAAAAAACTCACATATTATCCATGTGCTACAAAAAAATTTCAGAATATTCTTAAAGATTTTAATATCAGATCGGCATCGATTAATAGATTTAATGTTAAAAACCTACTAATTGACAATGTTAATGACATTATTCAGGAACATAAAGTACTATCAAATAGAGAAATTAGCAGTAGCATATCATTTTTGGGCAGAAAATCACAACATAGTGAATAAAGCAAAATGATTGAAATCAGTAAAGGACCTACAGAACTAGCAACTTGGGAGAAAATCTACATCTACAAATAGAAAGACTGCCTAATGAACTTCAACACTGCCAGGGATAAAAACATAAACTACAAGTTTATCACACCCCCACCAGAGCAGAATACACATTCCTACAGTTTAGCAAATTATCCGACAGTTGCATTTTAGCCTGGCCGATGATGAGAACAAAATGTTCTAGAAACTGGTTCTATATTTTATGACAAGTAAGTAAAGCATTAAGAGTGTGTAGTTCAACTAAATCATACAATAACATCAACACCTAATTTATGTTTTTTCCCCCTTCTTTTCTGTAACTGCTGAGAGAGAGTAAATAAAAGAAAAAAATACGGACACAAAAGTAAAAGCACTATTCTCTGTCCCACGCTGTGGCCAATGGTTAGATGATTTGCCCTTCACTCAACTTCATCCACCACAATACAATTTATTGCCACTGAGATTGAACCTACACTGTCTTAGTGAGAGGAGCAGTTAAACTACATCTTAACACTGGATTCAGACTAGGTAACAACACAAGGAGGCACAACTGGGAACACTTTTATACTGCTGCCATGCTATTGCACACCAATGGAACTTTTCTGGTCTTATACTGGTGTCAAAATCCTGCTGCCTTGCATTATTACAGGAGCAATAATATCCCATTCAGAAATAATGTAACAAGGACAACTTCGTCTTTCCCAAAGCAAAGAAGTGTCTCTTGTGCATGTCAAAATAGCAATGTACATCATTCATAAATGTCATTGCAAATGCAAGACAACTTTTAATTTTTGAGGTAATAATGTTGATTAAAAAAAAACATGTCTTGTATTTGGCATAGGTCCTGTATACCAGTGGTTAGATCATCTTCGCTTTTCTAGTATGAGCAAAATACTCAAACAATTCTCATCCAAGTAGCTTGACCTTGTGGAATTCAAAGATTATTTGAAATTTTTTGTTTGATAAATAACATTCAGTACTAAAATCTAGTAATACATTTTTCTTACAATATATAAATATAAATTTAGCATTAATACATCCATAATGCCAAATGATAGTGATGGTAGTATCAATAGGCATTCACGTATACTTTCTCATATTATTATGTCTGACAAGTTCTCTAAAAGACATTTTTAATAATATTTTAACTATACTAGTCATTTATTAATGGAATAGACTGAACACTACCTACATAGTGGTACAAGTGTTCTTATTTATCCTTTTATCACATGCATTTTTCATTTCATATTACCCACTGAATCTGATTTCTATATTAAACTATTTCTGATAAATGTTTATATAACAGTACGTTTAAGATCAATGCTGAATGCAACTTTTTTGTTTTTAACAATGGAGAGAATGAATGAATTTATTTCAGCAAATAACATTACAATTAAATTTACATAAACAAACAAAATATCCATGAATTTATCAGCACCAAACTAAGGTTCTCCCATATCTTAACAATCTGGTTATTTGTATGGTGGTAAAGAGCCCCTAAAATAAATTACCATTTTCATAACTGTGTGCATCCTCAAACTGCTTCCTTATACATCTCCTCCACTTATCCCTTACTTTTCCTAATAATTCCCCAATCTTGTTTTTATTTTCTCTACCCTCATGTCTGGTAACATTTTAATTGCCACTATATCTTGTAGTATTTTTTATCCCAGATACTGTCACTCCACTTTTTTACCATTTCACATTCTATTAGACAATGAAACACCCTATTCACTTTTCTGCACATAATATCCACCTTTAAAATTTACTCTTAATCCTTTTAGAAATAATACCCCTGCATACATCTATGCAAAGCCTATTCTTCAAAATTGATCACAATTATCTATATATTTCTCCCATTCCAAATTTCTTTTAACTACTTTTTATAAGTCTAAAGAACTTTTATTCTCTAAGCTAGCCAAAATCTCTTGTTTCCCTATATCCCTCTTCCCAGTACATGCCAACAATGGGGAGAGAAAATGTTCAGCCATTTTGTAAAGCATGAAATGTGTTTCCACAATATCTATTGCTAGTAGTAATTATGTCACTGAGACTGAACAAAAACTCTTAAAAGAATTACCTTTACACCACCTTTTCTTAGCAGGAAAAGAAGAGGATAAGAGAATCTTAAAAACAAATGTTTAAGAGCCACTTTGCTTTGTTCTCTCAGAGAGGGAGGTAGCATATTCAACCATGACTCCAAAAGTGGTTCCCACCCAAGAGTGGATGGTTCCATGTAGATCATGCCACAACGTGACACCTGTAATGATGAAATGATGTACATAATTGTAACTACTTTATCACAAGATAATAATTACTGTAATAGTAAATATTATACAGTACATCAAAAGATTACATAGAACATTATTTATATAAATCAAATTAGAATTTAGAATAGTGCCAAAGAACTAAAATTTATACCTGTAAAGAAAAGCCTTTAAAAGAAAATACTTGCAATGTAATAGCATTAATTATGATGATTTTGAGTATGGCATGCATCACCAACAAAGGTGGCCAAGGTTGCTATGGTATGCACTCCTGAACTGGAGGCTTACAGTTTGATTCCAACCAAGACCTTGTTGAAGTTTTTTCTAGATTTTTCTCTGTCTTAATCAATGGTACATACTGGAAAGGTATTGTAAACTTAGGTATGGGGTGCTTTTTCCTCCCCCCCCAAAAATGGCCATTAAATACTATTAAAAAGTGAGCACACATCACTAAACTCTGGTACTTAGATGGCTCCTTATTCTGCTGTGGGAATTTTGGCTTGTGTCACACTATAATTTTATGCTCAATATAAATTTTGCTAATATAATATTCTATATCTTTCAGTGTATAATAGGTTTTAGAATACATAATATTGCATTTGATTTTTATTCAGTTAATGTGTCTGAATGTTGAACAGTTTGTTTATAAACATCCTAAGTTATTTAGTGTACTGTATATTTTGAATTGCTTTAGTACCAGTCTTGCTGCTCAACTGTATGAGTTTATTGTATTTAATGTTGCCAATTGTATTATGTTCATTGCAAAAACAGAACAAACAAAATCATTACATAATATGAAACCTACACTATCTACAGTACTAAAAGTTGTTGCAGTAAAATAAAAGTGCTACTTACAGTAGCAGGTGATGCTTCATCCAAATCCATGGGCTCAAATACTAAGTTTGTTGTGGGGGCAAGTTGAATAATTTCACCAGACATAAGGCACAATTTCTTATTGTCATCTAAAACAGTATTCATATTTTCAATCCAGACAGCATCTACTGGACCATCAAACACCAACCATTTCCTAATAAATATATGCTTTAATGTACTCTTTTTTTTTTACAGCCTTGAAAGAAATTCTGCAAATAATAATCACATGACAATGAACCATATAATATTTACCTATTAAGATTAGGTGATGTTGCAAAGCTTCTATAACTAACAGCAAGTACTCCATCAGACCACTCATGTGATACAGGATCAAATTGTCCATATAGTTGACCCATAGTTATGGCTTTTGGATTTATCACAGTAATTTCAACAGCATGTTCATCCATTAAACCCTATAATGCAAGAACAATTATCACAAAAGTTGCTGTTGAGATTAGAGCTGGGTTACAGTCTTTGTAACTCTAGCTCCATACATAGAGCACTGTGTTTGGACAACAGGAAGCTCTAAGCAACCTGGAACAGTGTAACTGTGCGTGTACTAACGCTTGGTAGCAACCCACCCCATTTAAACACAGCTCTCCTGCATGTAGTAGAGAAGAAATGTCATTGCTATAGCTTGAACAGTTTCAACTCACCATACTCTCAATTCAAAGCAAAAGTTCTATAATAGACAAACACTTAATGTGTATCCAAAGTGAGTAAAGTCAGGGCTCTAGTGATGAGATTATGCATTTAATAAAATATAATAGGCAGGTGAAGTAAAGCAGAAAAGATTTTTGTTGTTAGATTATTATATGTGATTACTAAAGAGCTAAAATCACCAGAACTAAAATTCTGTTCAGATATCATAGGATAGATACAGAAAGTTACCAATAAATAGCATTAGAATATGATGCAGTTCTATTTTTCCACATAGTACTTTTTGACATATACAAAAGCAGGAGGGCACCAAATTAATACACTGAGCCACAAATATTCAAACTAAAATTTTATGTTAAGCATTACATTATTTATTTGTTATCTTTGTTATTAAATTAATAATCTCTTATAGCATAAAAATAATCAATGAAATAACTATTAAAAGTTTAAAGATACTAGAGCGCTCTCTCCTGAGTCCCTTTTTTAGCAATAGACACTCTCCCATTGCTCTCACACAGTTTATTTTTATTCTTAAGAACAAGGTTACCTGATATTGTGAATGAATTTTATAAATGTATTTTGCTTATTTGCATAAATAAGCAAAATACACATTTTCATAAAATTAATAATTGTAAAATGAATAAACTGTTCACCTCTTATCTTTTGTTATTGTCATTTTTATTTCTTATTCCTCCTTTATTTTATTCTGGTATAAAATTGAGCTCCCAAGCCTTATAAGAAAAATGCACATAATGTTAGAAAGAAATTCATAAATATTTTAATTCACCAAGGCAAATATATACAAAATTGTATAATAATAATAACTATTGAGAGCACTAGATTACCTTGTGAATCACATAAGTGACAACAGAGTTGAGTAGAAGAAGACAAAAACCAATAATCAGCATTAGTTCAGTATCATGTGTGCTGGAAACAGCAAATGTTTTGAAAATGAACATACTAAATGATCATCAGTCGTCGTTTTGGTTGACAATGTGAGGAATGTACCTCACGAAACATGTACCAAAATTACTTTTATAAGTGTGTTTGTGAAACTTAAAGAGAGTTTTAATGTGACAACATGATTTTTAGTGTTTTACTTTAAATCAAAATAAGATTAACAAAAGTTTCACTGTGTGGATTCCCAAATTCCATAAACATATACTAAATTTTGATTATACCAGCTAAATAGTTTAAAAGCAAGGGGCATAAAGAAATTGGAAAAAGTGAAGAGCACTTAATCATGATAGATAACATTTTAGCATATTAAAAGAACAAGAGAGCACAAAAATACACAAGGATGACTATGGAGAACATTCAGACACCACCACAGCACAGAAAATGTTTACATTAGAGAAATTGCCTGTATGCTCCAAAAAACACAATTGTTTTCAGTGCCTCAGATTCTGACATTATGTTTGTTTACTATAACACAAAGATGGAAGGTAACTTCATTACTGAACACTAAGAATTCCATATAACCAGCAGCTTCCATTAGAGTTTGTACCTCCTTGCAGAAAGAACTTCATTGCAATTTGTTGTCTGGTTTTACAGCCTGCAACAACTGAAGACTAAAAGTGCAAAATGCTGAATTGCCAATATTAAAACATTGATTAATTAAAAAAAACTTTAACAAAGTGATATTACAAGTATTTTATTTAATGAAATGGAAAATTTGTATAGTTTTACATCACTTTTAATTTAAATTAAACGATATTTCAAAAGTACATAATGTTTTTAATACAGCCTCTCATAAAAATGAACACTTTGGTACAGATGAATGTGCCATGCTGCTTTAGCAAGAAAATACTAAATATGAAAATCCTAGTCTGATATTATTGACACAAATAGATATAAAATTTCTAGTATTTCATGTCAAAAATTTCATGGCAAGTAGGACCTTTTTTCAGCACTTGATTAGAGAAAGACATGGTATATTTCCTAAGGAAGAACTATCATTGAATTTGAGTCCCTTGTTCAACGCAACAATCTCAGTCCTATCATTATCAAACATGGAGTTTTAATTAAAAGTTTGCCTTTGTTCTTGTTCTCTGAGGTGAAACATTGGCTGAAGCCATTTTTAATTCTAGTCATTTTCACCATATTTTCAAGTTCTTTAAGTACCATGCACTAAATATTTTTCCTCATTTTTTCAATAATAATGAAATTTTATTTGGAAGTCATGTATTGTCACCAGAAACAAAAAATTATATTTTATTACTTTCAAATATATTTTCAGAAACAAGCAGCATTAAAATCATAATCATTGCTCACTACACATACTTGGTACATTCAGCATTCTCCATAAAATTGCCAATCAAACATACCTTCTGCTACTTCTAGTGGATTCCTTTTGAATTATGAAAAACTGTTTAGTACTCCCCGTCTTTTCTAAGTTATTTGCCTTGACATATTTAGTGGTATCCATGAAAAAACTGAAATTATAAAATTTGGCACTTTCAATTTATTTCATTTCATCTTCATACTCAATGAAATCATGATGATACTGAAATCATTTGAGCAGAATCTTCTACAGTTTGCAGTTCCCTAACCCTCTTATGGTGAATTTCTGCAGATTGCATGTGAAACTTGTACAGAACTCACTCTACTATTGCCACAATTACTGATTCTTCCAGATATACCATCTTTCCTTAAAATCAGAACACCACAAATGAATTGAATAACCACTAGGTGAATCTATTCAGAAATACCTTTGCACACTATTAACAAACTGATGAACATGAAAATCTAGTACATAGAATGTTTTCATATTTTTTCAAAGGATGCCATTTTCACTGATTTCACTCTTAGCAATGAAACAAAAGAATGAAAACAATGGTTTCCTGCAAGATTATGCTAATTAAAAGGGAATAAAATTCCTAGTGTCACATGTCAAGCTCATATTGATATCTAAATGTATACTGAATCAAAACTATTTTTAGTTTCTCCTTCCATTGGTATTAATTTAATATATGTGAATTTCAATAAATGTGAGTTACTTGTACTTTAAATCAATAACATCATTTGTACTAAACCTGTAATTATTTAGACTGAGAACAAATAATTATGAAAGCGACTGCCAAGATCCAAATTTTAAGGGACTAATGCTATAAAAAAGATGATCAAAATACACTTAAAAAAACTGTAGGGTAATAAACAACTAAAATATGAATAGAAAGATGATCTCATTTAGAAATGTTTGTACAGTTTTAAACCTATAAAACAGGTATAACTTAATGCTATATTTAGTTTTCTTTTATTTTGTAAATTAATTTGTAAACCAAAGTCACTTGTTTATGAAATCTCACAATACTACATAGATTCTTATAACTTCCATGAATAGTACATAAATAAAAATAAAAAAATCAAATTAAAATGCAAAGTTCTTCTGCATGCTACCATTCTCCAGATTCTGCGCCTTCAGCCTTAGGTTTGAAAGAGCAGTACTTAAAGAATGGTAATAAGTTTAAAAAAAAATACTGTCTATGGTGCCTAGGTAGTAAAAATGAGCGTTAAATGCCATTCAAAAAAAAATTGAAAAATTAGATTAGAAACTACTTTGCCTCTATGAAAACTGTATTTTTTTGTTATGGAGTCTAAGTGTTAAAGTACTATGAGTGAGAAGTGCTAAAATATCATGAAAACTAAAATGTATTTTCATTAAAAATATACTTGTAGTGTTGTTATTTAAATATATATATATATATATTATTATAAATATTATACACAGCTTGGTTAATGATCTATACATAATATCATAAATGTTAAGGTTAATATTATGACACATTAGTCAGCATCAAATATACAGAGAAATCTGGAAAAAAAAAAAAGTCATAAAAGCAATGCTAGACAAGAAAAGAAATAATATCAACTTAGAATAAATTTAAAATATTTGGTAGTTTTTGTTTATTTCTATTGTAGCAAAAAATAAAATGTGCAGGGAAAATATAAATGAATGAATTAAAGAATGAATGAAACAATGAACAAATGAATGAATATTATCATAAAATTATCTACCTTTTCCTCAACTATGGTAAGACCATTTGCTAACATTTTGTATGCTGTAGTTTTACCACCAAATGGATTTCCAACTATCATAAATCCATGTCTGACAATCATCATCTCATAAATCTGCTGAACCTTTTCAAGAAAAGGTGGTGTGCACTGAATGTTTGCATTCTTGCAAGCTTCTTGTACTGCACTGTTCAATATATTATAGTCTATTTTAGGCAGCTGTACTCCAGGAAATAAATCTGATGTTATGCCCTGCACTCAATAAAAAATGAGAATACATTTATTTTATAATTATAATTCATATTTCAGATTACAGTAACAATGTACAAATATTTCCTCTTTTTATGTTTTATTTCTTTCATGGTTTCTTTTCTTTATGTTATTTTGTTTTTCACTTACACAGAAATTAAATCCTCACTAACCTTTAATCAGAGTACCAGAATTATATATACCCTATATATAAAATTCATTTCAATATTTTGAGTAACAAATGTAAGAGGTGATCAATTAAAAATGAGCAAATAAGCATGGCTGCTTACGGAATTTCGGAATCCACACAGTGAAACTTTTGTTAATCTTATTTTGATTTAAAGTAAAACACTAAAAATCATGTCATCACATTAAAATTCTCTTTAAGTTTCACAAACCACTTATAAAAGTAATTTTGGTACATGTTTCGTGAGGTACATTCCTCACATTGTCAACCAAAACGACGACTGAGGAGTCAATTTCAGCAAAGTATGTATGTTACTATGCTTGCTCTGGTGGTCTGTTAATGAACTTAAACAATATGTTGTCTGCTTCCGGTATATAAAAATTCATAAGTTTGTATTCATATTTTTTTATGTAAATTTTTTCCCATATGTTAAGTTCTTTCGGATGTTGAATTGTCCGAAAGAACTTAACATATGGGAAAAAATTTACATAAAAAAATATGAATACAAACTTATGAATTTTTATATACCGGAAGCAGACAACATATTGTTTAAGTTCATTAACAGACCACCAGAGCAAGCATAATAACATACATACTTTGCTGAAATTGACTCCTCAGTCGTCGTTTTGGTTGACAATGTGAGGAATGTACCTCACGAAACATGTACCAAAATTACTTTTATAAGTGTGTTTGTGAAACTTAAAGAGAATTTTAATGTGACGACATGATTTTTAAGCATGGCTGCACTTAAAAGATTGCACATATTTGTCAGAAATAGTGCTTGCATCCACAATGATTTAATACAATTTGCTAGTTTGTTCACTTTATTATCTCCTTTTCATATTGTTATCATCTTCTTAAGGGATAGCTTTATAGTGTGCAAAATAATATTAAAAATAGATATATCTCTCTCTTACCCATGTATAAAAGATGTGATCCTTTTTATATATTTTATTATTTATTAGTACTAGGCAATACATATTTTGAATATGACTAGGTGTTCAGTCCAGGCTCTTATCCAGACATATTCAACACATAATTCCATATCTATATATAATAATAATTATTTCTTAAAAATTACCAAATTGCTAAAATATGAATTAACATGCAATTTTGTTTAAGTTACCTATTTTTCAATGACCAAGACCACTTTTTTGAAACTTTACTGAAAAACTGTCCTATATTTCTATTATCCTTTCTGAAAATTTCAATTTGAGTCTTTTTCCTGTATAATTTTAGCCATTTCTGCTTTAGTAGCTCTTTCCTCTACAAATCCATCCCTAGACACTGAAATACTATGTGTTCCATATCTTCTTTCCTCCATAAATGGGGTACTGATTCTGTGAAACACCCTTACTCAGTCATTTTCCTCTTCATACATCTGTTCTTAACCATGCAATTCTCTCCCTTAGTCCATTATTTACTCTATCAATGTATATTTCCCTTTCCCACAATTTTTTTTGGAATATAGAAAACTAGCCTTTTTTCAGTTATTTCACTAAAAAGTTTTTGAATTCCTACATTCTCATATCTCCTTCTTGCTACCTGCTAAATGCCCTTAATTATTATTTTCTCTTCTCCAAATTCCTCCTAACCATTTCTCTTCAACTCGTTCTGGAGAATGTTAATCCATTCAGAATTCCTAAGATTCTTCTCTTGATATTCGCAACATTGTGTTAATAAGTTACTTCCTTCTATATTAAAAATTCTAAACCGAAGGGCCTGTTCCATAATCATACCCTTCCTTGACTCTTCATAGTTCAATTTGGGCCACTTTCTTAACCATTGCACTTAGTAGGCCTAAGATTTCCCTATAAAATGTCCTGTTTACAGTATCTATAATTTCTTCTCCTCAATTCAGTTCCCAAATCTCAATTCCATATAGAATTTTGTTTCAACCACCATGTTGTAGACTCTTTTAACCATTTAACTTCAATATTAGGTAGTCTATATTTACAACTTCTAACAGCTGCAATGGCTCCATTCCTTTAGTCAATGCCAATTTCTTTCACTTCTCGCATCCCCCTCTCCCATTCATTTTAACTCCTAATTAAATGCATTCTGGAACTACTTATAGTCCTTATTTCTCTTCTTCCACTTTTTATATTTTCTCAGTTTTTGTCCCTTTCTTAAAAACCACTATTTGTGTTTTCTCCTGGTTACATTCCATTTATTACAATATTTATTTGTTTTCTGCTAAGATTGTTTTAGGCCATTTACTGTTATTGGTCTTACTACCAGATTGTCAGCAAACAATAACCCAGGAATAATTTTATTATTTAAAACTGGAATAAAGTTATCGTTCTTGCTTATTCCTAGTAATATCACCAATGAATATGTTAAAGAGAATTGGGCTTAATTTACACCTTGCCATAATCCCTTTCTTTGTTTTATCTCTCTAGTTATTGTTCCTTTCCCAAATCTCACACAAAAAGTATTTTCCTTGTATAAAGCTTTAAGACTATTAACCATTTGTTGATTCACTCCTTTGCTTAATAATTGATACCATAATAGCTGTAATTGTAACCTGTTGTACACTCAAGACCAACAAATGTCATGCACAGCTTTCCCCTCTTGTCTTTTAGGTATTTATCTAGTAATATCTTTATTATAAATATATTATCAACTGTTGCTTCCCAATTCGAAATCCCATTTATATATATATACACATTTCTGAGTAATAAGAACATAATATGAGGTTTCTCTATTGCAGGAAAAATATTAAATTCACTTTTTAATTTGAAATAAAGTTGGTAATATTCTATAAATCCTAAGCTATTTCCCCACATAGTCTAAGAATTTTCCACACCATAGCACCAATTTTTTGTCTGTACCATGCACTATCCTGTTTTTATGAATGAATCAAAAAGAAATCTTTCTACACAAACTATGATTCAATATGTTGATGATACAAGTATAATTGTAGGATGTATGGGATGTGAGAACCTTCAACCACTTGCAGACAAAATTTTATCAGAAACAGGTGACTAGTTTGCATATAACCAACTGAAAGACACTTGCAGTGCACTTTCATCTTAAGCAAAACAGACAAATAGCAAAACTGGCAGTAATTTTTAATATTAACTACATTGATACTGCAAGTGGTGTTAAATTCCTTGGAATTATAATGGAAAATTACCTAATGTGGGATGAGCACATTGAAAATGTAATGGAAAAATTTAGTGTAAACTGGTATCTATTCATAAATTTAGCAAACAATGTAAATAATCTCTTCTGATTGAAATAATAAGAACACATAAAGAGTGTTCTTAATATTTTGACTCAGAAAAACTTATTAATGTGTGTTTCACTGAGTTAGATTCCAAATTGCATTAATATTCAAACAATGTACATTTTGATGCACTTAGAAGTATTTATTTTACTGATATTTATATCTGACCAAATTATACAAATGAATGTTGAATGGACTTGTTTAAAATATATATTTTACATACTGAAAACAAAATGAAGCATTTTAATTGAAATACTTAGAAAT
This sequence comes from Metallyticus violacea, assembly GCA_030762175.1. Classification (NCBI taxonomy): domain Eukaryota; kingdom Metazoa; phylum Arthropoda; class Insecta; order Mantodea; family Metallyticidae; genus Metallyticus; species Metallyticus violacea. Next base: position 45,636,702 of record CM060831.1, read on the forward strand.
CTGACATAAAGCTCTGTACTACATATGTTGCTCTAGTTTATGTAAATACCTGAAATAATGGGAGATCATGGTTGAGGAACTTTGGTAAGTTAACATCTATAATAGAGCGTAGCATTAGAATGTCTTCATTTTCCTTAGGATACTTCAGTTTCATATTACCAGCAGCAGTTAGCACTGATTTCACTGCACGCATTCCTAACAGAGTACAGAGTTTTTTTAATTTCTTTTAATATTTGATATTGCAATATTAAAAGTAACATAAATGTTTATGATGCAGTTCTAATAGCATGAATTTATTTATTAAATAAAATGAACAACTTATTATAGATTTTTCTAAATAATATGTTTAAAATAGAACTATAATTATATAAAAATGTAAATAAATATAATTGTACTACTGTCTTCCTATCAATGACTGAATTAAATGAAAATCATAATTATGCTTGAAAACAGTACAAATTATGATGCTTGAAGCACTTTTTCCTCTTCCCGTTTTTGCTACCATTCATTAATCTAAATCAGTGAAATGGACCAAATTACTTTACTTTCTCTTTAAAATCACTCTCAGTAATTAGGTAACACTGAAATCTACATTAGTTAAATGAACTGCTTTATCAAACTAAAAAGTATATAAGTTTTGTAACTTTGGAATTTACTCAGTTCCAACCTTAATTGCTACTATTCAACAAGTAAGCTTAAATTTCATACAAGTTTAATTGGAATTCTCCCATAAATACCACAGCAATATATTTGTGCTTAGAAGTGTAAGATAGCTGAAAGATAGCCCCCAGGATTTGCCTTAAGGAAGGTAAATTTGCCCTTTAAATGGGAACAAGAAAAACTTTAATATTTAACTTTGATTGATTTAAACAATTTAAGATAAAAACATGCAGATATAAACACAAAAAAATGCCATAATTAAAATTTCTTGATTATTCATATGAAAATTCAACTCATGGATTTGAAGAAAGAATTCCCAAGCACTAAATGTCATGAGAAACAAAGAAAAATATTTCACTTCATATCTGTGGAAACTATTGCAACTGTAATACATGTAATACTTGCAATTATTTAATATCTAACTTGGGTCACTGGGTGAAAACTGTATTTGGCCTCAGCCTAATAAATTTTTAGTACCTAAGGCAGGAGGAAAATCGGCAAACAATTATTAAATTACAATACAAACCCTATTTGGTGGTCACTGCCAAAACAAACTATCTTTCCCAAGATTCTAGAACTAACTCAAGTTAGAAGTGAAAGGCAAGGAGTTTATAACATGGGAAAAATTATTATTAATCTTCATGTTATAAGTGACAACTCTAAAAATTTAGCAATTGCTGAATAGATGTGTCAGGTGATTTCAAATTCCATGCGCTTAGCTATTATGTCTACCAATAGGAGTTAGCTTAAGAGGTCAATCCCCCTGACCAAATTAAATAGCTTGCTCAAAATCCCTCAAATTCTGCTTTTTGTTGCATGCTCTCATACAAGTTGCACAAACAACCAGAAGACGGTCCATGCAGGCAGATTCCCACACAACAGGAAGGGCATCAGGTATTCCAGAGGTTTATTCATGGCACAGCTGCCCTGCACCATGGATTCCTTTGGCACAGGTCACTTAACATTTTCAGGTTTGGGGCCCAAATATGCCCAAATATGCTCAAAGATGCGTAGCTTTATGGCAATAAAACTCTACAATGCTCTTACTAAAGAAATAAAATCCTGTAACAACCACATTAAATTCAATAATGTTTTGAAACATTATTTAATAAATAAAACCTACTAAAATATTGAAAATATTTATTGTAATTTAGATCTTAATTTTATTGCACATATCTATGAAGAATACTTTAACCTGGAGGTTATTCTTACTGTTCTTTACCATTTTTCATGTCTGATTATTGCAATGTATTTGTATTTTTTACCCTACAACCTTAATGTAATGCAAATCATATTAATTATTATACATATTAACTGATGAATCTATTTTTACTATATAAAGTTATCCTTAACTGTAGGTAGCTTCATATTGACAAGGTTCAATTGTGTATTACACCATAATGAACTGCAAGAAATTGAAATGGACTTCCATGGAGAAAGTAAACTAAATTTGAAAAATTAAATAAACTCCTAAAAGATAAATATATACAATGATGATGAAAGGTTAGACTAGATTCATTCTCAGGGGGCTGAAAGTAATAAAACATAATCAAAATTTTAATACATACTGACCATAATCATAGTGGTGTTGTGATGACAACTGCTCTGAACAAAGTTTATATGTGGCTACAATCTTAATTGCCAAGGGCCTAGCATTCACAAATCCAGAAGAATAAAGCATAATCTCTGAGATAAGAGCATAATCTGGCACCATCATTGCTACAGATCGAAATAATGCCTGAAAATAAAATTATCATAGCCATTAAATGTTTTTTTGCAAGAAAACACTGAAATACAAGTATATTATGGGATGTATATAGACAACTCCATTGTCTATAACTTACTAAGTACCATTTAAATATTATAGGATATTCTTAATTAGCTGGTGAATCAATTCAATATGCTTCTGTTCCTATGCAAATAATAATAATAATAATAATAATAATAATAATAATAATAATAATAATAATAATAATAATAATAATAAATCAACAGATTCAAACAAGAAAGAAGTTGTTACAACATTTACAGCATAAAGAAAATTCATAGGAAATTAACTTATCATCCTTGGGCCACCAAAAAATTCCAGAAAATACTCAAGAGAGTATGGTATTAACAAATTCAGCCTAAATAATATGCCCTACTGTAGTGATAATGGTAGAATTTCCTAATGAAAATCAACCAGGAATCTATAAAATCAACTGCTTGGAATGCAACAAAGTGTGTACACATTGGCAAAACAAAAGAAAAGCATTGGAATTAGGCTCAAAGAAACCCGGAGAAACATCAAGTACAATCAGATAGAAAAATTGGCAGTTGCAAATCACTTTTTGAAAGATAAACGATATACAGAAATGGAAATCAAATTACTGAAATTTGTAGATAAAATATGAGGATAAAGTTATGAACTTCGAGATCCCAACAGAAGACAAATTAATTCCAAAAAAGTTCATAAAAAGTCCATGAGAGCTATGCCAAATCCATCTAACCATCAACAAGTTCAGCGGTTGACTCACAGCTGATAATGTGCACAATAGCCTGTGAAACATGTTCTGAGTAATTTAATGGTAAGTAGAGCATAAGAGTATTAAATCGACTCATCAGTTAATTAAGAATATATAAGTTGGTTCACTGCATTACTTCCAACACAAAGTTAGTCTTAAATTTAATATTATTGGATTATTATCTTGCATTATAATTAAGAATTGTGTGTTTGTTGCATCAAAAATGATGGTGAATTGGTTGGAAAGAATATATAGGGCATTAATGGAGTCAAGGCGGGCTTATGAACTGAATGAATGAATAGTGTTTAATGCCCATTTTTGCTTCAGAGGCACCACAGGCGATAAGGTAGGCTTATGGCATTGATATATGGGGATAGAGGAATGTTGGAAATTGATGGATAGGGTACTCAGTAGGTTTTGTAAGTTGTGCTGGGAATTCCATGAAATGCTGCAAAAGCAGGGACACTGTTGCAAATGGGGAGGGTTGATATGGGAGGGTGGGTAATGGAGAGAACTTTGAAGTATTGATTTAGGATACAACAGATGTGGAGGTTTCTTTATTAAATGAATGTTTAAATTTTCAGAATTCTGGAGTAGAGGATTTCTATTGGGTAAAAAAAGTGGGGAAGAGTTAATGGAATAGGTGATATATGGTAAAAAGATTTGAGTAAGGTTTGAGGATATAGATGGATAGGTGTTACATTCTATAATGAGGGGGAAGAGATCATTAATGTTCTATCAGGAGATAAAAATGGGTGTTAAAATAGAGAGATACATTATTAAGATAATAAGCAGGAGAGAGAGGGGATGAATCATTTAGATTAGGAATCTGCAGATTAAGAGGTTTTAGAAGTAATTGTGAGCATGGAGTTTGCCCTATATGTGGAAATTTGGAAAATGTAGAAAGTATTTTGTTTGAATGATCAGGAACAAGAGAATGGATAACAAAAAGCAATATATGGCAAATGGTTGAAGTTAAATAAGCAAAGCAGCAAAGAAAACATCAGGTGACTAAATCTTAGGAAATATTTATATAGAAAAAACAAATGGTTATAGTCAGAGGAGAGGGAGGATCTGTGAGTTGTGATTAGAAGTGTAGTAAATCAAAAGTTTAAATGTGTATGGATGTAAGCTATTTGAGGGCAGGATTTTTATAAATGAGATTGGATTATTGTTCATTTTGGGTGATAGTTGCATTAAATAAATTTTCAGTGGGTTATTATGGGTTTCTTCATATAGTAGAAGGGGTGGTGCCAGTCTTCTGGATAACTGAGAACTGGGTCTTAACAAACACGTTAAATATAGTTCATTGAATGGTGAAAATTGGTATGTTAATTAAAATTCTGAGTGAGTTAAAATATTGGCCTGGAATATAATCTGGGTTAGAACCAGGCATTATTGTAATATTTGTAAACTTAGTGTTATTTAAATAAATCTTACAACATGTATGTACACATCAACCATTACAATGTACAAAAATCTTATACAAAGCTAATGGAACTTTATTAACAATAAAATTAAGATTTATATATGATAATTACCTTTAGATTATCAGGAAGTTCTGTGCGCCCAGCATATCCAGGATTCATTGTAATAAATACAGCACAAGTGTTGTCTAATTTTATCTCTGTTCCTTCAAACACAAACTTTGAAACTCCAGCATTAATAGCTCTCTGAATGGTAAGTATCTGCTGAGCCACCACTGATAATACTTCCAGATCAATGCGATTAAATTCATCAAAACAAGACCAAGCCCCACATGATGCCAAGCCCTACAAAAAAGTTCAGTTTTATTCTACTCATATATAATACTTTTCTCAAAAATTAGAAATCTGTCTAGAAATAGAAAACAGAATTATGTTTTTAAAAGACTCTCTTAAACTTTTGTAACTAAAGAAACTAAAATTGATTTTTTAAAAACATTTTCACTAAATGCAATTTGATATAACTCTTTTGCAATTTTTTTTATGAGGAAATCACTCAAATTTCACTAATTTTGTTCCACTTACTTGGACATGTTTTGAAGGCTGCTACCTTCATCACCAGCAGGGTTCCACTGTCATAAAATAATTGCAAATTATACTATATTTCACTAAGAAAATTCTCGCTATTTAAAATTACAATGATGCAACACTTTTGTAACATTTATATTCAATAATAACTGGAAGCCACCAGAATGAAACATGTGATTAACATTATATCAGTAAAATAGTAAAAATTCAAATTATGTAGCATACAAATTAAATTGTCAGCAACCGAGAAAATAAGCAAATATCCTTTGAGTATGTATTAGTATTCTTTGAGCAAGTATTAGAACTTGATTTGCTCATAATGACTGACACAATGGGTATAGTCCATTTGCTACATTGAATGAAATGAATGAATTATATTGCAAGTAAGCCTTGAATTCATTTATACCTTAGATGCATTGCCATTTGCCTCAGGTCAAGAGAAAACTGTTGAATAAAGCTTATCCAGGCAACTTGTTTCTTCCATAAATTAAACCAGGCATACAAGAAACTAGTTAATGCCTGGATTATGGTGGAAAATGTATAGCATGTAAAAAACTAGGATATAATAAGAAATAAAAAGAGAAAAAGAATGAGGGAATGCACATGCAAGAAAGGCGTTTTAAACATCCTTTTATTATAAGCAGACTATTGCTATTTTGTAAACTATCCTTGGTACTATTTCTCATTTTGGCAATAATGTAGCAAATAATTGCTATGAACAATATATCTCAAAAGGGCAGCTACCTAATTAATTCTGATGCAGTGACACTCTTTAAGGTGCAAATTAGACAAATTAAAACATCATAAAAAGAAGAACTGGAACCACTGCATTTTTATTTATTTGTATACATATTTGCTTACTTATTTCCACATTCTTAAATCAACCTGTTGTTCATTCACACTGCTAATGAGATTTCTTTTTTAAGGTATGTGATTATGGAAGTTGGATCTGGAGATGAAAATAATATGACATTCTACAGAATAAACAACCATGCAATAGGTTCACTTATCTTGTTTAAGGATGTTATTGAAATGGATTGTTTTGAAAGTTCTTGTAATATTGCAATATAAACAATGTACAGTAAAACCTTGATTAACAGTTTCCCTAGGGGTAACCAACAGAAAATGATAAGTGCAGAAAAACAATCGATGGGGGAAGGGAACTACAACCAAGGTCATCTCTGGCATGTTAAAACTGGAGATAGGGCCTACTGACTAAAATGAAATTAAGTCTGTAGAAAGCAGAATAGTTTGTTACCTGTTCAAATGCAATATTTTTAATGTTTACATTTAAGTTATCATTTTGAAATGTCATGAATTTTGTTTTACCTATATTTAACTTTAGTCCATTGTTTAGTAAATACTGTGATATTTCAACAGCTGCATTCTTCATTTTCTTTCTAAACTTTCCCTGTCATCAATCCAACATATTAAAGATGTATCATCAGCATAAGAGATCACCTTGCTGTTTTTCGATTGGAGTAAATTATTTATGAAGATTAAGAAAAGCATGGGTCCTAGCACTGACCCCTGTGGTACCCCTGATTTCATTGTATTATAGTCAGACTTAACAGTGTATATAAGGTTACCTTTTTTCCAATTTATTTCTGTACATTGCACATGATTTTTAGGTATGTTGCTAGTAATTTATTGATTTGTCTTCTAAAACCATAATGTTCTAATTTTGAAATTAGGTGATCATGAGATACAGAGTCAAAGGCTTTAGAGAGATCTAAGTAAACTCCTGCTGCTTTTTTATGGATATACTTCAATTGCAACAATTCATACACGTGTTCTGCTATAGCTGTGATTGTCTATAATTTATTCCTATAGCCATGTTGAAAATTATTAAGGATGTTAATGGAATCTAAAAACCTATTTATTATATTCATTAATACCTTTTCAATTAATTTGCTGTAAACAGGGGTTAGAGCGACTGGTCTGTAGTTACTAACATCTGCTTTTGATCCTTTTTTGTGAATTGGTCATACCAAACTGATTTTTAAAACTTCTAGAAATAAACCTTATCTATTGATTAATTTATTAGATAGACCAACATATTTAGCAATAATTGTTTGCAGTGTTTTAGTACTATAGGTGACGCTCCATCCCACCCAAAGGAATGGTGATTTTTAAAACTGCTTATTATTTTATGAATGTCACCAGCATTTGTCTCATGCAAGTACATGCTATTCATAACAGCTTCATTTTTAGTTTTATTATTGTCTTTGTCCCTATTTATAACACCATTAGTATTCAGGAAGAAGGTATTAAATAGCTTACAGATATCAGAAGGATTATGTACTGTCTGTCCACCTTGACTTAAACTTATATTTGTGTGCTCAATTGTTTGGGGTTTAGCTTTTTGTTTATAATATTCCACACTGCTTTCGTAGTACTTTTGGAAGTTGTTATTTTCTTTCCTCTTTGCTCTGCCTTTAAATTAAGTGGTGCTTTCCTGTATTGTTTTTATACATATTACAGGTATTATTGTAAGTATTCAGTTTAGTGGTTTGCAAGAATTCATAAAACTTTTCATTTTACTTTTTAGATTTATTAGTTCAGGTGGAAAAGTTAAAGTGTCAGTGATTTTATGCTGGGCCAATCTTTTTGAATGGGTGCAAGCTTCATCAAAGTGAGAACAAAATTTTTGTAGAAAGATCTTTCATTTTTCATGAGTATTGCATGCATTATATACTTCTGCCCTTTCATCTTTGGCAAGCATATGTTTTAGTTTATCTTGGTTACATTTTTGTGTGTCCCTAACATACGTTTAAGAAGTGTCTTTTGTTTGGTTATGACAGTTGCAAATACCTATAATTTGCCCCCTATGGAAATTCATTATTTATTGTGGAAAATATGTCTTCATTTAGATTTGTTATTATGTGATCTAGTGATTCTCATGGGCCCTTGAGAGACAATTTTTAAATTGAAACTACCAAGGATGTCACGGAGTTCCATTTGTCTGCATCAACATTAAAGTCACCTTGTACTATGATATGTTGGTTAATTGTAATTTTGTACATGTTTTCCAGGTGAAGTAGGGAACTCTTGTATACTTGAGTTAGGTATAAATGCCTATAATGAGTATTTTCCTCATTTCAGTGTTTAGTTTTACTGCAGTTACCTCAAACTTCATCTCTAAGTTGATGTTTGAGGTTTTTCTACCCATTCTACTCTATTGGAAATAATATAATTCCTGGCATGCAATAAAACTCCTCTGCTTCTATGTTTCATACAGCAATATTGGGGAGATTAGTTTATAATTGATAAGTTTCACAAGATGTTGCTGTTCCTCCCTTAATTCATGTTCTGAAATTACTACAACCTAAGGATTTGTATCTAAAATATCAACTTTGTTGGAGATATACTGTGCATACTGATGGTATACTCTAAGGGTGGAGTTGCTATGCATGTTGTTTATATCATAATTACAGGATGAGAGATTTTTTTACAATTTGTGATTAATTAACTACATTCCCTTTAGAGAAGCTAAAATGATATTTACTTTACATGATTGTCTTGACTTTATTAAGCATATGAGTTCCTGAAAAAGGAAAAAAAGGACATTCAACCACAGATAGATACAGACTTCTCTCTTGCCTAGCATTTTTAAAATGGCTAAAAGGTGAACTGTCACCAAATTCTGTGATGGTTCCACTAACAATTAAGGGCATCCTAAGCATTGCTTATTATGAAGTGTTTCAATATATATAATGTAACAAATTAACAGTAATTATAAAAATAGAAAAGGATAAAACACTAAGATAAATTCTTCTTGCCATAGAAGAACTCAACGAGTTCAAAATATAGCAATTTCAAGTGTGTTGAAATGTGTGAATCTTAGTGTTTTATCCTTTTCTACTTTTATAATTACTATAATTACTATTAATTTATTACATTGTTAATAGTGTTTTTTTATTTTTATTTATATATATGTGCATTTTCATTAATACAGCAAAAATTATGCTTCTAGCTGCTGGCACTAAGCCATAGTCAGTACAGCCAAGTCTTCATAGAAGAAATGTCTACTTTTTCAGGTGTTATTAGTAACAATAATAAAATAAAAGAAGATCATCTTGGTGTCAATAACATCCAATTTGTGGTATTCATAATTTATTTTCAGGAGAAAAGAACAACATGATGGTGTATTTCCAGGATCTGATGCACTTCAGAATTAATGCTGGTGATCAAGAACCAAGACCTTGCTTGTGTAATTCTAGTAATAAAATAATTAATGTGATAGAGGGGTATGTTCCCTCAAATTCAAATTGAAATTATTGATCTATCTGGAACCCTTATCAAAGATGGCATGATAGTAGAAGTAGGTGTATGTCCTCAGTGCAATGGCCAACAATACAGCGATATATCAAGGAAAGAACCACTGTGCGTCACCTGTGCTTCTTCAATTACAAGAAAATGGATGTTCAAGAAGGATTTATGGCTTTGTACACATAGCTCCTGCTCTCATGGCCACCACAACTACAACAGTTACAGACAAGTTCCTGTAGGAGGAGGAGGAGGAGGAGGAGGAGGAGGAGGAGGAGGAGGAGGAGGAGGAGGAGCTGTTATTCTAATGGCCAAGAAAATTGGTAACCACAGTAAATCCTCTATAGTCCAAAATTCTGGAACTATACTTCAATGTTCAGAGTACATCATATGAATCCTTGAAGTGTTAACAACTCACTTTAATAATACAGAGAAAGTTGCTACTGAGCTTATATAGAGAGTCTTACAAAAGTGCAAGAAAGTTGGATAGAAATGACAGTGTCAAGATTTGTTGGATGATGCAGTAACATTCAATCTGCCAGCATCCAGCCCTTTAGTATAATGGAAGATACATAAACCCTTATCTGGACTCTTTCCTATCATCTCAGAAGAATATTCATCTGCTTTTTTACTTTCAAATATACAGTTCTCTTATCATATTGGGAGGATTGTTCAAGAATTCTAATGAAAGTCAAACAGATTTCAGAGTTTTTATAATTTGCTAGACTGACCATGAAGAAAAACTATGGTACACCACATGTAAAGAGAAGAAATTTGGCAAGAGCAATTAAAAGAGCTGACATAGACCTAGTAAAAGAGATGTAAATCTTTTCCCCCATCATAAAAATGATTCTGCTCATCACTCCTGTTCAGTCATATACCACATATACTGTAAAGCACCTTGCTGAGAATAAAAATCTGACTAAGATCAACAATTATAGGGGAATGTCTCAATCAACTATGCTAATGTGCACACCAAAACTATATTGGTAAAAAGGAAGAATTTGAGAAGGAAATGCTAAAAAGATTTTCTGAAAATCCAAGAAAACTTTGTTAGTTTAAATAATTTCCAAATTTTCAAAAGATTGAAGATTAAGATATGAGCACTGGCAGAATTTCTTAAGCAGTGAAGCATTGTTTTTCTAAATAAGCTACAGGAGTGTGATTTTTGAATTGTGAAGGCTCCCATAACTTTTCCAGCATGGTGGTTATTCATGAAAATAAAAAGAAAAAAGAAAAACAAAAGTGTTGTAACATATGGTATATAAATATGCAAAATAAATGTTAGACAATTATGCTTATAAAAACAATAACAAATGACATGCAGAAAATTGTAAATAACTAGATTCATCTATAAACTAAGATATACATATATTATATTACCATGTAATTGATTCACATGACCTTTATCTTTGAAAATATTTGCATTCTTCTAAAATGTCTACCAGTGACTGTAATAATTTCCCCTATGAAAGATAACTTGTACACCATTATTCTTTCCCAATGAAATTTCATCAAGCAAAGTCCATCTAATCTGTCATTTCATATTACTGCTTGCAACTTGGTCTTTACATGTCATAAAATGCTGAATGATCTTTCAACAATGTTTGGCATTTAACAGAAAGTGCTACATTTGAAGATTGATGGAAAAAAAGTTTTTGTTTCTTGCAAAACTTTGATTATTTGGATTCCTGTATTGTCTAGAGAAATATTCTTATATTACAGAATTTTTAAAATTTTTTTAGTAATTTTAAAGAAATCTTGGGAACTACTCACTGGACAAAACTGAAGAATATCATAAACTACATATATATGTTTTTAAAAAAAGGAATTTCAAGTGATGATACAAGGAATATGAATATGGAATATAAACAGATAAGCAAAATTATTCTGCTGAGTTTGCAATTTTTTTAAAAATTATATCTATGACACAGTGAGAAGTATATCTAGGCAGAACAATTGCAATTTTTATGCAGGGTGCAGTTTTTTGAATATCTTCCATTATAAAAACATTAATTAGTTCTTGTATATGATCACAAATTATTTACATGTCTATCATGATCCCTTTGAGGGATTTAGCCATTGGTTTCAACATACTATTGTACATGCTTTCACATGGAGGGCTACAATGAACTTAGAAGTTTTTACAGAACTGCAAAGTTGAGATATACATTGTTTTCTTTTAGAATTATTACAATTTATTTATAGTAACTCCTATGAAAATGTAACAAAAAGTTTTTACTTCTGAAAAAATTCTAAAGATTTTTATATTTGATGGCCTTATTGTTTTGCAAAATATTGGAATATTGGGTGGTAATTACTATGGCTCTTTTAATGCTATTCCTGAAGAAAACTATTATTTCCTTTATGATTCCATATACATTTATGATCTCTTGCACATGGTTGAAATAATTTACGACAAGGGTTAATTTATGAGGTGAAGATGTATTGCTTTACTGTACTATTCTTTAATTAGATATGGAATTTTATTTAAAGAATATGAAATGCACAAGCAATATGCACATAGTGCACTACTAATAAAAACTGAGCTTTTAAAAATTAACAATGATCAATAAAATCAAAAATAAATTAAATAAAGCACATACACACTTTAAAAGAGAGATTCATTGTTGTTGCTACACCAAAAACATGCACAATAATGAATTCAAGGATTAAATATTCATGAAAATAAATATTATTAATGAAAAAATTAGTGCTTATTTCTATAATTTAATTTTAAATATTATATTTTAATATTAAATATTAAAAATAATTTTGCAGAGACTTGGTACAGATAACTGCATTTTGATATTGGTTATATACCACTAAATACTGCTGCACAGATATGCAGAGAGAAAAGAAGTATAAAATGGAACTAGGAAGGCAATTTAACATGTTCAGATATACAGTACTCAATTGCTGAAGGCACCTGGCTTAATTATAGTGTTTCCCAACAAGAAAGAAAGCTTATATCAAATAGTGCCAAAAGGTTCACATTGTTTTTAAAATGTGATAAATTCTAATTAATCTCAATTTCCAAGGAGGCTTTCTCCCCTATCAAAACCATTGGATTTGGACAGATTTTTCTTCTCAGCACAAACAACTGTTGTTGAGACATTTCATTCCAGATCTACTACATAGGATGAGGATAAGTGGATGTCCAAAACATCCCCCTCCCATCATACACATGACTTTGCCCATGGATATGAAACATTACTTTCAAACTTTAGCAAACATTAGACCAATGCATACCTTAAAAAATTTACCAAGAGCAATGTAATCCAGTCCATCTGAACAGTTAAAAACTACACATTGCTTGGCAACAGCTTTTGCTAAGTCTTTGGTGGTTTCAGTTTTCCCAGTTCCTGCAGGCCCTTCTGGAGCTCCACCTGATAAGAGATATATTAATAAATTACTATTAAAGCTAATTTTGGGATGTCCCAATAATACGCTAATGCTAGAACTTTAGCAGAGTTAGCTGAGGTAATTGTGAGGGAGTTAATGATGTATATTGATATATTTGTTTTGGGTTCAAGAGCTACCTAATAATGATATTGTGAAAATGTATCTGAAATATCAAGGAGAAAAGTTGTTAAATATAATATTTAATTTCATGTCGGAACCAATACAGTGAAGCATCTAATATGTTCCTAATTATCTAGTCAGTCAATTTGATAATCTTATGCTCCATTTACTGTTGAATTATGCAAAACTAGTTTTGCAGACTTTTTTGCCTGTATCCTCAGTTGCGAGTTGACTGTCGGATTCATTGTTGGTTGGTGAACTTGGTGTAGCTCTCGTGGACATTTTATGAACTCTGGATTAATTTGTCTTCTGTCTCAAAGTTCATAACCCTTTTTTTATGTAATTTTTTTCCCATATTCCCAGCTCCATGGGTCGATCTACAAATTTCAATAATTTCATTCCCATTTCTATATCATGTTTATCTCTCTAAGAGTTCCCTTCCTCCTGGAAGTGCCCCACTGGAGGTGTAGGCACAAACAGCCAGCTGTGAGCAAGACTGAAGTACCAAAATATCCTCCTCCATCTCAATAATCAAATCCAAATACTGAAAAAACATCCATTGATATAAATTTGGTATTACATGTTTTCTCACCTCTTCCTGCCTCAAGGCACCATATTATCAACTTTACTCTTTAATAGGACTTATTCCTTTACTATGTTCCTTAATTCTAATTACATTTTGCCTCCAATTTTCTTAGCTTTTCCTTTCAGATTTTACTTTTTCCTCTTAATTATGCTATGAAGTTTGGCTAAGAATCTATAGTCTGTAGAACATTGTCCATTATTCTTTAATACACTTACTTATAGGTTCTGTATAGTACAATATGAGTTTCTTTACTGGAAGTTTTATTTTTATTATATTTACTCCTAAGATTATAAAAGAATTTTAAAACATATTCTTTCCAATTCAAATATGCTAATGCAATAACCAGCATGAATGCTTCAGCTTCAGAATATGTACTTATAAATGACTTTTTGTCATATAATATCCTTCAGTTTGACTGAGTGTATAGAGAAATTTAATGATTATTTCAAATATTTTTTGCACATCTGTATGAAAGTATACTTTTAAAAACCATCTTTTGTTTTTTAAGTTAAACTTTTCCAGTATTCATTGTGAAAAACCATTGATATATTTCACTTTCTGATACAAATACAGGGCAGTTCTCATAGCAACACCACCACATCATACATTAACATTATCAACACATTGGTCAACTAACAAAACAACTTTACTAGCAGTAATATTAGGCAATGAACAACTTATTATTCCAATTTAATATAAATAAGAACCTAAATATTACAAATTAATAATGTAAATACTACTTGTAGATTAAAATGAGCAATGTAATTATGCTATCTAGCAAATCTTATTTCACTGGAATAACTAATCTGATATACAAAATAGTTATATTTCAACATTATAATTAATTGCATAGTTCTGCAAATTATTGAATCTTACTCCTTGGAGAGAAAAATTTTCATGCATATCCTCCATTTCCATCACATTCATTACCCCATTACTCAAAGAACCAGGTGACATCTCTATATAAAAATTTTTTTAGTATTTTTATTTTATACTCTAAGAAACTTGAATGTATACATTGCCAACACCAAAGACAGTATAACAATGGATTTAGTATGCATGAACAAGCAGGCCTCTGCTCCAAAGGTAATAAATTCATAATAATATAGCATTAAATTCACTAATTTACATATAATTAGTGTATTTATACTAAAGAGTATTGTTTGCATTTCATACAGAAAATATATTTCATGTACTCATTTCAAAATTCCAAACTCAATTATGTTTACTCTAAGCAAAATTATTACTCTCTATACTAGGCATAAAAATAATTATTCTGAAAGTTCTCAAAATCACATAAGGTGCATGAAGGTGGTGTATCATATCATCAAAAATTTTGCATCAGATCCATCAATAAAGACTTTGAAGTTAATTAGAAAACTGAAGTTCCAGAATTAATACAATTAATATCTTTAATGAGAATAGTATATCTGCACTCACCTAAGTGTAAATGTAATGCTCCAAAAAGAGTTCTGTAGCAACGATCTGTAAGAGGTGTTATAACAAGTCTAGTGGAATTTCCCAGGTACTCATAGCCATATGCTAATTCTGAGTTGATCATTCTTGTTAGTAGCTTACCATCCTGTAATTTTAAACAGTTACATTATAACCAATCATCAGTTGCATCAATTTCAAATTTTTTCAGCAAAGGACACAAGGGAAAGCACAAACATAATAAAGGTGTAATCACAAACTCTTGGAAATAATGAGAATATCATTAAAATAATGTATACAAGAACCAGAAAATATGATTGGAACTCTGATGTAGAGACACCAATTTAATGGAATCAGATAATGCTGCTTATGCCAAATGTTGATTTATATACCTAACTTACCTCACAGGAAATATACTCTGTCTTCCCACTCCATGCACAGGAACAGAGTTGAGATGAACAGAGTTTGTTGTTAGATAGTGCAGTTATGTAATGTATTCAAAATGTTTTGAGACAGGAGTAGCAGAATTGGATAATAACTGAAAATGCCAGAGATTAATATAGCACAAGAGTAAAATCAAAAACTCCAAAAGTCCTGCAGGAAATGTGCATTACCTTTTTGAATAGCAGCAAGATGGATAAAAGCCTAGAGCAAGGATTGACCAAATGTAACAAATATGGCTGAGGTAGATAATCCCCAAGCAAGTGAAGAAAATGTGAATACTACTGGAAATGGATTGCTATTATACAATGTGTGAGTTAGCTCTAAAGACATGATAAGATATACCACTATGCTACACTTAAGAAAAATGCCTAACAATATGAAAAATCACAATGGAACTGTATTGTTATGCTGAATGATGCATAGGCCAGATCATATTGCCTAAAAATTAAACACCTATAGAATGAGTGGATCATGTGGGTCATTGCAAAATAAATTCATAAGAATTCCAATAATGTGAAAGCTATAATGCTTCTTGTGTATGACTGCAATAGTGTTTAAGAAAGGGGGTAAATTTAGAAGGGGTAAGAAATGATCCTTGAACAGGGAGCTATTGGAAGTGGTTAAAGAATTGATTATTTGGGGGTGAGGTTGTCAAGTAATGGAGGGTGCAAACCACAAGAGAAGAATGTTATTATTAAAGATACATAAAGTAGCCTTGAAAGCAATGTGAATATATTTGAAGAAATTATATGAACTGGTAGTGGAATCAAAAATATTATAGGAAGTAGAAGCATGGGTAACTTCTAAGGGATGGACAAAAACTAATTTAATTCATAGGATGTTTTGTTGAGAGGTGTTGGGATTGCTTAAAGCTTCACTGAAAGGAGTAGCTTTAGTTCAGTTAGAGTAGGGAGGAACGTTTGGTGGTGGAGAGAATTTTAAAATATTGATACAGGATTATGAAATAAGGTGACCACAATATTCTAAAAGAGTGTATGAAATATCAAGGAGAACTAATGAGAAGTAACAGCTGGATGGGAAAAGTGGGGGGAAATAATTTCAAGAAAACAGGATGGGGGAACTATGGGAATTTGGAGATAAAAGGAGGCAAGAGTTTTGGAAAGTAATAAAGCAAACAATTGAAGATATAGACAGGAAAGAGATTTGGGCTAGTTTTAGAGATAAGAGTTCTTTAAAATTGTATAGAATAATTGACAAGGAGTGAGGGAGAGAAATATGTGGATTGTTGTGATAAATTTGGGAGGGAAGGACTGGCCTGGATGTGAGCAGGAGCATTGTTTTTAAAGGGTCTCACAGGAGAAAAGGGGAAGGTATGTTAATGTAGAGTGCCTGAAGGAATTGTTTATTAGAGTGTGAAGGGGTAAAGATATGGAGGGAGGGTATCTGGGAAGCGAAATGGGATTAATTACAGAAAGAAAGTATAACATGTTAAATGTTGATTGATACAGAGACTAAGAGAAATAAAATGATAGGGGAATAATTAAAAAAAGTAAGGAGATATGGATTAGCATAGTTATGAAGGATGAGAGAATTGGGGTATAATTGATAAAATAGTGCTAACAAGGGAAATAATAGAAATGGAGTGTTTCATAATGCAGATAACCTGGGTGTTGTGTGTAATGAGGCCTCATATAGATGGGTGTTGGATTTATAAATATTATAATGTTGGTTAAGTATGTTAATTTGTTAAACATTCATAAATGTTTATTATAAATAGGTAAATATTAGTTTAATTGATATCATTGTATGATTCAGTTGAACTACACACTCTTAAAGCTTCACTTACTTTTCATAAATGTTCTAGAAACCAATTCCATACATTTATGAAAAGTAAGTGAAGCTTTAAGAGTGTGTAGTTCAACTGAATCATACAATGATATCAATTAATATGATTGGCTTCACTGTGCAAGTTCCAATTTACATTTAAGTAAAAAATAATATTTTGTCTATATTTGTATACATTTATAAATATTGTATGTAGCTAAACCTAAGTGAGTAGTTAACTTTAAGTTTTAATTGTTTATGTAGAGATATTATTGGTAATAAATTTCAAATTCAAATAGAAAAAGAAGTTACAAACTCACATTCAAAAGACAGAGCTACAAAATAAGTATACCATTCTTGCAGACAATACATTTGTATAGAACATGGTTAATAGACTTTGAATGTGCTTTGTATATTTTTTTACTGTTACCATTATATTTTCAGACCAAAGACATCTTTTTTCCCTTAGAAATTAAGCAAGAAATTTAACTCTTATCTTACAGAGGAAAGATTATTATAAGATACATTTTCTAAAACATTTTTCTCACAAACAAAGGAACCCTCTTAAGATCCAGATGCCTTATTGTCCAGAACATATGTTGAAATTTGATATTATTGTACCCTTGTCAGAGTCATTATTATAATTACTACTCAGATCTCTTCTTTTCTCAGTGTTTATTATTAATTCTAATGATTTTAAGCTGATAAAATTAATTAAATAATATACATTAAAATGTAAAAATAAAAATTTGAAGTTTTTATTCAACACAAAGCTCTACAACTATGCAAACCTTCTATTATACTACATTGCATGCTACCATAGCAGAATTAAAAATTACTTTGCTCTTTCACAATAAAACTCTGCACCATTTGTATCTGCAACAGTATCCATTTTCTGCATCTATAATTCTAAAGAATAATTCAGCATTTTTTCACAAGCATGCATTTTCATGGAAATAAGTAACAGAAATATTAATAACCATAGTACTAGACTGGTATGTTCCTGTTTTGTTTTTTGTAGAAAATATATTTAAAATTTTAATTAAATGTTACCTGATACCTTATATATTAACTTTTGTTGTTGTTGATACTTTTATGAATTTTTATACTAAAAGCAACTGAAAAGTGGAAACATTAAATATTATACAACTACAGAACAGGCTTTTAAAACATTAGGAGGGGACCATTTGGTTTAATTAACATGATACTACTTACTCTCCAATAATATCGAAGCTGACAGAGCCATTGAAAATCATTTTCTTTTCTCACTCCCTTCTCATTGAGTCCAACAGTAACATCTCTTGCATGTACATCCAAGACTACCAATGCTCCTAGGAGGAGGGGAGAAACAAAGACTATATTAAAAATACCATTTATGAGAAACCTTCTGTAAGATTGAAGCCAATAGGCAGCAAGTACACCCTATTTCAATTAAAAGAAACTATGACACAACCTTAATTATAGTGCAGTGCATAATGCCATTACATTTAAACATTTTCTTACAACTCTTTAAAAATTATTAGTGTTGAAACTGTATAAAAATTATTTCATGAAAATTATTCTGAGAGAGACCATGAATATGAATTAGGTAGAGGTGAAAGCATGTACTTTTTTACAAGGTGACAGGCAATGGACAACTGATTATTGCATAAAAGTTTATACTATTGTTAACAGAAACAAAATGCATGCTAGAGATTAGAAGATATGCACACTTTATAATTATGTAGCATGTTTCCTAATGGGCAGCCTACAGGCTGTACACATAGTTTGAAATTTATCATGGTGAAAGTGACTTTGCACTGCTATGAAACTATTAATTATTGAGAAATTAATAATTTGATCATCTATTGTGAAACTTTGCTGGGATAGAGAATGTGCAAGTATGCACCACATATATATACCAGCTGCCCATTTGAAGTTTCGCAGCCAACAGAGCACATAGTTATGACATCAAAGGTATTGAGTTGAGGCTGATTCATATAAAGAAATGATGAATGAATACTTAAATGTAAATTGGAACTTGCACAATGAAGCTAATCATATTAATTGATATCATTGTATGATTCAGTTGAACCACACTTTAAGAGCTTTAAGAGTGTGTAGTTCAACTGAAGCCATACAATGATATCAATTAATATGATTGGCTTCACTGCGCAAGTTCCAATTTACATTTAAATAGAGCTTTAAGAGTGTGTAGCTCAACTGAATCATACAATGATATCAATTAAAATGATGAATGAATGTTTGATGAAATGAGCACTGAAATAAGTATGCAGCCTGCAATGCTTAAAGTTACTTGGCATTCATCTTTTCAGGGTAAGGAAAACATCCAGAAAAAACCTCACCAAACCAAATGACTTTATGGAATTGAAACCTGAAACCTCCAGATTTGCACTTACAAGGCCATGAAAGCAGTCTTCTTACTTTCCTATCTTTATTATATAAATAAAATTTTCTGCTTTTCAGCTATTATTGCTTATTAATTTAGAGAGTTCTGGTGTTATTTAACAGTATGAAATTTATCTCAAAGAAAAATTTTGCTTAGCTATTAACCCACGAATGGTCACTATGCAAAAAGTTCCCAAGTGGTTGTGTATGAGCATTTTGCTTACAGGTTTGTTTATTTTTCTAGATTTTTTTTTAATTTTCTGAAAATAAAATCAATATTCATATTAGACATGCCTATAAGGTTTTTATCTTTCTATGAGTATTCTATAACAATAGGAGTCAATGAAAAATTAAGAAAGTTTAGAGCTCTCCTTGATTTTGTTGCAGTGTGAATTTAACTAGTCTTCTCTTTCTACTGTACCCATTTTAAAACAAGGAAATCATGTGTTAATTCTTGGATATCAAGAAAAAATAACACATAAATGAAATCACTTGTCTTCTGACTAAATGGAAAATATTCTTGACAGGTTGGTGGTAACAATGCTTTGGTTAACAGTACATATGAGCTATTCAAAAGAAAGTGGAATTTTTCAGTGTGTAGATGTCCATTTTGGTATTGCTAATCCACTAATCCACACGGTTATGCTAATCCACTGGCCTATCTTGAAAATATCCTACATGGATGGTCATGCAAAGAGAGAAATGCCCACAATAGCATTCAGGATCTTTAGGAGACCCTTATTATGGGCAGGTATTATGGTGCATAAACTTTAGACTGTACCAGCTTGTGCAAGAATAACAAAATATTAGCTATAAAAAAATGCATACTCATAACTCAAGGAATCAAAAAATTTTTAGACTTTAAAATAATTCGTGAGCAAAAGGTTCATATAGCTTGCAGGTTAACAATGCTGATACTGTTTTATTTCTAAATGATTCCACATACCTTAAACTATCTTCTTAAGGTGGGCAACCTGATCATGTGCATATTGATTCAAATAATGACATTTCTTCTTCTTCTTTTTTTTCCATAAAAACAAGTATGGAGTGTTCAGTCATAATAACATAATGTTTAATAGAAGAAATGGAAGTGAGAAAATGTATTTGGGATCCTTAAAATAAGAGTTCCAGAGACAGGAATGCATGTAAAAAATTTTTGTGTGAAATTGTTCTGTCCTCAAAGTTGAGGTTGGGGAAGTGGAAAAAAAGATATGTAACTTAAAATTGCAATGTAACAAGGAACTATTGAAAATAAATAAATCAAAAACTTCAGGTTTAGGCAAGAACCAGACATATGAATTCCTTTTTAGCAAAACACATTTTGTCCACCACCTGCATTTTGTTATTTTCCTCTCATTTTCTTCCACAATAGCAGCATAAGTAGCAGCAGCTGCACAAAGCAATAAAAATTTCTTCATGTTGAATCTGATTTTCAATAATATCCTATTTAAATATTCCAAATATAAACAATCTTTATTTGTTTTGTAAGGAACAAACCTATATGATACAAAATGTCATATACAGTTCTATACTAAAGTTCCAGATGTAAACCCACCCATACATAGTTTCCACCATTATTAATGGTCTTATCATAACATGATACTCTCTTTATATCCCTGTATTTAGAACAATACCATTAAGATAAACAACATGTATTTACAGTTTCTTTAAAGGAAATGCTAGGCACCAAGGAACTTTTGTAGATACATCAATATATGAAAAACTCATGGCCCTAAGTCTTAAAGGAGGTGATCAAATTACTCCCAGTTAAATAGCTTGATGAGATCTTGCAAATTTTGACACCAATGTGGACATTGATACATTCTTTATAAATTTTCTTTTCCATATATTTAGTTACTCATGGCATTTACTCTATACATTTCACAAAGTTGACAATAAATTCTTGATATACAACACAATTTCAACTGCCATGGCGAAGTGAGCAAAATAATAATTATATTATATAGTCTTGCCATAAATACTGTCACAAACTTTTGAAAAGTACACTTATCACCCTCATTATTGAGTTCAGATGCAGCAGAAAGAAAAAATCTTCAGATTTAATCATAGAATGGAGAGATTATGAGAATCATGTTGCAATGATAGCTCTTCATAAGGTTGGAAAATAATCAAGAAAGATTTTACAGATCCTCAAAAAGTGAAAATTAGTAAGATGTTTCTGTACTGTACCATCTAACACTTTACTGAGACTGGTAATGTTGATGAATGAGAGCCAGACATCTGCCCTCTTTAGGACCATAACTATTTTCAAACAATGGCAGCCTATGTATGGCAGACTACAATTTGGGAGCACATGGTGGTGGCCCCTCAGATAAAACATATCCAGAAGATCTATGTCCAAAGTTCTTCAATACACCCTGGATAGAGGGCTTTTCATTGCAATAATGGGCATTTTTAACTGCAGAACTGGAGCAGCAGAGGATTTTGAGATGAAAACGACAGTATAACTAACAATGGCCAGCATCATTTTTTTTAAATATCAGGAAATATTCAATATGGATGGAAGTTACAATTTTCAAAATAACAGAGTATATGCATTGACTTCATGATAAGCTTGGAAAAAGGTCCCAAAGGTCCAGGGAAACCATCACCCTGTCTCAATAATGTTTTGGTGGGGAGTGAGTTATAATGGTATCACCAAGCTCCATTTCAGTCAAAAGGGACTGAGAAAAACTGCCAAAGTGTATGAAGCTACTCTGCTTTTACCTGTGGCAAAGAAGTTGAAAACAACTTTGTTCAAGAACAGGCATTGAAGCTTCCAGTAAGACTTAGAAAGGTCACCCAGGCATAGGTTGTGAGAAATGTTCCAGGTTTTATTAGTGATCAAGATTGGCCTTGTAATAGTCCCAGTTTGCACCCTCTGGACTATAAACTATGTTCAATGCTTGAGGGTATGGTTTGCAAGAAAAGACACAATATTGAGAGTCTCAAGTGGTTTTTTTGGAGTCAATAGTAGCAGATTTCCAAATGTAGATAGAATGCATTGCTATAAATGAATGGCCTGAGACACTGAGAACTGTTTAAAAATTTGGAAAACATGAGAGAACAACTTACAGAAGCAAATGAAAAAAATATTAAAATATAATGCAGCTACTTAACTAAAACCTTATAACAGTGTTTCTGACAAAATGAGGTAATATGTTGTTGTGATGATTGGAATTAAACACTCAAGAATTTTCATTAACTTACATTTTAATAGAACATGTTCATGAACCTTTTGTCTGCATCATCAGTTACCTGTCAACAAAAATCTATGAAACATGTTCTGCTAAAATGTAAGTTAGTAAAGTTGCACAAGTGTTCACTTTGACTCATCACATCTACATAGTAATTTAATTATTTGACAATGAATGTCTGCCACATAATATTACTTACATTCAAGAAAGAGGTAACACATTGAACTTCACCGGAAGCAGCTTAATTGTCTTGATTACTTTAAACCATTAACAATGTCTTATCATCTTAAAGCAGAACCCTTGATTTACCATTGTATACAGGAGTCTAATTCTAATGTTCACAATTATGACTGCAATGCAGCCGTAATAATATTAACAAACAGAGCTTATTTTCTGGATTTACTTGTACTACCCACCTAATGTTATTCGATTTTGTACACTCAGCTTTCCACGAACCAGTTCAATAATCTCATTGATCTGTTCATTTAAAGTCTTTACATATTTTGTAAGATTATGCTGGGCAATAGCTTCATGTACTTCCACAGTCCAATATGTCATAGCAATGCAAAGCACAGTCTGGCCGGGCCAATCCAATACCCATTTATTTCTTGCATTTACAGTGTATGCATCAAAAGCATCAGATACCTTCTGAAAATTGTAATAGAAAACATATTCTCTGTATCAGCACCGTCATTCCAATAAAATATCATCTACTAATAAAATATTATTAATACATGTACTAGACATTTACCATATTTCATTAATTTATTTGCTCATTCTTTCACTATCTGTTTAACTTTGGAATCAATAATAATAAAGTACAATTAACAGATTAAAAAAGCAAGTTATGCTCGCAATATTTTCCATTTGTTAAACATCATTATTGTTGGCTGTATTATGAAAGAGTGTAATTAATGAATTTCTTTACTAGAATTTGTAATGCACTGCTGTGTTGACTACCTAGCATAAATAAAAATCAATCTGGAATCCCCACTCCCAATGCTGGATAAGGAAAATAGTACATTAACAGTCTGTGTTGGGAACGGTTCCACAAAAAATGGCCTTGTTATACAAGTGGCTAACAGACAGAATGTGTATGAATATTGCCAGTTGTTGCACTACATGCATTTTACATAAGGCTACACAATGAAAGAAAATGTGATATCAATTTATATGCATCACTTTTTTTAAGCAATCTATTGTCTCTTAATACTACTGTATAAACAAAAGAGTTCATTCATATGCTGATATTGACAGGCTGAACATTAAGGTATCAACTGAGAAACGTTTTCCATAGTTTATTTGTCAGAAAAAAACATTCTTTTAAAATCTCAAGCAATTTCTTTTTCTAGTCTTCAGCTACCATTATATCCATTCTGAAAAATTTTCCTAAAAGCAGCCTAAAATGGAATTTAACTTTTGTTAAGGTAGTGGGATAATCTATTATAGTGAATTTGAAGATGATTTATTTTATATCTATTTAATTATAACTTAACAATTAACATTATTTCTTGATATATTTCCAACTGCAATTTTTATCATTGTTGATGTATAACTGTTTACTGAACATTGCTTCACCTGTCTGAAGAGTCACAAAACATCATTGGCTGAATCTATTAAATATGTACATATATGCTCTAAATTCTTCCTAGTATGATCAATTTAAACTTTGTGAATGCTTTATGTTTAACTTTACACAAATTCTGTAGCATTACAGTAGACCATCAATACCACATATGGGCTGCTCTGTATGCACCTTTCCTCTTACATCTAACATACAATGATGATTTCCCTCCCCCTCCCCAAGTTATTATAATTAAATCATATTTAAAATCTAAGACATAAACTTATTGTCTCTTCTTCTATTTTCTGGTTACCTTATGAATGCTATTTTTCATAGCAGCCTCCAGTTGGACCAACCATTTTTCTACTTGTCCTCTAGCTGCTTCTGTAGAAATCGCATCAATTAATTCTACTTCCTCTCCTTCACTAGACCTCATCATAGTTACTTCAAGATCTTCTGTGAAATTCAAAGTTGCTATTCCTTCAAAACACTTCTTCAGGTGTGGCTGCACACTATAAATAGGGAGAGTAAAATTCTCATTTTTTTATATTTTAACAGATTAAATATAGTTTTCTGTGAACACTTAATATCTGCATTAACTTTACAACTTACCGAGTGGGATCCTTAGTCTCTGAGAGGATTTCTAACAGCTCATCATTAGAAAGGAAGAAAAATCTTGGGAAAAATAGTCTTTTCTTTTCCAGATAGCTGTTCAATCCACGTAGAATCAACTCTAGGAGATTGTTGCATTTTTTTAAACGTTCAGATATTTTTTCAATTTCTATCACTGACATAACTTTGGGATCAGCAACTGCTGATTTCATTATATCTCTCCAGATCTATTAAACGAGAGTATATAGTGTTATATTACCTTAATAAACCTAAATAGTTCTGAAAGTATAATTCTATAAAATGTTATAGGGAAAACAGAATTATAAGGACATCTGTGAATGTGCTGGAATCTAAGAAAAGCTTAGGGAAATATGGTGCACACAAAATTTACTTAAAAGGATAATTTTGCTTTTGTGTTATAGAATTGAAAGGACATACAAGAAATTTACTTATAGATTACCCAAGTTTTAATACTAGCAAAATGGAACTTATATTTCACTTTCTTTATTCCAATTTTGACATTCTTGTTTTGTCATGAGTTATAAAATATGGCAAAACTATGTGAAATGAATGATTCTTATAATTAAAATTATTATATTTTATTAAGGAATAGCCAAGGACAGAATTATGTTGTGAACAGAAAACCAAGAATACTATATATTAGAATTTAAAATATGAAAATATAAATATATTTATTTGGACCAATTACATTAATTTTAAATAGGAATACTTAAATTAAATGAATTTACTCTGAACCTTATTTCAAATAAATCCAACATGCAGAGGGATTATAAAACCACTGTAAAACTTTTAGCTTCACAAACCATCCTCTTCAGTTAAAATGGAGAGAATGAAAGAGATAAAAAAAGAGGAAAAGAAAGGTAGTAAATCTCCTGCAGTCAACAGTAATATTACTAAATATTTGTTCACCGTTCATACTTTTTTTTTTATAAAATATGTATTTAAAATTTACATATAATTAAAATCATATGATCAAATATTTTAATTGGTGAGCTGATTATATACTCTTACTCTCCACTTATTTGACTGAGGATGTTTTGTTGACCCTTGGCCACATCCTTGATTGCCAGTCGATTTACCAACATGTTTTGCCAATAAACATTGGTAAGTGGAGAAATAAGAATGCATAACCAATACACCAGCTAAAAATTTCATTTATATATTTTCCACTGTGAACATTCTATCACGTTGCATTTAAGCTACATCATGTGGCTATATATTAGCATACCTTATCCACAGCACTAAATCTGCGGGCTTCTTCTGGCATCTGTGTTTGAATATCAGGAGATGAAAAGATTGGTTCCAAATAAAGCCAAGTTGACTGAACTTTCAGCCAATCATCTAAGATATCCATTAAAAGAGTAAGCTTTCCTTCCCAAACACTATAAATGATCAAAAGCACACATTAAGTGACAAATAAATACATGCTATAACAAAATATTCAATAGACTGATTACACAACTATCCTCATTTATACTACAATGTTTTACTTAAAAGGAAAAAGTTATCAATGAATTGTATATACTTATCAAACAGAAAGTAAAAAGTTATAATAAATTCTTTAGATAACTACAATGCATACTCAGAATGGTAATTAGTAAAGCATGTGTTCTTCAAGGTTCTATAAGTAAAATATATATCATATTTTACTAATCTTTCCTCAGTAATAAAGAAACATGCTTATCCAATTCTTTTTGCAGATGATACTAGTATTCTCATTAAAGAGAACAATCAGTCGCCTCTCAGATTTATCCAATGATATTTTCAGTTAACTACATAACTGGTTTGACAGTAACAAAATTCATATAAACTTTGAAAAAACTAAATACATTAATTCTCTCTCTCTCTCTCGCACGCACACACACACACATATTCTAGACCTAATGATAAAATAAGAAGGCAATAAAATCATCAAATCTAGTAACAAAAATTTCTTGGTCTTATAATTGACCATAATATGAATTGGAAAGACCATATTGATTACATTTTACCTAAATTAAGCCTGGCATGTTTTGCAATAAGATCGCTAACTGATTTTATAAATAAGAGCAACCTAAAAATAGTATATTATGCTTATTCCATTCCTTAATGATTTTATGGAATAATGTTCTGAGGAAATTTAGTAAATTCATATGTGCCAGGCATATATTTCTGTTGAGAATTAACTATAATGAATAATAACATGTATAGTACAATTGAGAATCTAAGCTGCTCTTAAAAATGCCCACAACCTAAAAAGTTATAATAAAATTGCCCATATAAAGCATTAACTTTTCTAAAGAAGCAGTTTGATCCTATTTATGTCATACATGAATAAAATGCATTTTTTTTATTAAAATAATGGGAAATTACATGTTAAATATTATAAGTTTAAATTATTTTTATATTAATTATACATAACAATTACATTACTGTGCATTAATGAATATTTTTTAGGTATGTTATATTGAAATTAGGAGAAATATCAAAAGAAAAAAGAGAAAAAATCACTTGTAGACCATGAAGTAACAACACATGGAAGATGCATGTTCTTTATGCATGAAAAATATGAAATGCTTATAATGATACAAATAAAAATATGCTGCAAATAACTTGTACATGAAACTGTTAATATAGTTCAGGAAGAATAATTCTCTCTATACATGTGAAACATACTTCATTCATAAGAGCAGTGAGCTAGTCATATTTGCATTATAACCAAATTAACAACAAAACCTTCCTACTTACGTTATTTCTTCAATAAATGGTTTTATATATGGGGAGCTTTTCATTGTCTGAGTCTTTACAATATGATCATCCAAAAGTATCTGTATATCATCAACTGATGATAATATGTGTGTTCCACTATCTCTATATGGCAACATAATAAATTCCATGTCAGCCCATTCTTTGTGCATTTTGTTAAGTGCTCTTTCCAAATTATTTTCTTTTGTGGCTGCCTCACTGATTGGCTCAAATTGTGGAATAAACTCTTCAATTCCAAAATCAACCACTCTAGCAAGAGTTAAATCCGGACCACACTTTATAGGAAAGCCTACTATTTCAGAAACTTTCTCCCAATGACGGTCCTTTAATCCTGGGTTACCAAGAGTTAACACAAGTGGCATATGCTCACGGAAACCTTCAATTTTCTCTCGCACCTAGGAATAAATTAATTATTTTTTTATTATGCATATATTCTTTACAATGCATTCTCAATATATTATTTACTTAATAGTACTAAATATACAAAAATTATAATATGGCCTGGTTCTAACCCAGGTTCTATTTCTGGCTAATCTGAATATATTAAAAAGTTTGTTATGCTCTCGGAAGTGCAGGAGAATACCTTTGGAAAAAATTAAAAATCTTTATGCTATAATATGTTGATATTTTTAGCCTATAGTATTTATTTATTTATCCTAATAAGGGCTAGGCAATGGTACCTTATCTTCCTATGCCAGGGGATAACACCAGTAGAATACAAAGTACAATATAATTATTTAAAATACAAAAATAGATGAACAAATTAAAGGAATACATTGCACATAAATATGATGTTATAGTTTACTTTCCAAAATATCTATTACATAACGAGTACCTGTGTAAATATCTGAGATGAATGGTGTCATACTTTGGGATAAAAAAATGAACAAGAACTCATTACTAATCTCTATTCCAAAAATGCAGACTCCAAATCTAACGAACAACTTTATCTTTCTCAATAAGAATTAAATTTGTAATTTAACACACTGAATCACATATTAATAATCTCTTCTGAGTCCAAATATTTAAACACACTATTTTTGGTTTCACTTACTACAGATTTACTCAGAATATATTTTATAGATCTTTGTCCACATCCTCAGCTGTTAAACAACTCTTGGATTATTTGTTGAAGTTGGGTTGGTAGGTCATTCAAAGAAGTGAAGCCAGAAAAAGTATGTTTAAACATTTTGACTGAGAAGAGATTATTAACTTTATCCTTGATTGGCTAATGGTTATGATCTTTTATAGTTATATTTATCTCCCACAAATACTACAATATTCTGTATGTTTTGCAATATATCAATGACCACCTTGATCTAATGGTTAGTGTTGCTGACTGCTAACTGGAAGGAGACCTGGTATATACTTAGATTTTTTCTAAATTAGGATGGTCTGGAATGGGGTCCACTTAGCCTGGTGAGGACAATAGGTCTATGAAGCTACATGATAGGTGACCAGCAGGATGTGCTGATCACCAGCTCCCCTAGCCATGTTGTTGCCAGACAGAGGTAAAGGTAGAGCATGCAGTGGTTACTATGGTAGGCAAACACCCATACTGGACTGTCACGCTAAGAAGAGGAGAAGGGGAAGAAGTTTATTAGTATCAGTTCTGCTTACAGTAGTTCCAACTACAAACTGTTCTTCTAGTAAATAGTTTTGAACTGCGGGAATTTTCACAGTGAAATATAGTATAACATAACAAATCATTATTGAGAAAATCACTCAAATTTCACTAATTTAGTTCCACTTGGACATGTTTCAAAGGCGGTTACCTTCATCGTCCATTTCCTCAATAATAATTTGTTATGTTGTTCTTCTAGTGCTTGATATCTTTTACAATATATTATGAATATAGAGAAGTATAAAAAAGTAAAGTTAAAGTTGCTATATTGCTAATTCTGGAATTACAACAGCCATATACTTAAACTGTTTGCCTCTACCAAGCCAATCTAAGATTGATCCTAATTGCCATATATGCAATTTTGGCAGACAAAGATAATTTGGATACATTTCCTCTGTATTCCAGTTCCCTTGTCAGCTGTTCCACAATTACCCTCATCCCCTCATCCCCATTATCTTCTTATTCATCTTTATACTTTTTTAATGTAATTAAGTATACAGAATTGAGGTGACAGCTTGAAAATGAACTACACCATGCCAAATTGTGGCATTCCAATCAATGTCTAATTAACAAAAGATTTGACATTAAATGCCATATTGCTAGTACTAAAGACTTTTTGTAGCTTATTAATATAGCAAAAATAATTATAATTGATTAAAGTATTAAAAATAAAATTATGGTATTATTTATTTAATCAACATTTTGCAACTAATTTGAGTATTTGCACCTTACCTTTTGAGCAAGACTATGAACTGCTGGCTGCTCAGAAAATACCCTCTCAAGGTTGTATATTGTTCGATAGTACATTGCCACATCTTGATCCATTTCTTCAGGATCATTAGTGCCTATTTGGCTGTTCATCCATAGGTCATACTTGGTCATAAATTCAGCAGCATTTTCAAACAGCTTTCTATATGGAGTTAATTTATCCGCCAGCTATGCAAAAAATGAAGCATTAAAACTACAGCAACAATGAAATTATTATATATATTATTTTTCTGTCTATATGATTTTTTTGTGAATTGCGTTTAAATGCTGAATATAGATTTTGTGTACATGAAAGCAGAATTAATGGTACCAAACTTCCTTGCTTCTCAAGTTTAATATGTTACTCCAAGATAGATTTATTTCCATTGTGGTGAAAATATCTGCATACACACACACACACACACACACATATATATATATATATATATACACACACACACACATACACACACAGCCACCCATGAATGCTCAATGACACATAGGGGAGGGTTGGTGTGAGAGGATGGGTAATGGAGAGAGTTCGGAAGTATTGGTTTAGGATACAACAGATGTTGGTTTCTTTGTTAAATGAATGTTTAACATTTCAGGAGTCTCAGGTACAGGATTTCTATTGGGTAAACAAAGTTGGGTAAGAGTTAACAAGGAATGAAATGGGTGATGTATGGTTAAGAAGAATTTATGTGGAGGGAGGTTTATGGAAAAAGATTAGAATAAGGTTTCAGGACTAGATGGATAGATATTACATTCTACAGTGAGGGGGAAGAGATCACTAGTGTTCTATTAGGAGAAAAAAGGAGGTATTAAAAAAGATAGATACATTAATAATTGTAATAAGCAGGAGAGAGAAGGGATGGCATGGTTTAGATTAGAAATCTGGAGCTTAAGGGGTTTTAGAAGTAATTGCTTTATATGTGGAAATTTGGAAAATATAGAACATATTATGTTTGAATGCTCAGGAACAAGTGAATGCAGACAACAAGCAATATGTGGTAAATGGATGAAGTTAAATAAACAAATTGCAGCAAAGAAAATGTTTGATGACCAAATACAAATTAAGAATCTTGGAGAATATTTGTATAGAGTTAAGCAGAAAACAGATATACTATCACCAGAACCAACATAACAGCTTTTCAAAACAGTGCAATGCTTATACAATAAATTACCAAATTACCTAAAAACAATAGACAAGAAAACAAAATTTGAAACAGCACTGATAGCTTTTCTGCTTCATCACTGCTTCTACAGTGAGGATGAATACTTGAAATGGGACTACTGGGGATTAGGTGTGAATGTATATATAGAACCATGTACATAATGTTATATATATATCTGTAAATATATATATATATATATATATATATATATGTCCAATATCATGCACATATTTGTGTAACCAAATGATTTACAGGATCAATAAAGTCTTTATCTAACAAATGGTTATGATCAGTCAGGAGAGACAATCTGCAATTTTGATTGTGTTTGCCTCCTGTAATTGCATGGTAGTGGTATTGTGATTATATGTGCATTAGAGTAAAAGTTTTAATGTATATGGATGTAAGCTAGTTAAGCACAGGAGTTTTATGAATGAGGACAGATTTATTGTCAATTTTGGGTGATTATTGAATTGCATTAAGTGTTTTAGTTTATGTTATTAGTGATTCTTTATTTAGTAGAAGGGGCTGTGCCAAAACCTTCTGGATACACCAGTAAAGTTACTGATGGACCGAGGACTTGAACTTAGCAAATACTGTAAAATATATTTATTTATTATTTATTTAATCTGGTACAGCTAAGGCCATTAGGCCTTCTCTTCCACTCTACCAATCTAATAATAATTACATTAAGTTATAGTAACAATATTACAATCATAACATTGACAATACTCATACATGTAAACCAATGTAAACATGATATATATATAAATATATGTATACTAATAAATAAATAAGGATAATGAAAAATATTAAACTAAGAAGAAGGAAAAAAATTAAGGAAATAAAAGAACAATAATATGCAACAAGCACAGCAATGACAACTTGTATACATCAACCTACATAAAACCTAAAATTGGAAATAAATATACAAGCAAAATATAAAATTAAAAACCCTAACAATACTATGAAAGATATAAGAAAATTTATGATAGTAATATCAATAATAGAATGAATAATTCTACAGCATAATAAAATAACTAAATCCCTGTATTTGAACAAAAGGAATTTAAATCTAGTGTAATCAATTATTTTTAATAATATTAAACAATTTATTATGAATGCTCCTAAACTGTGGCAGTTTCTAACATCCTGTCAGTTGAATGGTGAAAATTAATATGTTACATAAAATTTTTGTATTAGAGTGATTTAAATATTGGCCTGGAATAGAGCCTGGGTTAGAACTAAGCCATATGTAATATTTGTAAACTTAGTGCTAATTAAATAAATAAACCCTAAAAGAAAAAACTATCAGGAGTCCAGACTGGAGTACATATGAAAACCATGAGAGACAACTTAAAACATAAAAAGGATATATCTAACTTGCAATAGAGTTTAAAGGAAAACTATCGGTACCTATCCAATTCTGTTCAATCATTAATTTAGTCAAAACCCCACCAAAATGGTCAACATCAGATTTTTACAGAACTTGAACATTTTGCCAGATTTATTTCTTTGCAGGATTTCCAAAATTTTTAAGTCTTGTGACAAAGTTTTCTGTTTTGTGATCTAACATAAAATTTTACTTTATATTAACAAACTCTTTAAACAAAATTAAATTCCAGTAGTTTCAACCATCCACATATGATTTTGTTGGAAAAAAACTCAATTAAGTCAGAAGAGTGTGTAAATTCTAGACTGGATTGTCAAAACTTTTATAATGTTTAAAAAATTGATAAAAAATTATCACTGATACCAGGTCTTCACAAAAATATGCATATTAGTGAACTTCCAGTAAGGCATATTTGTATGAGTTTCTAGTTATTTGTTATTATATTATACTTATTTAAATATTGTACTTGTGAAGCTGTTAACAATGAAGTGGTAATATATCCTAAACTTAGGTATTCATTTTTTACACTAAATTCCACTTGCTTACATAAAAGTAAGATGCATTTTGGGAGAATCTCTCCCATCTTCAGTTGCTCACTGAACTACCATTACTGGAAATGATGGTTAGACACCTGGATGTACCTGTGGTGGCCTATATTGGTTGAAGTAGGAAATTGCTGTGTTCATCCATGGGAGAAAACTGGAAATTCACTAGGTTATCTCTATTTTTTAATATAATTTTTTTTTCCCAAGTGGATAACTCCAATGGGTTGTGAAGATGTTTCAGCAGTTTAATTTTCGGTTTTATTTCATGATTTTTGGCCCAAAAGTGAGCTGCTACTGCTGATTTATCCACCTAATTAAACCAAATATTCCTAAAATGTTCCTTGTTCCTTTCTCCAAATTTCTCTTTGTTTTGCCTATATAGCTCTGCTCACAATCTGCACATTTTATTTTGTAAATTCATGATTTCTGTTCTTTGATATGGAGTCTTTTACTATGCAACCCAATAAATTCTTGATGTTATATCTGTTCTTTGGGGCTAACATTATCCCATGTTCTTTGAAAATTTTCTTGAACTTGTTGTGGTAAATTGGGTGGTAGGTGAAACTTTTGAATTTGTATTCTTCTTTTGTGTTTTTCAGTGTGGAAACTTCCCTTATCCCTTTTTGTCTTTTAGATTTATTGATAATTTTTATCACTGTGTCTTTGTTGAAACCATTGATTATAGCTGTCTTTATTATTTGTTTGCATTCTATTTTGTACTCTGCTTCTGTGAGTGGAATATTCATCAATCTATGTGCCAAACTGTGAAATACTACATATTTATGTGGAATGAGGTTATAACTCTCATTTTTATGTAGTTTTCTGTGTGCGCTTCTTTTCTGTAAATTACAAAATTCAAACAATCTCCATTTCTTATAATTTTTAAATCTAGAAATGGTAGCCACCCATTTCTTTCTTCTTCTATGGTAAATTGTATAGATTCATGTTATGTTTCATTGTTTATATTTATTTATTTATTCATTCAAATAGCAAGTTCACAAATGTTACAATGTGGCCTGGTTCTCTGGTTCTCACTCAGGTTCTATTCTATAAATATATTATTTATATTTTAACTGAACTCATATACAAAAGTCTTCATTTACATACTAATTTTTGCTATTCAACAGTGTTTGCTAAGCCCCAATTCTCGGTTCCTCAGTAGCTTCCTACTGATATGTCCAGAGGACTTTGTCACTGCCTCTTCTACTAAACAAAGAAACACTATATTAAATAAATTAAAACATTTTATACAATTCAATAATGACCCAAAATTAGCAATAAGTCTGTTCTGGTTTGTAGAACCCCTGCCCTTACTAGCTTAAATCCATACACTTTTCAACTTTTAATCTACTATACATAATCACAGTATAACTGCCAGCCAATTACAAGCCAAACAAGACAAGCACAATAAAATAAAAAAATACAATAAAACTCACGGAACCCCTCTCCTCACTGACCATTTGTTTGTTCTTAACTCTATACAAATATTCCCCAAGCTTCCTGATTTGACTTTTGTCACTAAACATTTTCTTTGCTGCAATTTTCTTATTTAACTTCATCCATTCATCACATATTGCTTGCTGTCTCCATTCACTTGTTCTTGAGCATTCAAACAAAATATTTTTTACATTTTTCAAATTTCCACATATAGGGCAAACTCCATGTTCACAATTACTTCTAAAAGTCCCATAAATTCCAGATTCCTAATCTAAACCATGTCATCCCCTCTCTTTCCTCTTTATTACACTTATTAATGTATCTATCTCTTTTAACATTCATTTTTATCTCCTGATAGAATGCTAGTGACTTTTTTCTCCCCATTATAGAATGCAGTATCCTTAGGTCTACATTCTCAACTCAACCTTACTCTAATCTTGTTTCCAAAAACCACCTTCCAGATCACTTATTCTTAGCCATATATCACTCATTCCATTCCTTGTTAACTCTTCCCAAACTTTGTTTTACTCAATAGAAATTCTCTATCCCAGACTCCTGAAATTTTAAACATTAATTTAACAAGGAAATCTTTGGCATCTGTTGTATCCTAAACCAATACTTCAAAATATTCTCCATCCTCTCACACCAACCCTCCCCTTCCCAACAGTGCTCCTGCATTTGCACCATTTTGTGGAATTCCCAACACAACCTTACAAAACCTACTGAGTATCCTATCCATACATTTCCAACTTTCCTTTATCCCCCATATTTCAATGTCATATGTGCATACTGCTGTTAATTCTATCATGTACCTTCTCTAAATCAACAAACATTGCATACAAAATACCACATTTATTTGTCAAATACTTATCTATCATTGTTTTAATAACAATTGCATTATCAGCTGCTCTCAGATCTTTCCTGAAACCTGATTGAAATGGAGAAATTAACATGTTTTCTTCTACCCAGTCATTAATTCTCTCTGTTAGAATCCCAGTGAAACCTTACCAATATTAGATAAAAGAGGTTTAACTACCTGGATCATCAATAGAATCTTTTTCTTTAAAAATAGAGTGAATAATGGTTGTATACCAACTCTTGGATATCCTTTTGTTAACTTAATTAAATGTAATAATCTAGTCAAACACTCTAATTGATCTTGCTCCTGACACCAGACCTGGAAAAATTCAACTGGCAGTCCATCTTTACCTACTGCCTTGTTCTTCTTTCCCTTTTGAACCTGCTTTATAACTTCTTTACAAGAAAACTCTCTGTACAGAGTTTCATTGTATCTTATTCTAATTTCAAATTCCATTTCTTCATCTCAGAATCTCTGAATCCAAATAAATATTTAAAATACTCTGCCCATTGCTCTGGCATGCTCTTGTTTTTGTACAGTTTCTTATAATTGCCCATATTTATTGTGCCTTCCCAGATTTGATTTTGGCCTCTATTTCTAATATCCTTTTCTACTCAATTCATCTTTCTTATTGTCCAATAACCTTTTATACAGTGCTTTTTACTTCATCACTTTTCCTTTATCCTTACATTATGCATTTGCTCTCCACTTAATTATGGCATCCTTTAACTTTTCAGATCTCTGCATTCTTTATCAAATCAGTTATCATAGTTTTTAGTTTTATTCGTACTCTTTTTAAGTATATTATTATCTATCCATTTAAGCACAAATTCTAATAAAAATAATTCCTCTCCAAATTTATTGTATTAAATGCATGTTCTGATATTGTACTTTTGTTGTCCAATTGACTACCTAAAGTATAACTTTTTGATAAGAGTGTATTAATAATGCTACCAAACCAATTAGAAAATTTGACTTTCAGTGATACAGTTATTTTTGAATTCTATAGTGGGTAATTAACAACATATTAAATACACATAATTAATTTCCTCTGCAATTTTTCTTAATTTTTTTCTTTATACGAGAACCATTTATTTCTATGAATTCCTGATCATGTGCAAGGGCTGACCAATATGCATTCAGGCATATTAAGGACAAATTTTCCCTAATTTTTATCAAAAGCATCTGGTAACCCTAGCACAAATGTAGGAGCAGGGGTCTATAGTAACCTATTTCCATTCTATATACAATTTGGTTCGAATCTCTCAGATTCAGATGGAGAAAAGATGACATATGTACAAAACTAGCTTAATTTACACCAAGGTAAATTCACAAAGTATTATTTTATCTGACTCAAAAACTGCTATTGAGTGTGTCAGCAAAGCTTTTCTTCCCTGCCCAATGGACATCTTTAACTATCAGAATACCATTAAGATCCTGAATGAGAAAAGATGGGAAAACAGTTGTACTTCAATGGATCCAGGGCACTGTTAGATTTATGGTAATGAACAGGCAAATGCACTTACCAAGAAGAGAGCCAAACTATCCCTAACCTCTACCATATTATTCAATATAGCAGCATGTCTAGCTTTCTATCAAGGTCTTGATTAAAGAAAATTTTAAAAATGTTGAAAAACTTTGATGCAGGACACATCTTCTGAGCCATGGAGAAATGAGGTGGTTATCTTTTGCCTTAACATGGGATATTATACATTGGTGAAAACTTCCACAGAATAGGGATTGTGCCAGCTCCAACCTTCATGTTATGTAATGTCAATGAAGAAATTGACCTCCTACACCTGAACATTAGTCCAGTACTGCACTCCTCCTTTAATTACTGTTGTTTTTGCTTTGTTAATTATCTTTAATGTATTACATTATAGGCCATTAGTTATATAAATATATGTATATTGGTGGGTAGCACCGCCTGTGGTGCCTCAGTAGTTAAAAACACTATTCTAACAAAAAAAAGGGGGGAGGATGGGAACATTGGTTCCTTAAAACATGTAGTAACTTAAATACAGTAAGTGAAGTGTGTCAGAAATTCACCAGCATTGTATTAATTAATATATGTATGTTTCCCTAAAACTAAGTATAATCTGTTTTCATATTGACAAGCAATTATTATGTTCACCTCAAATGCCAGCATAACCTACAAATATAGATAAAATGGCAAAACTGCAAAGTCTGTATGTTTCTTTTCATAAAGAATATAATACATTTTGTTGTGGAAAGTTTTATTCTAACAGTAACTAAGAAAAGATATTTAAATATTTTAAAAATATTAAAAACAGGGGATATTTTTATAACCATTATAAAAAATTATTTGATTTATCCTTTACATAACATTTAAAATACTCTTATAAAATGCACACACATTGCATGCTGAACAATAAAATTATATTTATAGTATAAATGTTATAAAAACAGTTTTTTATTGATTATTGAAAAATATACATTTGCAAAGACAGTGATAATTTGAGCTTAACAGGCCCATATTTATAAAAAAAACTTTTTCTGCATGAAGCTCAAAATTCTTAGCAATGATAGTTGATATTTACAACAAATTGCAAGTAGATTTTATTAGTTCAGCAGAAATCTTTTTTCTGGAATCAGTACATTTATGGTTCATAAAAAAAAACACTCTCCCTACTTAAGTATGCAGGTAAATTAGTGTCAAATTCAATGATATTATTTTCCCATTTTGAGTATTATCAACTAATATATTTAAAATGTTATATTGCTACCCTCCTTTCTTGCAATTTTTGTATCAAGGAGAGTGTTTAATGAATAAAAAGTTTCCACGATAATTAACATCATGAAGATTATATTAAAGATAGATGTTGTTTGATTTAACCAGAAAGACTATTGATTATAAAAATATTTTAAATGCTCACTTTGATTTCTTCAAAAAAACTCTATATTTATGTACCAAAACTCATAAACAGAATATTACATGAAAGAGTAACAGTTTGAGTGATTTATGGGAGATTTTTTTCTTAAATACTGCAAACAGAAGATTTGAAAAAATGTAGTTGAAATATTTGCAGAACACAGGAAATACAGAATGTTTGGCAACCCTATGAATAACTAAAATATAGTATTACTAATATCATCAAGGAAGAAAAAATGTTTAAAGGATTTTCCAAAGTTATTTTAACAATTATGTTTAAGCAAAGTGATAAAAGACAATATATTCTGTGATTCTCATATCAACACATTTGTATACAGTTGTGTTTTACCCTTTTGAAAAGATCTGTCCTTTATTTCTGATATTGAATGGAAACCTATTAATCTTTAAATAGTTTAAATAGATGTGAATATTGTCCAAAGGGAGTGGAAAACTGTTTTTTAAATTAACAATATTAAAAATCATTTTTTCATTTTTGCAGATTTATGCATAAAAATTATTCAACTTTAGTACCAGACTGATAGATTGAAGTTTTATTAAGCACTTGACATAAGTTCCTGAAAATATATATTTTAATTCTTTAAATAATTCTTTTCCCGCATAAGTTATAATTTTAGTGGCTGTATCTACCTACATTTCTGAAACTTATTTAATGTAACATAAAAGAATATTACATTACATTAAAGTTAAAGTTAAAAGTTAAATCACCAATATACAGTGTACTTAGTTGAATATTTTTACAATAACTAGAGTTAGTCAAAACTAGCAAAAAGTTACTATGGGATTATATCTATAAACAAATATATTCAAAGATATGGACCATGTTGTACTGTGGACTATTATCAACTGTCCACAAAGTAGTCACTATAGAAGGTATTCTATATAGTAACCATATATTCTCACACATCTTGCAGTGTCGGTCCTGGTGGTGTAGTGGTTACCATACTTGCCTCCTATACCCAAGATTGCGGGTTCGAACCCGACCAGGACCGATGGATTTTTTGGGGCGTAAAAATCCTAAGTATGGCTTCCTTCAGAAGGGAAGTAAAGCTGTGGGTCCCATGTCATACATTTGCGGCACGAAAAAGAACCTCAAGCCTGTAAGAGAGGCCTCTGAGCAAAATTTGTCTGCCGTTTCATGCCCTGATTTGAATGGGATGCTGATGACCTGAGATGTTAAAGAGTGCCCATAAATAAAATCAATCAAAAAAAAAAAAAAAGATCTTGCAGCCATATGTTTCAACCAATCACATACCCATGCAAACCTGGCTACTCTTGGATTTGATGACTTTCAGTGTACACATACCCCTGCAACATTTATATGTTGTTGTGGGTATGACACCAAGATTTTTAAGTTCCATCATAGCCAAAAATCCAAAGAATTGATATGCATCTGTGAAGTATGTATTGGACCTTACCAATCAATCCATTGCTCACTAAAGATCTGCGTTAGGTGTTGTTGCATGTGTACAAAATGGGGTGGTAGTCCATTGTGCATGAACTCTGTGTTGCCATTTATTAATATCTGCAACTTCAACTGACTGGTATATAATGTGCATCATTAGTGCACTGCATAAATAAACACAACCAATAAGAAAAGAGCAATGAGCCAAAATAAAAGATAGTCCACGTCACATAAGAAGAGAGAACTTATTATCTTGGACCCTTGTTTATTAGAATCTGTTTGGTCACAATACGAATGGTCAGCAGATATTTCTTTTCAGATGTATGCTCATGATAACTTTTTGCTAGTTTTGACCAACAGTACCAGCTACATGCAACACTTTGATTTAAACATCCTGTGTATGTTAGTAAAACTAGAAAAATACAGAAGAATACATCTATTATATCTTTTTATGACAATTTAAGTTCCTTGGTTCTAGTGCATCTCAGAAATTTTAAGCTAGGCATATGGCACACTTTTGTTAATAGAATCATGATAGCATTGGTTACATTCTAGTATGCAATGAGTGATCACAAACTGTAAAATAAAGCATGACATACTCCAGTGAGGTCATCTGAATACTTATTTCAAGGTGTAAATGAATAGAGCTCACCTTTTTCCTGAGAGGGTATTGGGATTGTTCCCAACCAAAAGCAACTTCCTCTTCATTAAATCTATCTATCTTATCCATTGCACCTTGCAGACGAGCATCTAAATGACGGATTTTCTTCACATATTGAGAAATTTCATCTATATTTCCAAAGTATTGAAACTCTTCTAATTTTTTTGCATATGATTCCAAATCAGAAATAAATTTACTTATTCGATGCTGTAAAAAAATAAAGAAAGATATAACAAGAACTGTAACATGTCTTTATGTTCACATGTTTCTATAGTCATGCACAGAGAGAAGTGAAGTGTTCTTGGCAAGATCTTAACACTACAATTGTTAATTTTGATTACCAACTAAATATACATAGATTTAAATCTAATAATTCAATACTCTAATTACACAAATAAACAAAAATCAACTGCCAGAGATGCATTCCTTATTACTACTAATGGAACCTGGGTCTTAGCTAAACCTCTAAACCTGCAGATCAATTAATACCCCCCATCCATTGGATTCCAGAATAATTTTCCCTTAACATTCCTGTACAAAAATTTAATCAATTTATAACTAAATTACCATACATTAACACAATTCCATAATCACACCACAATAAATTTAATTAGATTAACCTAACCTAAGTTGCTTACAATCCTAACTACCTCATATACCCTAACATCCTGGTTATAGCAAATTTTGGGTTTCTGTGATCTGCTAACTTACGTTGTTATATCTACTACTCTCTTTAATTTTCAGTCATTTTTCTTGCATTTTACCTAAGAATTTTTATATTAACTTAGTATAATTACTTTTCCTTTCTTTAAGCATTTTTATGCTTACTACTTCTCATTTCTTAAGCCAAATTTGATTTCTTCAACCCCAAACTTTCCAGAACTCTCCCAGGATACCATCAATTCTATTACTGTTTTTCAATTCCTCCCCATTTAGGGACCATGTAAAGTAATCCAATGCATTTATTTTTTTTTTTTTCGTTTTTTCCCATTTACTTTCTGGCTTTTCAATAATTCTTTATTCTGTCACTGTGTGTTTTCCTTCTCTCTTCCGTCCAGCTGATAATCCTTTTCTTCCTTTCATACACTTGAATATCTTTGAAGCTTAGTATTGACCTTCTAAATTCATTCTCTTTTGTGCTATGAGGGCTGTTCAATAAGGAATAATTATAATTTTTCAGGCATGATTTCTTGCATTAAAATTTAACTTTTAATATTTTGTTAGCTTGTTGCATAATATACATGTTTAGTTTTATTGTTGTCACTTTTGGTTCCCATCTGTGAGAGGTGTGCAAGTGGAGACATGTTCAGTTCTGCCCCCAGCAAAAT
The DNA here is from genome assembly GCA_030762175.1 of Metallyticus violacea. Lineage (NCBI taxonomy): Eukaryota > Metazoa > Arthropoda > Insecta > Mantodea > Metallyticidae > Metallyticus > Metallyticus violacea. Next base: position 45,678,530 of record CM060831.1, read on the forward strand.
GGACATGACACACAAAGAACAATATATTGCTATGAAATTCTGCTTTTATCTTAACCAGTTTTAAGCTGAGGCTTTTGTAATGTTAGGTTTGTAAGGTTGCACATGAAATATATTTGTGCACAATGGGTTCCAAAACTGCTGATCTCTGAACAAAAGGAAATTTGCTATGGGAATATATGGAGTTTCTTTCAAAGGTTATCACCTCTGATGAAACTTACTTGTATCATTTCAATCCTGAGGGAAAATAGCAAAGCTCTGTGTACAAATCTCCACCATTACCAACATCAAAAAAAGCAAAAGTGGTTGCTTCTGCTGTGAAAGCTATGGTCATCTTATTTTTCGATATTCAAGGAATGGTTTACAGCATGTCATATCTGCACATACAACTGTAACTGGGAAATACTATAGAGATGTCTTGAAAATTCTTAAAGGCCATATCACACTCAAAAGACCAAATTACCTTGCAACAGCTGGATGCTGCATCACCACAATGCACAATCACTCATCACAAATGTTGTTTCTGAAAATCTCACAAAAATAAAATGTCTCTCATCCTCCCTATAGTGCAGATTTAGCACCATATAACTTTCTGTTTTTCCTCAAATTGAAGAAACATCTTCTTGGGGTACATTTTCCATAATGAGAAGCTGTGACGAAGGTTGCAAAGGCAATTCTTAAGGACCTGTCAAAAATTGTTTCCAGCATTTCTTTAAGACTGGTAGAAATGCTGGAACAGATGCATTGCATTCAATGGGAACTACTTTAAGAAGATCATCAAAATTATGAGGATGAGTGAAGGTATATTGTTAAAAAAAGTTATAATTATTTTTTATTGAACAGCCCTCATATATCTTCTGTTAGACCTATCTCATTAATATCATTCCTTATACTTGGATTCATTGGTTGTCTTTCTTAGTTTCATACATAAACTGGAAATGTTGTTTTACTATGCTATTATCCACTCAGTAACTCTATTTAATTATTTAATTAATCATTTTCTTGTCTAATACATGAATATACTTCCTATTACCCCCCTAAGAAGGATTATTTTGTCTTACCACAGATTCTACTCCAAACAGTCACTAAATAATTAGAGTATATCTCTGGAAATCACATGCTTTTCATGGATACACCTTTTACACTTTCTTTTTATTATTGTGCATACTGATTTAGTGTCATTGGCCATCACTACATCAAATAGTCTCTGACTTATTCCAATTCCCCACTCTTTCTTTTTTGCCTCTAAGAACCATTTGTATCCCCAACTTTCTATAAACAAATTGTCTCTTTCTTCTTTATCTACAATCTGTTTCCATTTTCTTGATTCCCTTGTTACTCTCAACTTCACCTTCATACAGTCATATCATATCAACATTTCTTTCTTATCACATTGTCTTTTGATCTCATATTCAACCCTATTCTTTTAACCAACTCTTTGAGTTTCATTACAAGTTCTTCTATTTTGATGTGATCTATCATATTTTTAATAAACTCTAATATTCTTTCCATTTCAGATTCTAATATTTTAAGAAAAATATTTAACTCTACTTCCTTTCATTTCAAGAGCTCTATCTTATTTCATTTAAAAAACTCTATCCCCTTTCCTAATTCAACATCTTTTCTTCTTTTTCCCCACATAATTTTAAATTTTACTCTTAGAAGAAAATGATTGGTAGTCCATTACCCATCAATAATATACAAATCTATCTCAAGTGAACACAAAATAAAATTTTCTTCCCATTTTTGCTCACAAATATAAATTTAATAAACACATTAATGTACTAATTATTCTTGTGATTTGATAATAAGCAAATACATTTGAAACAGGAAATTCATATTTTGATAAATGCCTATAACAAAAGACAGTTGTCCTACATACATAATATTGGAGACAGAGTCTTTATATGGTGGAAAAATATTTTGTTTTTTTCACTTCATCTACAATGTACTTTACCACTTGTTCTGCCAGAATTCTATAAACTCTTAACATGTTTGAAAGGAAAGGTATGATTGCTTCTTTTATTTTGTGCCATAAAGATCTATACTTTTGGCTATAAAGGAATTAAATTGACTATCTTCTTTGTTTCCATAACGTTTTATATGTTTGGCTAGAAAGGGATCAAATTCAACTATCAGCCATAAGCCATCTTAAAATTTTCATATATGCTGACCCAAACCATAGCTGTATAACCTCTGAAAAATAGGCATTGTATAGAAAAAAAATGTGACCACAGCAACAATACATTTTATCATCTCCCTCATCCAATATTCAATTTTTATTTAAAGATGAGATGTTAATTTTTATCAGTTTTGTCCATCTGCCCTCTAGCCCTTAAAGTTAACAGATTTTCTCTGTTCAGTTGAGTTTTCATAGACAGTTAATTGGAACTGGCCATTTTCCCAATTGTAAATTCCTTGTTAGGTTTTGCAAACTGTAAAAAAAAAAAAAAACACGAGACACAAAGTGTTATACTCTTGCATTCAGACTACAGTAACAAATTTTTTTTGTTTTGTTTCTTGCCATTCCTCATGGTTATATAAAACCAACCTTTATTTAAGTGTCTGAAAAAGTCAGTATATTCTCTACTTGAATTTTTAAAATCAATGTCTATATTTTGTGCAGCATTACAGTGTTTAACAAAAGAATCATGATGAGCAATTTATTATTCATCTTGCAGGATCATCAGAAATTGAACCTATCCTCTGCCCTGTTTGCATCATTGGGATTTAATAATTTAATTAATTCCATTTATTAATACTGATACTAATATTTGAAATGCCTGCCTAAGATAAGCCACATGCTCCACTATATTTGCCCTGAGATTTGAATTGGAATAATCTAACTCTGTTTTTAAGAGTGTATATGCACACTCTTTCATACAATTTTCTTCTTTTTATTGCCTTATCTTTCACAAGATTTAGTATATTAAGAACCACTTAATTATTTATGAATATATAATGAATAGTAATGATACTAAACAATTGCACATTTTACAATTTCAAGTTTAATTGAGTTTCCATCAAGTATTTGGTTGTTATAGTAATTGCTAATGATTGCATTGTTACATAGTTTCTGAAAAAATGTTTTTCCCTTTGGCACATGTTGGTTAAATCTGATTTGAATGGTATGACCTTTTATATTTTTTTCTGTTCCCAGAATGTAATTTATAGATATGAATTATATCATTTTTCATTGTGTGTTACCATTCTGTTTATATACTATTTTAAATGGATTAAAAAAAGCTCAAATACACTACTCTTCAAATCTGACACACTTGGCAACTACCTTACCTTCTTATCATAGTCATTTCTCCAACTTTCAGTCTCAACAGAAAGTGATTGCTCATTAACACCTTATCAGTAACCTCAAAATCTATAATGACATTATCAATGCCTAAGGAACATAACATATAGTTCACCACACTCTGCCATTCATATTTGTAAATGTGGAGTCCCAATCTAGATCATTCACTCTCATTCCATTGCAGATAGTAAAATTATTACATTTACAAAAGTATAACAATATTATTTCTTCATCATTTAAAAACTTATCTCTGTTATACCTTTGAGCTATTTCAAATCTACTATCAAATTCTTAATTTAAATTACTTAACTTTCCCTGTTCTTCCCCTATCCTGTAATTATTATTTACACCAGATCATATTTATTTCAAAGCTTCTCAATATCACAGTTACCTTTCTAAATATATTTGTGTTATGGCAATTACCTAGTCTGTGTAAGTCAAATATGCCCCTAATAGCAATAAATAGAATCTGAAAACGTAGCATAATACCCTTGTACAGTAAAATGTTAAAAGGATGTGAAGGACATAATTCTCCTTCTAACACTGAATGCTTGCAGATTTATGGCATCAATATGTGAATAACATTTTTGTATAATAAAAAAAAAAAACATTTAGAAGATGCAGTAAGACTACTTATAAGGGAAATCATTAAATTTACTATAAAAGCCTAGTCATCACTACACCTTTGCTAAATTTGAAAGGAAGGATAATAAGACTACAGTTTGGAATATACATAAAAGCAAAACACACATAAAAATTACTAAAAAGGGCAGCTTTAATTCTAAACATCAACATGCAGCATTTCACTGCCTTTACACACAGATTAAACATACCTCTCAACTGAAAGGAGTATAAAAAATAATAACACATTATTATGATTATAATAAACAATGTTTTTAAAAAAATAACAAAATTGATCAAAAAATATCAGCCAGCAAAAAAATAAAAAAACAAAAACACACATACAAGCATCTTGGAAAAAGAAAAATAACATTTTGTAAAATTCATACAAGCATATTGATCTAGAGACAATAAATGCAGAGAGATATTCAAGGAACACAATATTATCCTAGCTCATCAGTGCAAACTCAGTTTAAGTAAGCTATTAACAATATTACAAAAAGATAAAATAAAAAGATAAAATTTAAACAAATAATACATCAACCATAAGTAAAAATATATTGCACACAATGTTACCAGGTATATGTTGAGAGGACAAAAATTAACTTAAACAAAAATATATTTTACAAATGCTGCATACTTTTCATAACAGAACCATGAAATAAAATGATTAAAAAAATGGAATTGACCATTCACGAAAAGAAATAACAGAAAACAAATTTTGAAATTTCATCAGAAAGTTAATTCATCAAAAAGTTTACCAAGTAAACCATGAGAGTAGCTCAACAAGCAGCAAGAAAACAGCAGTTAGAGAGTGCAGCTGAAAATGGATGCAACTGCATTTAAAACATGTTCAAAATATAAAAAAAGGATTAGTGAATTTCCAGTGAAACAAAATAGAACCAATTACTCCAACTACCAGTTTTTTTAATAATAGCTGTACATCTGATAGTCAAAGTCAGCAATTATCCTTGACAGCAAGAGAATAACTAAATAATTGTTAGATGTACTGCAGAAGTAAGATGGTGTTTATGATTACCTTTCACTAAGAAACATAGCAATTATAAAAATAATGTATCTATATTGAATTTCATCATGTAGGCAAGTCATCTTCATCTTGAGATTTTTCAAGAGGCTTGAAGCATGAACTCTTCCAAGAGATTCATGCAATACATTATTTAGTATTTCATGAACAGGAACTGTGAATGGCAGCCAGGAAGATATAGTGATGCACCGTAAACACTGTGTAACTGCAAAAAGCAGCAGCAGCCCAAATGAAAATGGAAATGCTATTTACAACAATGCACTTATGGACTCATGAATTAAAATTTTCAAAATACTTATAGCTCATGTGTTAAAAAAAAACAACTGAACACTTACAAACAACACACAACCTACTTCAGTAAAAATAATAAATAAAGGGACAATAAAAGTAAAGTATCTATTGAAGAGATACTCAGAAAATGGCAGAGAAAAATGTTTACCAATGATGAAAATCATATTTTTACCACTGAAGACAATTTTTGAAGTGACAACCTATATGTTAAAATTCATGAAAAGCTACTGAGTATTCTTAAAGAGTCCAAAAGTCATAATCCTGCTTCAATCCTAATGTGAGGAATTAAGTTATAAGTATGATAGTATTTATGGATATCATTGTATGATTCAGTTGAACTACACACTCTTAAAGCTTCACTTACTTTTCATAAATGTATGGAACATGTATTGTCGGGGATGAAAACATAAACTACAAGTTTATCACACCGCCACCAGAGCAGAATATACATTCCCACAGCTCAACGAATGATCCGACAGTTGAACTTTAGCATGGCTGAAGAGGGGAACAAAATGTTCTCGAAACCGGTTCCATACATTTATGAAAAGTAAGTGAAGCTTTAAGAGTGTGTAGTTCAACTGAATTATACAATGACATCCATTAATATGATTGGCTTCACTGTGTAAGTTCCAATTTATATTTAAGTAATGATAGTATTTGCTGAGCTCCATTTCTGAAGGAAGAAAAAAAAAATGTGACAATGATGGAGACTATCCTACATATATATTTTCTTTCATGGTCAGGACTGGAGCTTTTACTATTCATAACACTCAGACGATTGAAATTACTTGAAGAAATGCACAAGTTTTCATTTCCCCTTCTGACTGGACAGTTAGCATTTCAAATGCTGATTTCCTGTGCTTTAGGACAGATTTGCAAGTAAAAAAATCTCGGTCTCACCAATTCAAGCAGTTTCTTGTGAAGATAGCAGCAGGTTTACCTATAGATACAGTGTAATAATGGAATTGATACACATTAAAAGAGACTCAGAGACTGTATACAAACCTGTGAAGGTCATTTTCAATAGCAGTTGGTATTTTGTGCTTAAAACATATTTATGTAACATTTACTTTTGAGATATTAAATTATCCCTCAACATTTATGTGTTTTATTAAAAATTTGAGACAGGGTTTAAGGTAAGATAAAGTACTTTTGGTTAATGAGTACTGATTAATGTATTGAATAATATCAGAATGACTGCAAAAGAGCAATACAAAAGCAAACAAAATGTTTCATGGTATCCTTGGCAAGCATAGTTCATTTCATACTTTATCACTTTGGAACAAAAAGAACAATATATGGAGTAATGTGCAAAATTAGATAAAAACAGAAATGATAGACCAAATATTTTTCAGCAAGATAATAAATGGTGAAATTTTGAGCATAACCTATCCACAAAAAGACAAATTGTCAAAATGTAAAATTCAAGAAAGTTAATCAAATGTCAAATGAATGGCATAATCATCTTTAATTCTCATAGAAACATGAGTTTTTGCCTAAAGATAGTAGTTCAATCCATGGGAGAGAGAATCATCTGCCCAGGAGAATCCAAAAAGTTACCTAATTTATATTAAAAGTAAGCCAATTTTTCTCTAGAGTATACATAGTTTATTGTTGCCACTATTTCCATTCTAATACAAGGTGATGATAATGTTCCATTCCTCTGTCACCAGATCTAACCCCAACAGCTATTCCTCTTCCCAAAAGTCAAAACTTGTATAAAGGACATAATTTTGACCTGTTGCAGAAATTAAGACAAAATTGATCATCTATCTGAGCAATTTTCCAAAAAGCTCCTTCTTTTAAGAATCTTAGGAATGATTCAAACTTTGTACCAAACGGTGGGGGGCTATATTGAACTTTTTTTTAATAGTGTTTAACGCTTATTTTTACTGCTGAGGCACCACAGGCAGTGGACACTGATGATACATGAGATGAAATGATATATTGGGTATAGGTTTTTTTTTTAAAGGAAGGAAACGTTCCAGGTCTAAGTTTAGGGTACCTGCCTGGCATTTGCCATTTATGAGGACTGAGGAAAACCTGGAAAAAACCTCAGTCCGAGAGGACAGTCCTGGTGGGATTTGAACCCCAGACCTCCCGCTCACGAGTCTGCACCTAAATGACCTCGGCCACCTGTGGCAGTAGGACTATGTTGAAAATTAAGACATACGATATAATCCTTTTTTCACGAAATATTCCTGATTCTTACACAAATTTTGTAATAATGCTTAGATCTCATTTCAAATAAGAGAGTAAATTACTTACTTTAAGTAAATCCTGGTATTCATGCATTTTCTGATCCACAATTTTACAGTGCTCTTCAAATATTGATGACATTTTAAGGTACCATTGAAAGGTCGTAGTGTTCTGCTTCATTTCTACCGGTGTGAATGTAGTATAATCAGATAGGTAAATTAGATATGAAAGTATGTTATGCAATTTGTCTTCCATCTCATAAACTGTCACAGTTTCAATCTCTTTCACAGCAGCTATAAATTTCATGAGCTCAGCTGTATTAGCTGGTGGAGTGAGGGCCAGTTCTGATATCTTCTCATACTCTTCGCCTAATCTGAAATGCAATTTTAAAAGGTAATAAGTGTATCCATTTATTGGAACATTAAATAAAATAAAGCATAGTAAAATATGCTAAAAACGTTTATCTAATAACATCCAAAAAACAAGACCTTTATCACACACATTTAAAAACAGTAATTTGGCACATGGCACATAGTTCCCTATTTCTGCAAATTAAAATCTGTAGTTTTGCAGATGATTAAATCTATTCAATCTAAATTGTACAAATTGCACAAAATATGCAAAAACTATGATTTTTCTATAACTTATACTATAGTTAAAACTTCTAAACTACTCTAATTTAAAATCCATACTCAAGCTTGTATAGCACACAGAACTGATGGCATAAAATATTTTGGATAACAAAATATAAAATTCAGATCTTTTTATTTACTAGTTTTTGCTTATATTTCTGCAATGTGAACTATCATAGCCAATGTGTATTTTCACATCAAAGTAACATAAAGGATTTGTATTACAACAGAACATACATTAGGAATGAGAAAACACTGCATGAAAAAATTGGTTTTTAAGAAGAATTCTGCTAGTCTTATTGTTTAGAAGTTTATAGTTATTTTAGAAACCTGATTTCAGTAAAAGTGATTGAATTTAATTTCACTATTATTGGAGCTATATATAATAAACATGTCTTATCATATATACCAGGTATTTCCTATGATCATTTTTTGAAATCAATAAACCTGCATTTTACACATAATCTGAAAATTCAGAACTCCTTTTGTTATGTCCTTATAAAAAATGCAGATAAAGTTACTTCAACAATATCAATATGATTATCATTATCCATATAAGCAACAACACGGTGGCCAGGTGCAGACTTGTTAGGTCTGGAGTTTGACACCTACCAGAACTCATCTTTTCCGATTTAGGATTTTTCCAGGTTTTCTTCTGTCTTCATAAATAGCAAAAGCTGAGGAGGTACCCTAAACTTAAGCCTGGAATGCTTCCATTCCTATTTAAAATATATTCCAATTTATCATTTCATCTCATCCATTCATCAGTGTCTATCACCTAAACAAAAAAATTGGAGTTTAAAAAAATAAATAAAAAATATTTTAAAAAATATAGCCTGTCACATTCTCAATAAGGGATTATTTCTGTATCTCATTTTAGGACAAAATATCTTCCCTTGAGGATTATGTGCGTGGCTTGAAATTCTATTTTTGTTCATTTGTTAACAAGTGATGATGATGATGATGATGATGATGATGATGATGATGATGATGATGGTGGTGGTGGTGGTGGTGGTGGTGGTGGTGGTGGTGGTGGTGGTGGTGGTGGTGGTGGTGGTGGTGGTGATAGTTATTATTATTATTATTATTATTATTATTATTATTTATAATCAGAATATTATTAGTGTCCATAAGCTCATCATATGAGCATCTGAATTTTCAATTTTCTACATAGTTTATTTGTATACATTTGTACTTCAAATTATGTATATTTAAAATAATTATAGTATTTTATTAATACAAAAAAATATATATACTCTATAAAATATTTTACATACAAAACTACAATTAGCCACTATGCACAGCTTAACCAGCAATAACAAATTAATACAATTTGAGATTATCAGATAAGGTCCTTGTTTAAAATTTATCTAATCTATATAAACGTCTTTCAATCAAATATATTTTTAATTTAAATTTAAAAAGTTTCCGTAGTTCATTTTAAATATTCAGGTAATTTACTCATGATAAATAAAAGCAATTTATTATTTGTTTATATTAGCCTGTCAGATCACCAGAGTAAGTATATGAATTAGTGCTCTAGCTCTCCGATGCATTTATCATGGATAGTCTTATCCATATGATCATGTAAAGGTGAACAGAAAGAGAGGCTGCAGTGACAAAGTCTCTACTTAACTGCTAAGGAATTCTCATTGCTGATGTTAGCCCTTTTCGGAAAATCTACATGAACAAACCTAGTGGACATCTGCTTATTATAATGGACAGTGTATTGGTAAATTTCCTCTGACCCACTGTTCTGTGTATCTGTCTTTAAAACAGTTTTGTCTAGGGCTATTTCAATATGATAGTAATTTATCATGCTAGAGTCAAATAATGACATATATTCTAAAAACATTAACACTACATATTTAATGCATTGAGGATACCAGACACTCATGTGATCATAATAAGAGAAATGTGGATCAATTAACAGACAGTGGTACTAAAGAATTTCACTGCTACAGTTTAATAAATTCACTTTAATATCACTTACAATTTGCACATTTGTTGGTAGTCATGAGTCATGCGTTCTAATACTAAATCTCTCATATAAAATGCCTGGTCCACCAAAATGTCAATGAAGCTCTCACGGTGAATCTCATACATTCCCATAGTTGCTACATGGTGTAATATACATGGAATTTGTCTTCCAAGTTCATGAAAATGGACCACTAAAGGAACAAAATCTTCAAACACATGTTCATCCACAAGGAACTCTTTTGTATCTGCCTCTGCCTGCAAGAACATACCTATTATCAAAATCAAAATACAACACTGAAAATCTATAATATTTCAAAATATTCAGAAATGAATTCTTGATTTTAGCTAGTTTTAGCACTCTTACCACACTCAGTGTGTCCAACATCAGTTCTTTCAACAAGGATCAAATTTACACTTCCCATGCTAATAAGATGAAGCATCTTTCACAAAAAATGAAATCATTAATTTCCATAATGCATTGGTATACTAAAATGCATTTATAATATGGCTACATAAAACATGTTTCATTTACATTTTAGTTAATTTTAAAATTAATTTCATGTCGAACTAATACAGTGAAGCAATTAATTTATTCTTAGTTAGCTAGTGGGTCAATTTAATACTCTTATGCTCCACTTATCATTGAATTATACAGAAAATGCTTCACAGACTTTTGCTTGCATCATCAGCTGTGAGTCAACCGCCAGATTTGTTGTTGGTTGGATGGACTTTATGTAGCTCTCATGGATATTTTATGAATTATTGGATTGATTTGTCTTCTATTGGGATCTCGAAGTTCATAACCTTATCTTCCTAGGTATAGCCAAGAAATTGTAGATAAGAAAATCAAGAAATTCAAACAAGAGAAGAGGTTAAAACAGATTACAACATTGGCAGCAAAAAAAGAAACTACCATTCACAAGAAATTTACTTATCATCTTTGGGCCACCAAAAAATTTCAGAAAATATGTTCTCTCAGATTTTGGGATTACTTTGTCCTCAGTGAACAAATTCATTCTAAATAATCTGCTCAGCTCTGATGATAAAGATAGAATACCTGATGAGAAGAAGCCAGGAATATATCAAATCAACTGCTCGGAATGCAATAAAATATATATTGGCAAAACAAAAGGAAGCATTAGAATTGGGCTATAGGAACACTGGAGAAATATCAGGTACAATCAGATAGATAAATCAGCGGTTGCACATTATTTTTAGAGAGATAAACATGATATGGAAATGGAAATTACATTATTGAAATTCATAGATAGACCCTTGGAGCTGGGAATATGAGAAAAAAAAATTCATAAAAAATATGCAGATAAGGTTATGAACTAGATCCTAACAGAAGACAAATTAATCCAAAAATTCATAATGTCCACAAGAGCTACATCAAGTACATTCAACCAACAATGAACCAGGCATTTGACTCACAGCTGATGATGCAGGCAAAAGTCTGTGAAATATATTCTGTATAACTAGCTAATTAAGAATAAATTTTAATTAACGTTTTGGGCAGTCCTTCGTTCAGCTCATGATTGTTTCTCAGCATTTGACAGAAACTGTTTATTTCTGGTTTCTTCTAGCAACTATCTACTACCTACTTAAAGATGGTTCTCTGGCATAAGAAAGGTTATATCACTTTCATGTGATGACTTACCTCTGCACATAAGAAGAAGCATACATGGTCATTCATGACAAAATGGATTACTTAATAATACTAACAAGATGTCATCAGAATCACCTTAAATTCTCTCTCTCTCTCTCTCTGTTCTATTTTTTTCTTTGAGATAACCTGAATTTTATATTTTGTTTTACTGCAGTATCTGATATTGACTTTTCATAAAAGAATTTTTTTGGCAGCAGGATAAATAATAGCTAGTGGGTTTTATGCAAAGACCAATATTAAATAGGAGAAGCATTTTGAAACATGTTTGAAGTCAAGGGGGCACTTAATACATATTTTACTCATTTATGAGACTTCTTCTGGACTGTCTATTATTTGAAAAATGAATAGTAAAAATGTTACACCTTAAACCTATATTTACTTCCTTTACTTTCACAAAATGGAACAAAAAAGAATTCTTCTTAACCTTACCCCTAAGGCTAACATGAATTCTTTCTCATGACAGCTTTGAAAAGCTATAATGTACAGACCTTCATTCCTGGAAACTAAGTATGCCTCCTAAGATATTTAATTAATTAATTAAATTAAACTGAAAATTTTTTGAGTTATAGGAATTCTGACAGGTAGAGTAACAAATCTCCCTTTAACCACAGCTTTCAGACCACGCTTAGTGCAACTACTAAACATGGTCCACAGATAATGAGAAAATGATAACTAATCATGTTTTCAAACAACTTGGCATACTGTACAGTTTCACTGAAGTAATTCAGTTTCATTTTATAATGGAGGCAAATAAACCAAACTTAAATGTACTACAAACATTTCTTCTTTATTTTTCACACTTCTGTATCCATATTTTTAAGCATTATTCTTACATCTCCATTTATGAGGTTCATATATTCATCAAAATCTTGTACTCTTAATTCAGGTCCAATCCTTTGATCTTCCAATAAAAGCATAATTTTGTTTCGTATTTCTTCAATGTACTCTTCTGGAATACCAATCTGAAATTTAAGCAAAAGTGAGTGGTATGCTAATGAAAATTACCAAAATTTGCACAAATATTCAAAGGATAATGTAAATATTATAAGGGTGCAATTCTACTGATAAATGCTATACTTATTGCAACTTTTATAACTTTTATAAAAAGATAAAGGTAATTCAAATATATAATGACTTAAAAGAATATTTTGCTCAAAATAAAAAAAACATTCAAAGCCTGCATTTCAAAACTTTAAGAAGAATATTACATTATTACCTTTAAAAAGTAATCTGCCCCATTGTCAGTGGTGGGTTCCTCTGAGAAGAGTTTCTTATCTATTCTTGGTATGTTTTCTACTGCAGATATCATGGTATCATAAACACCCAACAAAACTTCACGGAAAGTATGAAATGTTGGTTCAAATACCAAAAGCTTCAATTGTTGTTTAAGGTGAATGATGAATCCTGGATTTGAAAACTGAAAAAGATAATAAGGAAAAAATAGATATAAAAACTGCTTTTGATAAATTAATTACTAAATATACATTATACATACTTCATATATATTAATTAAGAATTAAACAGCAATTGACAATTCCAACAGAAAATGTTAATCAGGGATGTGCAGAAAAGTGCCTCTAGAAATAAAATCACAACTCATACTAGGATAGGAGCCAGAGAAAGTTGCAGTGGCTTCAGCAGAGAGCTGCTTAGATAGGGGTTTGCTATTTGTGCTTGTTTTTGTTCTGTTGGAATAATAGCATTTGGCATTTAAGGGGAAGGATGTTGTGTCTGTGTATGAAAATAAAGATCATCAAATGGAATATAATCAATCAAACTCATAGCATTTTATAGAAATATTTTATTATGGCTTGGTGAACAAAATCAATGTTAATGAGAAAATAGCCATCATGTTTTTAATGTTTATTTTGGGCTACATTCTATTGTTCAACAGAATTGTATTTTTTCCTAAAATGACAAACAGAATATTCTCTGAATAGTAGGCCTGCATGGAATTTTGCATTGAATGCAATGAAGAGGATTTTTGTTTTTGACTTGCTTCCTCAGAACTCATAGTATGTAATGTCATGCATATGTAATAATTATAACTGTATAAGTTACTTGTATGCTTAATGATAGAAAATAAAGATTTGATTTGATGGTTTATGATTTCAAACATGACTAACCAAAGATTACAAAGCAGACTAATGCATAACTGATATGTGTAGCACACAGGCAATCAAGCAAACTGATTCAATGAAAGAATGGGAGAGGAAGAGTTGAGAGAAAGGGATGAATATCAGTACCTGGACAGCCCTAACTAGGTGGTAGGGGATCAATTTCAAGCTGCAGGCTAGAGCCAAAGTCAACTCTTTGCTCTAGGAGCCAGATTTGGGCATCCCTGATGCAAATGATTCATGGAATGTAATAAAAGAAAACATTTTATAAATAGTTCAGAATGATAGATGCTTGGTAGCAAGCTGTATTTACAGTGAAGCAATGAAAAAGAGGTTTGGAATGTTTATTTAATAAGATGTTTTAACAGAAATTCAAAAGACTACCTTTAGCTTTTTGGAATCATGGTTTAATTTTCATACCCTAATTAAAGAATTATTTGAAATTGCAATCATTGTCTTGTCCACTTAATATAGTGATCTTGAAAATGGCTTCAATAGTACCATGACAGGTTTAAAAGTGAAATGGGAGATTAAACTGGAAAAAATAAAGCTCGTTATATAAAATGTACAACCTTAAAATAAGTGCTAAGTAGTATAAATATATTAAGATCATTGTTCTAATTAATAATTTTAGTTTTTATTTAGTATAAATATTTTTAAGAACCCAAAACACAACAAATAGGAAACTACTTCACAAATAATAGTATATGCATGGTTTTTACCCCCCCCCTACCCCTTCCTTACATTTGGAAACAAAATCATTTAATTTTCAACACCAAGGTATCTCTTCTTAAAATTAGGTATTCATTTTTTTACACTAAACTCCATTTACTTACAATGGGGTTGTAAGTTAGTAATAAATGGAGTTTAGTGTAAAAAAGTGAATACCGAAGTTAAGCATATATTACCACTCCATTGTCAACAGCTTTGTAAGTACAATATTTATATCTCTTCTTAATAGAGCCACGTGTCTTTCAAGGTGTTCCATGTTTCTTTCATCATTAATATTGCACACATTGCAGAAAGTTATACTAAATAGTCCAATTTGGTACAGCTGGATTGGGAGACAATTGTGATTTTTCACTAATCTGAGCAATGCAACTGCAAGTTTTGAAAAGCTTACAGGATTGTTTTAGATTTGCTAATATTATTTGTCAGGATTACCATAGTTTATTTTTAACCTGTTTTCTCTGAATTTCATGGAATATATCATGCATATCATCTGGAGTATCATAACAAATTTGAGAAGATCTTCAAAGAATTGGCATAAAACAGATACAGCATCAAAAATGTACTAGATTTGTCCCAAAAGACATCATACCACCAGAAAAGAAATTTGGCATATACTCAATAGAATGCTCAGATTGTGAACTAAAATACATAGGGAAAACAAAGAACATTTTGGAAATCTGAAAAAACAAACATTTTAGTCACATCTGTTTAGAACAGGTAGAGAAATTGGTAGAAGCAGGGCAAACCACCGTGAAATAAAATTGGAAGGCCTATTGTTAAAAGAGCTTCATACTCTAATAGAATTATCTCTTCAGTTTAAAAAACAAGAAAAAGTAATGAACTTCAATTGCTCTTCTGGGCAAACTCAGCAAATTCCTAACCCAGTCAGCAGATGTCACCATGGAAGCAGCTTAAAAACCAACAAAAACATCATCAGGTGACCAAGAAATCACTAAACAGCTGGTCAATAGCTAATGATAGTAACAACCATTACTGAGATAGGTTCAAATTTTAAAGTGAAGTTTGTATCAGCAATTTTTATACCTTATGCTACTGTTATGTGCATGAATATTATTAAATCTTATAGCTGAATCATTGTCCTCCAAATGAAATCTATCTACAATATGACAGTCCACTACAATTCTATACATATACAAGTCAATGTTAGTACTACATTTGGAGACTAGATGATGAATGCAGAGCACTGCAATATTCATGCATATGCCCCATGAACATGATGAGCACTATCTATATGACTATAATACAGAACTATATAATTTTATATTTTTAACTAAGATGGTCACTAAGCTAAAAATATAATATAAAAGCCTTACTCCTATGTCATAAATGAAATCTGTATACTCTTTTATTGATGCTAAACATAGACTCTCAAGCTGAAAAGTCATTAGAGCTGCCAAGCAATTGTAGAAATGTCTCATTCTCTTGGGAGTATCCTTGCCTGGTATTAAATGCCTCCTGTTTCCCTGGAGAAAAAGCAAAGAATAAAGGCATTAAAATATTAATAACATCTTTAAGTAATTTCAATATTTATTGTACAGTAAGTGTATGTGATACAGAAAAATATTTGCAAAAAACAATGAAAGCTCAAACCTTTTAATGTTCATTTTTTACCTTCTAATTGGATACCAAACCAGCCATCATTTTGTGGATTAGGTTACACCCCAATCATGAGTCAACTTCCACAGCTATTATTGGTATGCCACACTATCATATTCTGTTAACTAAGTCTCAACAATAATATTACTCAGTACCAAATCTTGTTATGATCAAATCATTTTGAGAAAAACTGACTTTCTCTCCAACACTCCAATGCTCCAATTCAATGACCCAAAGCATGATGCCTTAGTCTGTATTCTATGGAACCAAAAGCTATTTGTAGAAATTCTAAAATTAAAAGGGAAAATAAAAAGAAGTACTTCTCATAGCTCAAGAAAGATCCCAATATTTTAAAATTAATATACAAGAGATCTTAGATTGTATATATTTGGAAAATTGTTTTGCTTTTTACATTAGATTATACATTTACAATGTTTCAAAAAAGAGAATTATATTTTATCAGAGTACAAAGCAAAACTGACTAAAATGAGCAAATTCTTCAGATAACTAACATTTTTAATATAGATAATATGCTTATTGAGGGTGCAGAAAAAATACGAATGTATAAAGGAGGTTGACACTAAGAATTTTGGGAATGGGGACAAATGATAAAGTCCGTATTTTTATTTTTATTTTAGTATTTATATTTGACTGTACTGAAAGTATAAAATGATACTATTTAAAACTGATGATAATACTAATTGCTAGCCTGTGTCATAAGCGATGTTGAAAATTATGCTCCAATACATTCTTTGTAGAAAATTCCTGCATTTCATCTAACTTTTTTCAATAAAAACACAGCAGTCTGGAACACATTTCTTGTCAACGAAAAAATCCTGTCTCCCATAACTTTTTAACAAGATGGCAAACAGTTTCTGTACCTGAAACACATTTGTCAGAATATTTTCTTGTAAACTCCCTTACCACTTCTCTATTTTCATATACGTATCATGCATAAAAACCCATTCTTTAAGATACGTATGTAGTGGTAACTAACACAAAATGGAAGTATCAAGTAATGCAAATGCACAACCACTCATTGACAATATCTCCCTCAAACTAACTTCAAGTTGCTACTTGCACAAGCATTATAAACCTTAACTGGCTTCTCCCAGTATGCAGCTGCGCCTGCTTGCCCACAACTCAAATAACTGTACTGTAGATCAAGTCATAGCTACATTACAATATAAGTACATAGTATGTAGCAAATTAAATGCAAACAAAGTCATTTGTGAAGGTGCAGCATAAGTAGGCTGTCAATGCCCACAGCAACATTAACAAAGCATCCAAGACCATTGTTCTGAAAGTGCCTCTTTGTCAACCTCCTTTCTACTGATTATTTCTTGGTATGTATTTTTTCTACATACTATAAATACAGGTGCACAAAGGAAAAAATGGTTTTTATTGATCACAGGTTAGCTTAATTGCCAAATCAAGTCACAGTAGCTTTCCAGATTGTATTCTCATTCTTAGAGCTACAGAATTGGTTGGAGATATCATGATTGGTACTAATCTCAGAACCTGCTTAAACAGAAAGTTAAGTCCTTCAGTAGCATATTGTCAAAAGATATTACAAAGTAAATTTTTCAAACTTTTGTACTGAAATATTAGGAAAATATCAGTGATGTTTGTTCTCACTTTGTTATACTTTTACATCAATTACTCCCTGCTACAGTTGTCAATTGAATAATAAGAATTTTTAAACATTTAACACAACATATTATATTCTATAAAATATTTATAGATCTATATTTGAGAATATCTTATTTGAGAATATCTTTGATACATTCTGGCCAATTCATATACTTTCTCAAGTCTTAAGAGTTAAAGCACATATTCATATTACTTACTATTTCAAATAAGTGTAGGACTTTTGGAAACCAGTCTCTTAAAAGAATTTCTCTGGCTTCTCTTGTCTGCTCAACCACCAATCTTCGAAATACATTCAGATCTAATGCCTTCCCAGATTCAGTAATAGCCTTTAAATTTATGAGACGCATTTCACTGCAATGGAGAATACATATTATGCCACATTAGCAAATAATTTTGCCACATTGTAGATATTATGTAACACAACAGTGACAAGAAGATAAAAGAAGAAAGGAATAGGAACAATTACAGCAAAGATTGAAGTATATTAGGAATCTGAGGCAGACTGCAGGTATTATATTGCCTTCTACTATTTTTTTACACTGTTTTGTACCCATTTTTACTACTGAATCAATACACATAATGGACACTGTTGATACATGAGGTGAAATTATAAATTGGGAAAGAATGTTTGTTTTTGAAGGGAGGATGTATTCTAGGCCTAAGTTCAGAGTGCCTTCCCAACATTTTTCATTGATAAGTACTAAGGAAAATTCGAATAAAAATCTCAGTCAAGAAGAAGTCCTGAGAGAAAATGAATCATAGACCTCCCATTCACAAGTTCATGCCTTAATGACCTCACCCACCTGTCTTAGTGTATATTCACAAGCTATCTTGGATAAAATTTAATATATGGAGCTTTAATTTTAAAACTTGCCAATCTGAATAGCTACCTATTAAAGTACATAAAATTTAAACAATAAAAAACATCTAATTAGATATTGAGGAAGAAAGTTAAAACCAATGTTGATTTTACATTTTAGATTTCAACTTCTAATCTGCAGCTATCCTACTTTGAAACATCAATTTAGAAATTGAGGGAGAAGTTTAAACCAATATTGATTTTATTTAGCTTTGAACAGTGGGAATTTTCACAGTGAAATATAGTATAATATAACAAATTATTATTAATATTAATTAATTAATAATAATATAATTATGTTATTAAATTACCTAAGTGGAACAAAATTAGTGAAATTTGAGTAATTTCCTAAATAATAATTTGTTATATTGGTTTTACTTTTTAGATTTCAACCTCTCACCTACAGCCATCTCACTTTAGCATCTCTACTTTATGATAGGTACTTAAATTTTAAGAGAATTTAATTGTTATATAATTGGTTTCTATCATGCCTGGTAATATGAATTGCTACAGTTTGTTTAATTTGTGCAGAATAAAATTATAAAAAACTACTGAGCATTTAATGAAATAGTTCTGGTAATAAAGTGTTTCAAATTGGTATACATCCTACAAGAAAGAACAGAATGCAAGCAGATTAGCAGGAGTTCTGAAATAGGTTATATTACTGTAATATTATGCCAAATAAATTGTTTTCATTCTACAACTAACTGATTTTCATGAGGTAGGGCTTTCATTTGAAATATTAAAGTGGGGGTTGCCAAGGGTAAAGAGATGAACCTTAAAATGTAATTCTGGTTTTAAACTTCCCACTCAGTATTTAAATTGACACGCTTTTAATTTATATTTTAAATAGGTGGATGGCAAGTTTTGAAATGAAAGTCCTACTACATACAAGAGCAAAAATACTCAGAAAGTATTTTCCAAATAATAAAATTTTCATTACTTGGAAAATATTAATAATTAAGCTAAAAAGTATTTAAGCTCTATCAATTTTTCATATGTTTAAATATTTCATTTCTTAAGACTGTTTCCTCAAATGCCAGTGATGTATGATACATTTTCTGCATTTTATTCAACAACTATTCATTATAATTTAATCAAATAATCAATTTTGGAAAAAGCTTCTGCTGTCTGCTGTATTATTCTTTATTTTTTATTATCAATCTAATCATTTCTAAACTAATTTCAAATTAGAACTTTAAGGACACAATAGCATATTTTCCAGTTCATATTAATCTCTTTGAAAAAAATAGGAGCCTGTGGCATTTAATGTGTTAGATTGTATTATACCATTTCTATCAGTGTCACAAAAAAAGTTTATAAAATACACCATACAAATTGACTGGCTATAGATGAAGTCTTAGACAAAAAGAGAGGCAACTGATGGTCCTCACAGTAAAATGTCAAGAGTCATTCAGAGAATGTATAATTGAAAATTAATAATCAATACTAAAGTAAAAGTATATTATAATTTTATTTCAAATGGCATTATGAATTATTAAAAGGAGAGAGAACTTTGGTTGTTAATAGCTTGTGGAGAGCAGGCAGTTTTGATTTTATTCATAATACACTAAGAATTTTCTATACTGTAATTGTTGCTATTGCAATGCTGGATACTACTGGTTTAGTGTGGGTGTGGGTGGGGGTGGGGATGCGCGCGCGCGTGTGTGTGTGTGTCCCCTCTATATTTTAAATTCTTTTCTTTTGTTACTAATTACTTCTTCTCTTTCTTAAGTAGTAAGTAACAAGACAGAATAGTGATTATTTTTTCATGATGCCAACACATTCCTTTCAAACCAATAAGACACACACAAAAATTAGGTACTGTTATCATTTCAAGTTTCAAAGGTTTATGAATCTTATGCAATAACTTAAAAATTGGAATACACAGACCATACATATCCTATCACAAATTGCTTGTCTAAAGTCCCTTTGTTAACAGTCAAATCTGTGGGGAGTAGCTCATTTACAAACCACATAACTTTAATTTTGAAACATTGTCATCTAACAAAATTGTTCTCATAGAAATAAATTAATTGCAAACCATACCTACATCTCGCATGGAAAAGAATAACAGCAAAGTTTTGATGTACCTAAAAAAAAAATTTTTTTTTGTTTTGTTTGAATGGTGTTTAACACCCATTGTTATTACTGAGGCACCTCAGGCAGAGGACACTGATGATACATGAGATAAAATGATATACTGGAAAAGGATTTTTTTATGGAAGGGAACATTCCAGACCTAAGTTTAGTTACCTCCCCAGCATTTTCCATTTATGAGGACTGAGGAAAACCTAGAAAAAACCTCAGTCAGGGAGGATGATCCTGGCAGGATTCCTATTTCAAACCCCTCACTCACCAGTCTGAGCCTTAAGGACTTTGGCCATCCATGACGGTGGACAGATAGATGAATAAGTAAGGCTTAATATAGTTATCAGAAACAAGTGTCATATCAAATGCCATACAAGCTTAAAGGGAAATGTTCCAACAACCAGATGAACCAGTTTGCAGTTATTATCAAATTGGAAATTTAATCCTTTCAAAGAACAGTGACTTTCCATGACCTAGATGTAATAGCTAATTCAAGAAACCATTCACTTTAAATAGTGGAAAATTCATTCCAGAAAATATTGGAATAAAACTGCTGACCAATTAGCAAAAAAATTTATCTGCTCTAGTACTGCCAAAGGTTTGTATAACAAAACAACAATAAATGCAGGAGAAAATTAAGTGAAACATGTAAGTGTATAAAAATGGTAATGAGAATCAGACAATTGAATTATGTGAATGGAAAAATACTAACCCATTTGAGTCATATGGTGAGCTGTGGTTGTAGATTGAGCCTTTAAACATGATAAGTTGAGCTTGCATTGCTCTGCTGGTCCATAGGGACTCATATTTTATTGTTGTGCATGTACTTACATTGCAAATACTAGAAACACATGGTGTCTGAAATCTCCATCTCTCATCAGTTTCTGTTAAATCATAAATAAGTAAGATTGGTTTCTTTTTGTGTGATATATAGCCTGGCAATCATATCATTGAGAGTAAGAAATATGGTTAACCAACAACCCCATTATATGTGAAATGGAAGGATAATAAAAATATTCATTTTCTTTCCTCCAAACATAAAACAGCTGACCTAAGACATAAGAAAGTTCCAAAGGAAGAAAGGACAAACATTCTGGGAAGAGATAAGAAAACCCCCTTCTCAGAAAGGGATAAGTAGAGTAATTTACAAGACTAAGTCATAGTTCTGTTTCCTATTATGCATCAGACTGGCAAGGGTACAGAAAATTATTTATTTATCATTTAGATATTTGCATGTTCAATGCTTACATTGTACTTTACAAACTCACAGGGTGGAAAATAAACTTATTCTCACTTCAGAATAAATATTGTCCAGTGGTTGCTTTAGTTTGCAGAAATGCTTGAATATTCTGTTCAAGATTGAACTTCCATAGTTCTATGCTTTTGCATCTGCAAGGTAAAAGTTGCTTCATTTTCAATGCATATCTCTAATTTCAGCATAATGAAAAATATAACTGAAAGATAGGCTATAGCAAGGGAAAAAGCAAAAATGCATGGCAGTGCAAAATATTTAGCATTGCTTTACATTTACCAGACTGCTTTAAGGTATACCATATTAAACCATCTCACTAGATGTATATATTTGCTAAGTCTATAATGTTTTCGCTTTGTATAAAATATTTGAGTTAAAAATCTTCAATAGTTTATCTTTCATGGTGGTTTATATATGATTGTGCTTTCCACAACTCTCAGGAGTTATTTTATTCTGATTTCTCTGATTAGGAAGGGTATTCAAATATGATGTGAATGGGCTAACTTTGCTACAGTGTTTACTTGGTAAAGAAAAAATTAAGAATTTTCCCTCAGGCTTTCCCAGCCATTGTTAATATAGGTCTTCTTAGCACTCAAGTTTTTATGCATCATTGTGACTTGTGCAGCTGACATTTCGTGCCTCCTTGTACTTCCTTGGAACTTGGAACTCTGAGGAAGCACAATATAGGAAGTATGAAATGCAAGATCTATAAGTCACAATAATTTTGTGGAAACCAGGAGCTAAGAAGAGTTATAAAAATTGTTATTTTTCATTTATTTAGTGAAATAAAATAATTCCATATTCCTTTGTAACCAAAATTTACAAACTTAATCACAGAGCATACATGACTTGAAGATGCAGTTAAATCTGGCAGTTGTTAGGCAGCAAACAATCATTATGATTTAGTAAATAAGGACACAAAATTGTTTGAAACATTTTCTTTGAAAAACTGTAGCATGATATATAACATGCTAACTAAGCTTTAAAATACTGCAAGCTTTTGAACTGTATAAAGAAACCAACTGTGCTCCTAAGAATACCTTAAACATCTCAGATTAGCTAAGCTATATATTTTAAATAAAAATGAATGTAGTAAGTACACTATTCTTTAAATTCAAAATGAAATTTGTGTTTGAACCAATACAGTGAAGCAATTAATTTATTCTTATTAGACAGTGAGTCGATTTAATACTCTTATGCTCCACTTACATTGAATTATACAGAACATGTTTCACAAGCCTTTGCCACATCATCAGCTGTGTGTTGAATGCTGGATTCATTGTTGATTGAATGGACTTAGTCTTGTGGGCATTTTATGAACTTTTGGATTAATCAATGGTAAGTGAAGTATAAGAATATTAAACTGATTTACTGTATAATTAAGAATACACTATTCTTTCTTATTTATGGTATAAATTGAAAATAATAGTACACAATCAACTGTGTTGTAGTATAAAAGAATAACACAGCACAGAAAATAAAGCATTGTAATGGAGCATGACATAATACATTTAAAAATAATATATAATGATATATCAAGAAGAACAGAAAAATAAATTAAATAGTAAACTGAGAAGTACTTCATACTTCAGGAGTTGGTATGATGGAGCATGAATGCACTAATGATGACAAAGCCAGCCCCAGATTTAGTGACAAATAGAATTGTTAGCAGTGAAGCATAATTTGAGTATTACTTCTCGAAAAATCAATTCTATAACACAGGACTTTAATGACTGACACTAGTGATTATGAGAATTCTATTATGGTGCACTTCATTTATATGGGTTGTTGAACATTATTTATTGTCCCTAACATGTAGGCCTTGGAATGTAATTACCATAATCCAAGATATTCATTATTTGTCTGTTAAATTAAAGTAAATAGGTATCTGATTCTTCTAGTTTTAATGGCTTACAAGTTATATTAGGTGAAAGCAAAAGTTCAGAGGAGGTTTCAAGAAAGTAAGAAAAATGAGCTTCATACTATTACTAAAACTCTGCACAAGAAAGGTTTAATGTTTCACACACTTAACATTCCCCTTTTCTAAATAACAAAGAATAAAAAATTGGACTCAAGATTTACCTGCAGAAAAACAACTTACAAATGTTCAAAAGGTGTAGTCAGTCACAATCCACGTGCACTTATAAGAATGTTGACAGTGTTTGTGATCAAATAAAAGCAAAATATTGCTAACTACCAGAAGTTGAATACAAATAAAGGCTTTTTAGATGGCACAACAAACCATAATCAATTATTATTTTGGTGTCAACAAGATGGGTACCATGAATATTGATGCATGAACAAAAGCAAAAGAGAAACCAATCTTTAGAAACCAATTTGGTTTTGTTTAACTAAAATCAAAAAAAAATTCTGAATCCTTTAGTTATAGTTGATGAATTATTAATTTACATCTTTGAATCTGAGTCTAAACTTCAAAGGAAATAATAATGATGTAAAAGATCTCTAGGATCTCAAAAACTTCTCCACTCCTCTGCAGACTACTTTTGGGAAGCAGAGGGAATTTTAATGATGGATTATTTGGAATGTGATTACAAATTATGACCCAGCATTATGCACTGCCAATTATCAAATTTTTTGACTGCTGTGACTCTTGTGAAAGAGGAAAGTAGGAAATGTTAACATAAAAATTCTCTTTAATCTGAACAATGCTTCAACACACAAGAGTTTCCTTTTCCTGAATGCATTCATGATACTGCTTTCAAACTGGTGTCACATTCACCATACTCACCCTCACCCAATCCAACTTCAAGTGATTTTTATTTATTTTTAAAGCTGAAGAACGCAATACCCACAGAACAAAATTAAGAGTAATAGTGTTGTTATTACAGTAGTTCAGGAATCTTTTAAGAAATTGAGTTTTTAAAAGAAAAGTTTTCTATGCTAGAACATATGTAGAATAAATGTTTTCAAGTGCAAGGTGGATAATTGAAAAATAATTTTGCTTTATATGACAAGGACAAGAAATAATAATTCACTTAAAGAATGTGGCATAAGGACATTGAGAAATAATGACCAAAAATATAACAAATGTTATCTAATATGGCTGAGTAGTCAAATTTTGTTTTCCATTAACATGACCTTACTTTGATTCTAACAGACAGATGCAGCAGATAACAGGTTTCTTCCAGATTCACTATTACTCATTCTGCCATCTATTGCATCATCATTTTCATCTTCATTTCCAATACCACCTTAGTGCATCACAGTATCCAAAAATTAGTAAATGGCTTGAAAATGGACTATATAATTGTTGTTGTCTGCTGCCTAATGGAGCAGAAAATAATTATTGTCAGGCAGACAATAGTATGTGGGCATTAGAAACCAACACCATCACACTGGATCTATCATTGAAGAATCTATTGTTGGATAGCTTTAAACACAGGGTAATAAAATTTTTAAGATTATTATATGACTGAGTAAAACTACATACTCTTACTTAGATGTTATAAATATAAGCACAAGTAAGTTAGGTCAATAAAATGTAGAGATATAATCAGTAATATAATAATCTTAATTATATGATTTGCTTCACTGTATAAGTTCATTTAGCACTTCAAATTAATAAAATGTTTGTCAATGAGAATAATGACATAAAGGGCATTGTCAAGGAACCTATACTAATAATTTTATTTTTTTTTTTTTTAGATATTTTGAAATTTTGAAGATTTTATGAAGATAATCTAGATCTGTGGCTGTAGGAAAGGCATAGTAGATGTTGGTTCAATTACTGCTCTATTTCAAAATGTTAATATAATTTGAAAAAATATTTTAATAATGAAAACACTGTTATGTATTATATATGTGTATGTTTACGGAATTTCGGAATCCACACAGTGAAACTTTTGTTAATCTTATTTTGATTTAAAGTACTTTAAATCAAAATAATATATGTGTATGTTTGGTATGAAATATTTACAAACAGCTTTTATAAACTCTCTCAACATATATATACACAGGATGAGTCAGAATAACACCGAATAACTCTAAGGTGTGATTCAGGGGATCAATTTGAATATTTGCATATATGAAATTTATGCCCATAAACATCCTGCTATTGAGCTAGAGGACATTAAAGTTTTTCAAAAGATGTGTTGGATTAGATGAAATTACGCTGAACAGTTTCCCCAGTATTTGTTTCCTCATTTGCATTTTGGAATATTGCTTAGTTCTGTTTTTAACATCGGTTATACCATCAGTAACTGAAAATCTATGTACATTTAAATGGTTAAGAGGTTGTATCACCTATTTATTATACAGCAACTTTATGGTTCCTACAAGAGATGCTGGTAGGCAATCTCAGCATACATGAGGACATACTAAAGTGCTCCATTTACTGGAAGGACTTTCATTTTTATAGGCTGTTGTCTAAATGTTTAACTTTACATATAAAGAACTGACAGGCATGCATTACATTTAAGATGCTGCTTGGGGAAATGTGAAAAAGGAATGAGATCTTTATGCTAAGCTTTACCCAAGGAGACATTTGCCTCATCACAGCACTTTTACTGCCATACATCAACAAATGCGAGAAACAGGAACTTTCACAAAACAAGCACATCATTGCCCAATATCAAGACAATTTTTTTCCAGCATACAATAGCTTTAGAACTACTTGTTGGTCCATAAAATTAAGGACATACATTCCCTATGAGAAAATACTCAAATAGACCCCCTGAACCACACCTTAGAGTTGTTTGAGGTTATTCTGAGTCACCTTGTATATAAGTTAATTGTATGAAAATACAATAGGTTTGCATACCTGAAGGACTGAAACCAGATATCTAAAACTTTTGCAATGCATGGATTTACATTATACAGGTTTCTTTTTATCTTTGTTCGAGATTCCTCAATCACTTTTTGCCACATCTTAGACAAAGCTTTCAGTTGTTGTTGGTCCTTAGAATCATAATGTTTAATTTGGTTTTGACTAGCAGATGAATCTTGGAGAACAAAATCAACAAGTGCTTTCTTCATGGCAAACATAAATTCTTCTTTTGTTTCATCCTGAAGCTGCTGATAAAGTTTCTTATTATATGAACGTATTTTTAATGGAACTTGAGCATTCACATGTTCTAACCATGATGGTTCAATTGGTGCTATGTGTATGGAATCAATACCCTGATTGATGTAATAGTAGTATCTTAGTATTTCTCTTTCTTCTGCAGATGGAATTTCATTTATATCAAGCTTCTCATCTTCCTCTCTTACAATAAATTTAATAAGCCTTTCTCTAAATTCCTCTCTTGCTTTCTTTAAAGCAGTATAGCTTTTTGCTTGGGTCTGAAAAACAAATACATATTTCATAGACAAGTAAGTGGATCAATAAGAGTGTTTAGTTTGACTCAATCAAACAATGATTTTAATTATATGATTGACTTCACTGTACAAGTTGCAATTAAGATTTCTAGTTACATATTTCATGTTTATTTGGTATATGCTAAGCTACAGTGCTGTGCCTGAATAGGCATGCATAGAATAAAACATAAAGAACTATTACATTCAGCAATAGCATATTATTGTATAACCCTGCCCTTTAATCCTACATTTTTCCTACTTGCCATTTATAATTATTTTGAGTAATAGTATTTAAGATCCATTTTTACTATTGCAACATCACAGATGACAAATATTGATGATACATAAGATTAAATAATTAGTTAAGAAATACATTTTGGGAAGGAAGCATTTCAGCCCTACATTTAGGTCCCTCTCCTGCATTTCCCATTGAGAACTGGGGAAAACCTGGAAAAATTTATGTCAGGGAAGTCAATTTTGGTAGGGCTTGAAAAGCCTAACTTCTGTTTCTGTTTCTGTTTAAATGGGCAAAAAATATGAATAGCTATTAATAATTATGTACCTTAGATATAAAATTCAAAAAGCCTTGTTTCCTGAAAATTGCTGTCATCAAATTAATATTTGATGACTTCTTAACTTATTTTAATAAGCAAAATTTCCAGTATTTCAAAGTATGATTTTACTACACTATAACAAATGCTGTAAATGTATTTTGCATTAATTTAATTTATTCATCTTCTGGGTAATATTTATCAAATAGGCATTAAAAAGTATTTTTATAAATGTTTGCAAGAAACATGGGAAAACTGTTCTCATGAAGCCTTTCAGCCACATGTATGGCATTTTACAAAAATACACAGAACATTTCCAACAAAAAGCTAATAGATGTGATTAACGAGTAATTTTTCAAGCATTATTTCTTTACCTAGAGGTGTAAACTTACATTTTAGTAAATACTTGCTTACCTATTCTTAAATACTTTTTTAATTTTGAAATCCATCTTTTATCTCTCGTTTAAAATCCTATCAATGACAAACTATGACATTGATAAAAAAAAGTTATTATGGAAAATATAAGTTAACATAAATAAGTAATGTTTAGCTTTTAAGATTAAGTTCTTGAGCTTACAAGCATTTCATTTTCTGAAACTGTACATGATACATAAAGAATTTCACAGAGTTTATAAACTTGTTTTCCGATGCCACTTTCTATGAACATATATGTAAAATTTCAGCATTGCACAATGAGGTTATGTAAATTACAAGCCACTCAGCACATTTGCATACTGCTTACTATAGTGATCACAACCAGAAAGACACAAAGTTGCAGCATGTAAAGCTAGTATGTTTATTTTATTATTTATGCAATATTGCTGGCCATTAAAATTGCAAAATCCATAAGAGACATGTTAAATTAACTCACATTTCCTCAGAAGATTGACTCACTGAAAATACAACAGCAATACCAGCAGGTTCCTGAATATGTTCCTGGATTACTGTAGCAGGATATATTCTGAGATATTGATTGTACTTAAAAATGAAAATAATAATCACTAAATTGTTTATAAAAGACTCTAAATTTAAGCCCCTCATAGGCAATACACTGCCGGCATGTGGGTAGAAAATTCCTATATTTTATCTAACTTTTTTTCATAAGAACATGGCAATTTGAAACACATTTCTTGTCACTGAGAGATACTGTCTCTTCTTAGCCTTTGAACAAGTTGGCAAACAGTTTTTCTACCTGGAACATGATTGCCAAGATATTTTATTATGAATTATCTTACCTTACCTCTGCAAAGTTTTCTGTTATTATACATAAAAACCTGTTCTCCAACACTATATTTATGTATTGATATAAGGTAGCAAAGAATAATAAGCACACAATTTACACACAATGAAAGCAATGAGTAGCAATGAACACACAATCACTTGTTGGCCAAATGTCCCTTAAACTAACAAGCTGCTTCTTGCACATGGATTATATGGCCTTGACAACTGACTTCTCCTGTGCTCTGCCAGCCCGGAACTCAAATAACCTCACTGTACATTTAATTTTTCAAAATTTCCCTTAATATTTGTTTTAATATTTACATAATGATGCATAGCTTAGCATATGGACTATGTCATATTTTCATTATCCTAATGCAGTGCACAATGACTGACCGAAAAGAATAATTTCACAGAAATTCTTATTTAATTAAAAATACCTGAATACTGAGATATTTTCAAAGTAATTTGCATTCCTGTCCAAAATTTAATGCTTCAATACACAAAGACAAGAATTATTTTTTATTAGGAAAACAATATTACAAATGAAAAAATTCTGGAAATTTCTTTTCAAAATATTCTTGGATCTCTTCATAGTATTAAACTTATATTTTGTCAGTAATATTTATTTTACTGCTTCTATGATTATGAAATGTGTGCAAACTGACAAGAAAAATTTGTGAAAAACTGTTTAAACTAGAGCATAATTATTTAAGGAATATATGTAATAGAAAGTAAGCTACTTACGGCACTTTTAGCCTTATGCTTCTTAGCAACCAGTTCTCTTCTTGGCAGTAATTTCCTTTTTTTAAAGTCAACAGAATGTTTTGGAATTCTCAGTGGTATAGTAATAGTTTCTTCATCTATTGGTTGTGCTATTCCAGAAGTTTTTGGTGAAGATTCAAGAATACTTGGGAGAGGGCGTCTCAAGTGCCCTTTGTCCTTGTTTACAGATGTCTTTACCTGATTGCTTCTTTTCAGGTTCTGAATGCTGTTCTCCAGGAACTGTTTACTGCTTTTTATTAGTTCTCTACTTTTTTCCAATACCTCATTGCTCCTCTCCAACACTTGCATGTTCCATTCTAAAGTTCCCTTTATGCTACTACTACTTCTTTTCTTGAACTGTCCTGTGCTCTGATTTTTTTTACTAAACATTTCAGAGTTTCTTTCTAAAGAAATTGAGTTTTTATCTTTAACTGTACTCTTTGTTTCACTAGCATATGATTTTCTTTTTAAATGTTCCCTGTCATTATTTGCATTACTCTTTCTACTTTTTCTGTGCCATTCATCCTCCTCATTTCTACTTGCATGCCCTCTGGGAACATTTTGGCTTGTATTTAATGGAACCATTTCCTGAAAACAAATAAGTTACCTATCAATCTAAATCATAAAAATTTATGTAATCTATACAAGAATGTAATTATATTTAACAATTGTACATAAGGTTAATTGAACAAAACCATCTTTCTCTGTCAATGGTTGTGCATTTACTCAGATAGAAGCATATAAATTAACTAAAATTGTTAATTGGAACATTGCACAGTGAAGCTAATCATATATTAAGATCAGTGTGTGATTGAGTCAAACTAACACTCTTTTGCTCTACATGTTTAAATATGTAGAACCGGTTTCACGAACCCTTTGTTCACATCGTCAGCCCCATTGTCGACTGGAGGATAAACTGTTATGCTGTGGGAATGTGTAATCTGCTCTAGTGGAGGTGTGATGGACTTGAAGTTTATGTTTTCATCACCAGAAGTGTCGAAGTTCATTAAACTGTCTTTCTACTTGTAAATGTAGATTTTCTCTCAGTTGCTAATTCTGTAGGTCCTTGTACTGATTTTAATAATTTTGTTTTTTTCAACATGTCTTAGTTTTCTATGCATAAATATGATGCCACTGCTGATTTCTCCAACTGCTTGTATTATATGTTTCAGAAATGTTCTTTTAAACGTGTGCCTATGTTTCTCTTTGTTTTTCGAATTAGATTTTTTCACACTCTGCACAGTTTGTTTTATAAATACCTGCTTTTTTTCTCCTGTGGAATACTATCATTAACATTATCAATCAGGATATCTTTAACATTAAATATATTTACAGGTACTAACCTGATATTAAAATCTTTCAGAATATTCTGAAATTTTTTGTAGCCCATGGATGTTATGTGAATTTTTTAAAAATTAGAGCATCTTTTTTTCTTGATCATGTTGTGGTGTCTTAATAAGCTTTTGCCTCTTGAATTTCTGTACCTTTGTGTACTAATTATTTGTTATAACCATTTTTAACCACTGTTCTTTCTTTTTGTTTGTATTCTTTAAGGAATTCTTCTTTGCTAATTTTAAGGTTAACTTGGCGATGTGTTAAGTTGTTGATAACTGCTTGTTTGTGCATTGTGGGGTTAAAACTGTCAGCTTTGATGTGATTGTCTGCAGAACAGCAGTTAAAAATGGTTATAACAAAGAATTAGTACACAAAAAGGTACAGAAATTCAAGAGGCAAAAACTTATTAAAGAAACCACAACATGCTCAACAAAAAAGATAAACTAATTTTAAAAAAAATTCACATATCATCCATTGGCTACAAAAAATTTCCAGAACATTCTTAAAGATTTTAATACAGGTTAGCACCTGTAAACAGATTTATTGTTAAAAATCTCCCAATTGATAATGTTAATAACAGTATTCCACAGGAGAAAAAAAGCAGGTATTTATAAAACAAGTTGTGCAAAGCATGAAAAAATCTATATTGGAAAAACAAAGAGAAACATAGGCACACATTTAAAAAAACATTTCAAAAATATAAAATACAAATAGTAGGGGAAATCAGCAGTGGCATTGCATTTTTGCATAGAAAACCAAGATATACTGAAAAAAACAAAATTATTAATATCAGTGCAAGGACCTACAGAATTAGCATCTGAGAGAAAATCTACACCTACAAGTATTACAAAGACAGTTTAATGAATTTCAGCACTTACAGTGATGAAAACATAAACTTCAAATTCATCACATCTCCACTAAAGCTGATTACACATCCCCACAGCATTAACGGTTTATCCTCCAGTCGACAATGGGGTTGACAATGCAAACGAAGGGTTCTTAAAACCAGTTCTACATATTTAAACAAGTAAGTGGAGCAAAAGAATGCTGTTCAACTCAATCACACAGTGATCTTAATATAGATAAATTAATTTATACTCCAGACATTATCTATTAAAAAGCTGTTATCACAAACCCCATTACCTTACATAAGCATTTGACATATGATAAATAATTTCTGAACTCCCAAATAAACCCAATGAAAAGCATTCCTTGTTGATACAGCAAGTCACCTCAATGTTCTTAATCTTTTTTTTGAAGGTAAAAGGTCTAATCATCTCACAGCTGTGTCATTGTATCAGAACAAAACTGTTATTATGGAAACAACTTTTTAAGTAATAATAACATAACTTAACTTTAAAAACTAAAATCTTTTTCTTAATATCAAGAAATTACTGATTTTGAAGAATGTGCCAAGATATTAGGCAAACAACATAATGAGTTTAATTTAGGATACCAGATTTTAAAAAGTTGGATGAGCATTTCGATTTTTGCTATTCATTTTTCTGCTTGCACTAATGGAATTTAAATTAGAGCTTACAGATTTGCAATATGATAGTAAAATGAAGGATCCATTCTAAAACAAAAGAAGTCTGCAAGATTTTACTTAAAATTTTTCTCATTCCCTATTTGCATTATTACACAGGCAAGCTACTGATATATTGAACATGTTTGATTCAGCTTGTATGAATGAATGGTTTTTCATTAATGAAAATGTCATAAAAGCCAACATTTGATTACAAATTTTAAATGCACTATTTAGCTATATGCAACACGGAAGACCTATGCTCCAAATATTGAAAAAATTAATTTGAGAGAAAATAAATAAAAAATTGCAAAATATTGCAAAATATATATGAGCAAATTCCTTATATCAATCTGGTTGATATATGGAATACAAGAATAAGCTACTTTATGGATAGAGGTTTTAATTTAACATAAGATAATGCTCAATATATACACAACAAAATACTTCAGTAAAATTGTAGTGACATAACTTGTTTTTAATTCCACACATCAACATAAAATGCAGATTTCCTCATATAAAATGTGTCTATTGTAGAGCAGCCACACATCTTGTCAGACAATAAAGCATAAGTATGCACACTCACAGGCTGTTCAGCAGGCTGCAAGGCAGATAGTTGTGACATCACAGGGCATTGAGTTGGGGTGGATTACTTTAGACTAAAGAAATCAACTTGCTAATTAAAACTTCAGCATGGTGTCGGGGATTTCTGCTCAAATTATATGCATCTGCTGCTATAGATAAGCAATAATTCATTAATGTTAAGTAACATGACTGCATTAACAGTAAAAATGCAAAGAACATTAGACAGTCAGTTTTACCATCTAGATGAATATTGTTGATAATGATGACCAGGCACCAAAAGTCTTAAGCACTTAATGTCAACCAAGTACATTCAAGCCACTAGGTCAATACAAACAAAAGCAAGAACACAAGCTATGAACTACTTCCCAGCAGATAAATGACAGGTGTAAGGAGAGACGGTGATTTGTAGCTTGTGACCTATTGCACATGTTGTAAAGTACAGTTCAGTACTAACATAACTGCATTGAGCTTCATTCTGGTTTTAGTGCTTAGAAATTCCAATGTCTAATGATAACCTAAAGTATGCCTTGTTTTTTCTAGTAAACTCAAATGTAGCTGAAGCAATGAGAAGCAGGTGTATAGCATTATAATAATTATTTGTTTACTAACCACTAGATTATCCCTTGTGACTTGTATGATTCATTCATGGAAAAGAAGATTTAGAGCACTGGAATAATCTAAATTTATGACTTATTTAGCTGAAAGAGTTCCGTTAGGTCTGTGGTCTAATCACAAGTGCTTTTAATAACATGTTAATCTCTTCCATTCTATCATTGACTGTTACTACAAAATTCAACACTGCATATTAATGGTAATAAAAATTCCTAAATAAATTGAATATAAAATGATTATGTAAAATTTAAATAAGCATAAAATGCTTGAGATTTGATTAAAACAAATTATGCCAACATAAATATTCATTGAACATAAGACTTCCATCTGTTTACATCTTTCTGCATGCTGTTAATTGCTAGGTGACAGTTGTCACCTCCATTTTAAATTTTTACTTTTTTTGCTAGCAGTAATAAAACTAACAAACATTTTAAATGCTGTCATTCACAAAACATTATGTCCATTGATTACAAATATCCCTTATCTCATGGGAGAATCAAAAATTAAAATGGTGATAATTGTATACTTTTGGATGGAGCTCAGGGTAAGGTAATCTTTGAATATAGTGTTAATTCTAGTAAACATAAAACAAATGAATGGGGTTTGCTATTCTCAAAGATTACCAAGGGTAGAATTGTTTTAGCAGTGCAAAAGAACATATTTTGCAGAGCAAAAGAACATATTATATAACAAACAGTATCGTAGTAGTGCTGATGAAACTGAAAAAATACACGTGAAGCATATTTCTCCTCTCCTTCTTCTTTCTCCCACTTCACGCCCCACCCCCCTTTCAACCAGGCCTGGCCAGATCAAGCTCGCATTTTTTGTTTTTCAATGTTCCGTCAAAGACAAAAATGTTAAGAACAAGAACTTGAATAAATAAAGGTAATGCAAATGAATACAGAATTGATTAATCAATAAGTTTTTCCAACATTCGTCTTTTCAGAACGTAAGGGCAAAAAATCCAAGTCTACTTCACTCGTGTATCTTGTTCAAATATCGAATATGTTCTTGCTGTTTATAAATTAAGGTAACTAGTCGCATGATTTATGGTGACAGTTCATTTTCGGCAAAGTTTAACGATTCGTGGTCCCGTAATTGAGCCTTTCTTGCACATGTAGTATTAAGGCAAGAAGAATTGAGTGCAACGAAAGATTAATGTAGGCAATTGCTTTTCTTTACAATCGTCTTTTATTTTTTTTATCTTGTTTTTAAAAATTCATCATATCAAGTTTATATATCTCCGTTAAAGTCACAAAAGGAAAATTACTTGGAAATGGTTATACTTAATAGATGACCTACACAATCACATGTGTAGGAGTTTGTAGCAATATAGCAACTTGAAAGAGCACTTAATTGTTATCACCCAGTTTCCTTGAGATAAGTTAAAGGTGACGAGTGTTTCGGAGAAACGGTGAAGTCTATGTTTGAATATGTTACCTTGTGTATTTTCCTCATTCTGGGCAATTTTAGTTGTTTACATTCAATTTTGGTATTGCATACAACTCTGAACTCTCATGTTGGGCTTGCAGCATTCTAGCGCGCATGCGTTATAGAGTGCATACAAGAAAAGCATAAGTACGGACCACGATTTTATGGTCTGTAACCAAAATAAAAAGTATTTGTTCAAGGAATGCTGTCCTTCTTAGTTCTGGCGCCTTCTGTTAAGGTTAGAATGGTTAGATTAGATGATCTTGATACTATCTAGTTTTATTAGTTTTTGGAATCAGAGAATAATCCTTGGCATCATCTATAGGACTTAAGAGAAAATAAGTCGGTCCTGGTGGTGTATTGGTAACCATACCTGCCTTCTAAACCCAAGATGGCGAGTTCAAATCCGGTCAAAACCGATTAATTTTTTCGGGCGTAAAATTCCTTAGTATGGGGGCTTCCTTCGGAAGGGAAGTAAAGTCGTGGGTCCCGTGTCGTACATTTACGGCACGATAAAGAACCTCAAGCCTGAAAAAAAGAGGACTCTGAGCAAAATTTGTCGGCTGTTTCACGCCCTAAATAGAATGGGACACTGATGACCTAAGATGTTAAAGAGCATCCGTAAATAAAAACCAAATCAACCAATGAGGGTGGAAACCGTGTAAGTACTGAATGTTAGGATTGTTGAAATTCCTATACTGAAACTTAATCGAAATTATAGGAACTAGGAGCTGAAATGTACATATATGTTATTATATATTATTTTCCCCATTAAACACTAGTTTTGTGGATATTATTTACTGTAATATGTTGTATACTACATCGATCAACGGAATTCACTAACAAAGTAAATTATGGAATGCGAAATAACTAACTAAATAGGACAAACGTTTTGTCCCTCGTAGGAAGAGCCGAACTTCTCATGGATTCGCTGTGTTGCATTTTAAGTTGTGCTAAAAAGTCGAGAATACTATAAATATATGCCTACTATAATGTTTAGGTTGAAACTGATTACAATTGTTTGTTTCGTACTCAGTTAATCAATTTAGGAACTAATCATATATATATAACGTAAACAATTAATAAACACAGCTTCTTGTGTCAGGGAGGGGAGCTATTCCCGATTACAATCTACATTCTCCCTGAAATCGCAGCTGAAAACATTTCTGTAAATACTACGATACAATGGCATCTTCCTATTAACCACCGGCATGTTTTACTTTTTAATTATCGGGAAACTTGGGTGTCTCTTGCCCCTTCCCCAAAATGAGGTAGCGACTCAAAATTTGATTTGTGGCAGTCGAAAATCCCCTAGTGACCAGTACAAACACTTCTCGCAAATGGGGCGTAAAGTATTATTTAAAAGATATACCTAAAAGTCATCTAACTTTTAAAGGTATTTTTTTATTAATTTATCTTGGACATGCTTAATCTTTTTTTTTTTTTTTTTTTTTTTTTTTCCCTATCAACAGTTTCCGTCTGTGCTTACAGTTAAGCAATCTTATTATTTAACTCTAGTAACCGGACGCTTAAGTTAAATAGTACACCTTCATTTCGCTAGTTAGATATTAATATATTGCAATTATCTGATCAACCTGCAAACTTAAATTAATATATTATTATTTTTATCTAATTAACCAACTAAATGAAGATATTATTATCATTATTTACGTACCTCTTTGTTTGTCCAGCTTAATGAAGGTTGTGACGCCATTTCTATGCTTCTATAAAGCAAATATACTTTAAATTCAATTTATATTTCATTCCCTTCTTGCTAGTGAATAACATATACTTTCACACTATGTTTTTTTTTTTTTTTTTTTTTTCAAATACTGTGTTTCACTTTTGTAGAGTGAAATAAAACAGACATGTTTTGCACAGCTTTATTCAGAAAAGATCGCTTTAAAACCATGCTTACCTTATGTTAACAAACGCCTTGCATCTGTTATTCGGTTGCTATGGTAATATGTAAACAGGAACTGTTTTGCAGCACGTCTGTGTTGTTTACTGGTATTGAACTAATAATAATAATAATAATAATAATAATAATAATAATAATAATAATAATAATAATAATAATAGTTCAGGTACTCGCTTGCGATTCAAACATAGTTTCGGGTACCTACTGCCCTAAGATTTCAAAACCTTCCATACAGGATTCTATTCGGTCAAGTTATCTTTTTCCGGAGCGAGTTTCAACATAGGGAATAACAACCGGAATCTTGCATATGGTCCCGGGTTAAATGTTTGAACATTTGACCCCATTAGGTTAGGGATTATTAGTTCGTATACGTACTCAACAGCAAGTCTGTTTCTAATTACTTCATTCAAGGAATTAAATTAACGTTTCACATTCAATAGTTTATATTGGTGTTTGTGTTCACAGCTGAAACAAGTGAAAACATGATTAAGGGAAGTGTTTACCTCTTCTCTGAATATCATTGTTATTGCTATTATATTTCCAAAACTGAGTTGTTTACTTAAATTCTTCACACTTTGTATTGATTAGTTTTTTTTAATTATCTTCTAACCACTTTACGTATAATCCTCTTTCAAATCATAGTGCGATTTGGTAGTAAGTAATCTGTTTGCCATATATATTATTGCAAGGCATCTGAAAAAAAAAATGTTTATGCTAAGTTTTGAAACATTATTTATAAGAGGGACAGATTTAATTTGATTTTTATCCTATTTTTAATCTACTTTGTGTAAAGACCTGGCATTGATTCAAACATTCGTACAGTTCTTCTGATCAGTTTGACTTTTCTTGGAAATGACAAAAGGACCGGTGTATCTAGTGTCGTCTCCTTATTTTCTATAAATTCAACAGAACGCATATTTTTTTTTCTACTGAACTTCCGACATTGCTGTCTCGGCGCTCTAATTTGAAAACCCCCATCTAGTTAATAGTAAAAACTGTCAATAGGTAAAAATCTATGATTTGCTTGTACATTGATAAAGATATGTCCTCGTTATTTTGGCGATGGTTAGTATACATTAGTGACAATTACAGTCATTGCTACAACTTCATACTATTACAGACAGAAATAAGTTAACACGTTACTGTTTCTCCTTACTATTCTAGAAGCCCATCAAAAGTAAAATTAAATTTTAAAGGCTATTATTTAATCTCTCTAAAAGGGATTCGTTATGTAAGAGATAGTTCCACTTCCATCAACATCCATACAAAATTCCTTTCCAAATGCTTCATGCTGCAGATTGATCAATTAAAATATTAATTTTTCGCCTGCTTCCACTATATGGATCATACTTTTTAAGTGCATGTTAATAATTATATAATATATTACCTCAGTGCAATATATATTTGACTGTAAACTTCTTCCCATTTCTAGACCGACTTTTTTTTATTTTTATTTTTAAGATCCATAATTATAGGAATACTGTAAGGTCGCTGATGTTTACCAACTTTACGGTCTATTCTGAAAAGTGTTATTATGATTTTAATTTCATCCCCATGCAATTCGATTGCTCCTGGCTTCTAACGATTTGTTTTTGCTTTATTCTAAAATATTTTATGCCTGCTCATAAACCTTAGTTCATTTATGTTCTCTAGTTTACTTTCTTGCTAATTTTCTAAGTATTTTTATGATTAGCAAAACAAGAAATTCTAGCTTTTTCCTATTCTTGGTAAATGTGTATGCCTTGACATTTATCACTTATTACTATAAGATATTACTATATCTTGATTTTAAAACATGTTACAGTCTATTTTGCTCGTGATTAAGTCGGGTGCGGAGCATAAAGTATTCTTATATTGTATTATATATTTTTGTTTTATTCTTGACTTGGGCACCGATTCTACTTTAAGTTTCTGGGATAAAAAGGTCAAAGAGAAAATGCGTGTTTAATAAAGACTTAGAAAAAAGCTTACATTTATTAAGTAAACTACAGAATATGGTGTTTATTGTGTGAAGTGCAGTTCTAATTTTCTGTTACTCATGATGGGAGGGGGACAGGTATTGTTCAATATTTAAATATTATTAAGCACAAGGAAATAGATACTTCAGCTTCTGACTCTAGTAAACAAGCTACTCATTTTTTTCAAAAAACGAAATTCTATCATAGTCAATATAATTTAGTAGGTATATAAGACACTTTCACATATCATACCGTGGTACATAATCACTCCTTTCGATCCACTAATTATATTTTTAAATTGGTTAAAGTATTTCAACCCGAATTAATGAGGTGCTTGCATTCTGACCTGGAAACTGTAAACTGTGTGCCTGCATACTCTGATGTTCTAATTAAGAAAATACTAAAGTATGTCCTATTCTGGTTACTTTAAACCAAGCTATGAAATTAGAGTGAAAAGTTTAGAAATGTAAGAATTAGCGAGTGAAAGATCAGATATACAATTCAGCTACATTCTAGAGACTCGATAAGAAAATAATTTAAAGCACAATCTATTAGCATTGTGTGCGAACATTATTGATTGTAACTTCGGTGGTACTTCAAGGTCAGGAAACAAAACATTTGCATTCAAATGTACTCATAGAGTAACTATTAGGAAGAAGTTTAATAAGTGTAAATTGTTCAGCCCATACGGTAAATAATTACACAAACAGCGATGAATTGTCATTCTATAGATACTGACATAATTGTAGTGAAGATGTAGCAAACAATGTGTCAAAACTTTGGGGAAACATTCCTCAGGATAAAATGAAACACAATATGAACATTGCTTATTTTCTTGTTGTGGCACCTTTTCTACACCTATACCGCACAGTAGAATATTAAAAAACAAAATCATACGGGAAACAGAAAAGCATACGAAATGTTCAAAATGCTCTCCGTTAGCACGGATACATCCACAAATCCATCGTCGCATGGATTCCCTGATGCTCTGGTGTAACCCTGGAATATCTCGTATTGTCAGGCAATCTTGCAGAATACGAGCTCGAGGACTCTCTATACCTTCGGCTAATCCATAGATCATATGAGCATTTACCAACTTCGCATTTGAATACCTCGTTTTTTACTGTATCTGGAACGAAGTCCATAAACACACAGAACTGACGCTACGTGTTCGGTGCTACATCAAGCAATGAAGTGAGTAACACAACAAGCGGACTGCATGTACAGAATTACCTCAACAACAGTGAATCAAGGAACTACAACACCCCCACCCCATTTAACTAGAGGTAAAAGCGAATGTTTTCTTACTGTACGTATTAAGCACTGTTCTGTTGTGGAATTATTGTCATAGAGCAATTAGCTGGCATTCTAGTTTGTACATCATACCGTGTAAGCGGAGTTGTAGACAAAGGACTCTAATAAGGAAATAAGCATTTCTGTACCTATGTTCATGTAACATATATTGCACCCTATATCCAAGGAATGTTTCCCCATAATTTTGATATGTCTTTTTTGTTACACTGTATATAATTTCGAGAATTGAGAAACTGGAGGAATTTTGTATTTTGTAAACACGGATTATCAGAAATTGCTAGGTTATAGTAACAGCAATTATCAGCAGTAGAGCGCATATTAAAAACGGTCCAACCCTTAAAAACTCATTTTCTATCACAAGAAAACTGTTCCATTATCATTAATGTTTTTGTTCCGCCTCAGACTGTATCTTGAGTACAATTTCATGTATATTTAAAGCTTGTGAATGGATGAAGAGGATATGGAAAAGTCAATAAACACTTTAATCTAGTCTAATCTAATTTTCCAAACCTTAACTAAAGATGCCAGAATAAGGAAGGACGACATTCCTGGATAGCACCTTGCTATTTCAGTTTTTACAAACATTAGATAGATGGTAAAAATTGTGGTCCCATACTTACGCCTTTCTTGTGTGCACTCTACAAATGCCTTGTAACGTATGTGCACTAAAATGTTACAATCTCAACATTCGCGAGTTGTAAGCGGTAGCAACATCGAATGCATTATAACATTTTTATTCAATTAGTAAATTGCATTATATTTGGAATTACAGAATAATTCATGAGTGAAGCATTACATAATATTGAAAAATCTAAAACTGAAATTCGTAGAAAGAAATAAGAATTTCTACCAATTAGTGTAAGAAGTATGCTGAAAAAAAAATAATATATTACATTTTCTCTTGTTTCAAAGAGTGTGCTATGTCCGTCTATTCAGCCTGCATTGATATACAGATCGATGGACTCAGCAGTTTTAAGAAATTAAATTTTCTTGATTGGATACTTCTTAAAGTCACAACAATTTGCCCAGAAATTAAACCAGCCTTGGATCTCATCACGTAGCGTGTAAGAAATGTGACTTAAACATAAACGACGGAGATCTGTTTGATGAAGTAAGCAAGGATTGCGCCATTTAAGATAAACTCAAACAATGGAAAGAAACGAACACATCAGCTAACGAACAAAATGCAAACGAAAGTAGAAAAATTGAAATAACAATGTAATAAAGTTTTTTTTTTTTTTTTTTTTTTTTTTTTTTTTTTTTTTTTTTAAGTTAATTTGGTTTATTTACGGATGCTCTTTAACATCTCATGTCATCAGCATCCCATTCAATTCAGGGCGTGAAACGGCCGACAAAGTTTGCTCAGAGGCCTTTTCTTTTAGGTTTGGAGTTTCTTTTTCGTGCAGTAACGGCACGATCCACGGCTTTACTTCCCTTCCGAAGGAAGCCATAATTAGGATTTTTATGCCCCGAAAAAAATCTATCGAGCCTGGCCGAGATTGAATCCTTGGATTTAGGAGGCATATGGTTACCACTTCACCACTAGGACCGACATGTGTAGCAAAGCGTAATAATGTTACGACGTGTGTAAAGTTATATGACTGCATGAAAATTAGGGACTATATTCTTAAGGGAAGCCATTCTGCATGTAAATATGATAAGTGCGAATAGCAGCAATATAGACATGGCATCACGCCCTTTCTGGTGTTTTGTAGTTTATTATAGTGTTATTCCTTTTCTTACTTTCACTCATGTATTAGTGCATCTCAGAGTGATTTTGGTGCTTCCAAAGTGGTCTGTACAATTGTCTACAAACATCAGGGTAAACTTAGCTGTCTTCCGAAGAGAATCAAACTTCAGAACTTTCTTCACAAGACGATGTCAGAGAAAACGTTGTTACAAAAAGTACTGTGCATGGAGAAATAGGAGCAAGCGTATTGAGTAAATTTGAAATAGTGTTGAAAGCAAACTTTCAAAACTTTGCAGTGTATGGCGAATTCTAAAAACAGACAATGTTGACCCATCTGGGAACTTTTTCTCATGAAACTTTTCTTCCCAGCTTCATAGTGTGACCTGGGAAGATATTTCGCTGCAAATTAAAACATTCTCTCCAAAAGACGTCTATCAGTGATTCCAGAGTACTTCTATAACCAATTAAATTATTTTGGAATAATAAATGTAATGTCATTGATTGCCCGCGAAACCATAATTAATAATCAGCACCGAGAAAGCTCAACATTCTCAAAATAAAATAAGTTTTGTGCACTTTTCATGGCCTTATAACTCAAACGGCATATTGAAATACGCGATAGAGCACGGCGGTTGATCAGATGGTTTGTTCTCTTCACTTTAGTGTTTTGTTTCGCTACAAATCGGAGCTCGATGTTGCTACGTCTGACAGTGCACGGTTGATTAAAGAGGAAGAAAGTACTATAAATTTGTACATATATCTAATACCATGTATATACGCAGTACATTATTGACCGGTATGTGAGCTCTTTCTGTTGGTATAGAAATGTTTGAATAGAGATGTATCCGTATTTTCAGTTTAAGTTTTGTGAATTCGGTGAATCTAGTGGTGCAATGTACGATGAGACAAGGGTCATTTTCTGTGGAGGAGTGAATATTCGTGATTTTTGTAGAAAATTTTAAATGGGGGAGAACGCAAATGAAATAACTTTTTAAAATGAAAGAATTTAAAGGAATGTTAATAAAACAAACGCCGTGGAATGAAAAGGAAGGGGGGGGATCAAAATATGGAGAAATGAATGCTTTCGTTTAGGAATGGTTTAAGTGTGCAAGTGCGAAGAAGCAGCCCATTATTGAACTAATGATTCAAGAAGCAGGAGTATGATATGTGTCATTGCTAGAAATGGGTGTTTATTTAATTTATTTGGTTTATTTAAGACCGCCCTTTAACAACTCTGGTCATTAGCGTCCCATTCAGGGTGTGGTAATTTTGCCCAGACGCCTCCTCTTTCAGACTTGAGCTTTTTTTATGCCCCATAAATCTACGACACTGAACCGACTTTACTTCCTTTCCGAAGAAAGCCTTACTAGCTAGCAATGGATAGCTTGAATTTTTCAGAACACAACACAACATATATTTCCGAATAGTTTGTGGTGTAGATAGTTATATTTCAGTCATCGATGTTGATGTATGAAGGATATCTCATTCTTACAAATGGTGTAGTAATTCTATAGTGCGGTATAGTACTGTATTCTAAGTTATGACAAATAAAAAGCTGACACATACATGTGGTTTTAATATGCATACTGTTTGGAAGTATTGGTGTGATAAAACAAATCCTCTTCTTCATTCCAAAATGCCACCTGAATTAAAGTTAATTATTTTGAAGAGTGAGAAGGGACTGCGTAAGACAGGTTTCAGTGTATAAGTAATAAGTTAATGGTACTCTTTGGCTGGGTTACGCTAAAGATAAAGGACTTAACTTCCTCATGATGTGTGGAGTACGACTGGTCAGAAGTCATAGGTTTCTGGGGTTAATTCCCTGCGGACTTTCTAATTTTCATTCATTGCACATCTGATCTTGTTTCTTACTCTTTTATAACAAGGCTATAACCTAACCTAACCTACAACCTATTTGGACAGGAAAAGCAGTGGTGTGGCCTTTCAATACAATTCACCTTTCTTAAGCACCGCAAGTAGCTTTTTTCTTTCTTTATTAATGTTTAACGCCCGTGTTTACTATTGTGGCATTGTGGGCCGTGAATACTAAGGATTCATGAGATAAAATGATAAATTGAAGGACTTTTATTAGGAAGTAGGAAGGACAAATTTCAGGCCTAGTTTAGACTACGTCCCCGGTATTTGCCACTGAGACCTGGAAAAAACTCAGGTAAGAGGGTCCTGGCGGAATTCGAACCGCTGGTCCCTACACGAGTCCATGGCTTAGTGACCTTGGCGTTATTTCTACTCTTTCGTTCCACATGATGAACGTGACAGGCAGGCACTCGTTATCAGAGATCGGAAACAACCCTACAGGCAGCAAAAGCAATGCAGGAATTCCACTTGAGTACCATCCTACATATCGCATACCAGTCACGTGT
This sequence comes from Metallyticus violacea, assembly GCA_030762175.1. Classification (NCBI taxonomy): domain Eukaryota; kingdom Metazoa; phylum Arthropoda; class Insecta; order Mantodea; family Metallyticidae; genus Metallyticus; species Metallyticus violacea. Next base: position 45,723,194 of record CM060831.1, read on the forward strand.
TCCAGGAAAACATTTATCAACATTGTTCTTGAAGTTAGCTGTGCTTAGCTTGTGCGTTGCAGAATTTCAATTTTATAGTACAAATGTCATGAAAAATGCTTCGGTATAAAGCGCTTCCTAATGCCTACATTTCTGGTAAGGTTTTTCTTTGAATACTTGTGAACGGTTGATATGGAAGTATCTAGTCAATGAGAAGCCTGAGAATCGATTACAGCCATTTTCGAAGGGTTCGTGTGTTAATTCAACACATTGTTGTGGTTAACTGGGCGACAATCTTCCTGCATCGTGAATTTACCGTTTTGTTTTATTTGTTAACTAGTTCACGAGTAGCTTTATTAATTAGTCCTTATTCGTTAAATCTTCTGTACCGTATTCATATTATTTGAAGGTTTACTACAACTTAACAAGGATAGGCTCTTTTGTGTTATTAATCCACATGTTTCATAGTCAGTAATTTCAAAATATAAATAGCAATTTTATGCACATACTATAGATATAAAGATAGTAAAGTATTGGAATTTCTTTTTGCTTTAGAAGCATAACCTGCTGGAAATTAATTTGATCAGTGAAACTAAATTTTCCCATTCTAGCGGTTTTCAAGAAATTGAAGCTCAGAAGCTCAGAAAAACGCAGAACCCCATGCTAGTCTATGTAAAGACCTTGTTTCTTCAGTAAAGAATGTCAAGCGAGAATGAATTACTCTATCATTATTCCGTAATATACAATAACAGAAATTTACCCGAATATCAGGACCGCTTTCCTGCAATTCGTGAACAGTTAGCGTGTATGCTTTCAAGTTTTTTTCGGGAAATGAACTGATACATGAATGACAATTTTCTAAAAATATAATAGGCATGTTTGGCTATAGCAGAATTCTCCTGTCATAAAGTATGTGTTTATTTTCATTGTAATTGTAGCTGCAATTGTGATAATTTGAATCAGTTCGCGGATATTGCATTCGTTTCGCTGGGAGTTACCGCTTTGTCTGCCGTGCTGCCAGTTGCCATGAAACCGACGACAAAATCTCGAAAGATCACAACATCGCTCTTAGCCTACATACTATCAATGGTTACTTTTTACAAGTATTATGCATTTATATATTCGGAAATGTATTGCGAATGGGAAGCGTTAGAATCGTTACGATATATTTTATCATATGTTTGTTTTTTTAACAACGCTTTTCTGCCAAAAGGTTCCCATAGTTTACCTCTCTTACGTAAGCAGGTTTACGTTCCTGATAAGCTGGGAAAACGATAAACACAAACGTTACTATTCTAGTTTTCACATTTATTTTATATCCTTCCTCGTTAAGATAACACAATATTTAGCTTATATTGCCTGCGATAACTTCAACTCATATACTTGTGGCTTTTAGAATTATTGTTTCATTTCTGAGCAAAACAACAACACGTTAAATATTTATACGTAGTCATGTAGAAATTGCAATTGTTATTGCAATTTAAACTTTTTAAAATCAAATTATAAATGTTAAGATTATTTAAGGTAATATGTAAAATGAAATGTTAGCTATTTTATAATTAAGCTGTTAGTATTATGTAATATCAATATATTTATGTAATACCAATAATTTGTATTTTATCTATTAGAATAGTTTGTATTATTTTCATTCTTTACATCATTGTAGTAACATTGTTTTACTGTTGAAACAAACCCTTTTCTTTAAAAAAATTCTTTGTATAAGGGGAAAAAAAACAAAAATAAAATAGAACTGTTGACACAACCCTTTTTTAATATTTGGTGAACAATTGAAGCTTTTGATGATAATAATTTGTATTTTATCTATTAGAATAGTTTGTATTATTTTCATTCTTTACATCATTGTAGTAACATTGTTTTACTGTTGAAACAAACCCTTTTCTTTAAAAAAATTCTTTGTATAAGGGGGGGGGGAATAGAACTGTTGACACAACCCTTTTTTAATATTTGGTGAACAATTAAAGATTTTGATGAAATGTTGCATTGTGTAAAGCTCTTAATGCTCTGAAAAAAATGAACAAACCCTCATTGAAATTGAAGTTTAAAGGCTACGCATAGATTCGCTTCGCTATGTTCTAAGATAAGTTATAATTTACAGAATATTTATATCCTTTTCATTACAATAGATTTATATGTACTAAACTTTGCACATTTCTTACAAAATATACAGATTTTGACGCATTTCCTCTTATGGACTCATCTGTTCTGGTGGGCTAACAGTAACCATAGTTCTATCGTAGACGCCAGGTCGAGGATTCAATCTGCAGTTTTGCGTCTCGGGCGCCTGCCTCGTCTGAAAAGAACACAAGTTGTGTGTCGATTAACCCTTCGTCACTGATGAAAGAAACTAACAATAATGCACACATGCTACAGGATCACCTTATCGTAGAATATGGACATGTGCACACTTGTAAGATTTGAGTTTTAGCAACTTTGTTGCTGTTAAAACATTTAGGGTGTAAAAATCATAAGTATGGCTTCCTGCGAGAGAACTAAGGTTACTAGTAGTTAGCCCATCAGAACAGATGAGTCCATAAGAGGAAATGCGTCAAAATCTGTATATTTTGTAAGAAATATGCAAAGTTTAGTACATATAAATCTATTGTAATGAAAAGGATATAAATATTCTGTAAATTATAATTTATCTTAGAACATAGCGAGGCCAATCTATGCGTAGCCTTTAAACTTCAATTTCTATGAGCGTTTGTTCATTTTTTTTCAGAGCATTAAGAGCTGTTAAAACATTTAGGGTGTAAAAATCATAAATATGGCTTCCTGCGGAAGAGAAGTAAAGCCTCTGGTCCCATGATGTAGATTTACGGAACGAAAATATTCAAGTCTGAATGAAGAGGCCTTTGACCAAAATTTATCAACTGTTTCACACCCTGAATTGAATGAGACGCTAACGACCAGTTATGCTAAAGAATGTCCCAAAATAAACATAATAATAATAATAATAATAATAATAATAATAATAATCATTCTCATCGACTTCTCCCTGTCATAACTCCTTGCTCGTCGACATGGTTAAGAACCAATTAAAGGCACCAGTAACCTAACTTTTACTCTCTTTCTGCAGTTCTATTTCTCTCTTTCGTCAATTTCCCAATCCATTCCACCTTAATATTTTAACTCAACAATATCACACCATTTTGAATCTCAAATAGCTCGTCTCTAGATTTATATATATATTGCGCCAAACAGTTTAGTTTATCCGATATAACACATACTTGACTTCAATTCCGAAAGCTGGAGGAAACTGGATTGTTTCAAGCATATCCGTTGCTTTAACTTCATATTTAGAAATGACGCACTATTTTCTGCGGCTGATTTTAAAAACAGCAAAATAGTGCATTAACATTTGTCTTTTTTGCAGCTGTCGAAAATATTCGGCATCTGTGTTCTTCTGCGCACGAACTCTAGTAAAAGGTGTTTGAAACCACAACTCGGTAGACGTCAAAGTACTAATATGGAGCAGGAATGCCTTTTCAAGATAAGCTATTAACATTTCAAAAAATAAATAAATAAAATAAAATAAAATAAAATAAAAACATAGGAAATGCGAACTATATATACTGTTTTGCTTGCCACGTATTATGTTTGCTAAAGAAGAAACTGTTGGGTCTAAAAATGATAAGATAATCATATCGCATTTAAATGTGATTATTTCGTAAAGACGGAAAGTAGCAGGCCCATATTTAAGTGTAATTAGTGTAAGTCATTTTCATTCCTGAATAGACTACACTTACGTTGACAACTCTAATAGTATGCAGCTAACAAAAGTTTATGAGCACTAATCATTAAAATTCGTAACGCAGAAGCTGCATAAACTAAGCGAATTCCTCAGCAAATTGAATACCTTTAAAAATGAACATAAAATCCAAATTATGAACTTATAGTTAATGGAATAAAATAAGTTATGGCATTAATATGTGGTATTAGGTGAACCAAATTAGAATCCTTAAGTATCACAAAAGAGAAACGACACTTTAGAACTATTATTATTATTGTTATTGCTATTATTATTATTATTATTATTATTATTATTATTATTATTGGGAATTAAATCACAGCAATTAATGCTTTACTATTAATTAAATGAAACACATGAGCACCAATAGACAAAGTTATACTGTGTCAATATTTTTAAATATTTTCAAATGTAACCATGTTTATGAAATGAGCTCTTTGTATCATCTTTATATTCACTAAAATAAAGAAAAATAACAGAAAGTTTCGAGTTACATTGTGAATTTAAGAGGATGTTCATATGTTTTAATAAAACAAAAACATGTTACTATTTAAAATCAAACACAGTTTACTAAGCAAATATACACAATCAACAATATACAATCGAAAGTTTTATCTATTTTTGTTGGCTTTGAAATTTAATTTAAATACTATTGTAGTTAAAACATGCACTTGATTTTATTGATTTGTTTCATTTACGGACGCTATTTAATTCATCAGTGTCCCATTCAATCCGGGGCGTGAAACGGCCGATAAATTTTGCTCAGAGGCCTCTTCTTTCAGGCTTGAGGTTCTTTATCGTGCCGTAAATGTGACACGAGATCCACGGCTTTACTTCCCTTCCGATGGAAGGGATTTTTACGTCCGAAAAAATCCATCGATCCTGATCTTGGATTTACAAGGCAAGCTATGGTTACCACTACACCACCAGGGGGGGGGGAGGGGGAGCAAGAAAACGTTTTCTTAAAGTTTTCAGAGCGCTGTTACATATAAATATAATTTTCAAACATATAATGTTACTAAATATTTCACATTTTCTATATTCACGATGATGCTTTTACTGAATATAAATATATGCAACGTTATAATACAGAGTATGCTGGATTAATTTGTTCTTTTATTTTAAAACAATAGAAGAGAAAATTAAACGCAAGAGCGCTTTTTAAAGTTAGATTTTCAAGTATATCCATACTTCTAAACGTAAGATTTCCCTGGTTTTCAGAAATTATTTTTCTTATTTTATTTAAATGGTATACGCCGAATTTTGTTGCGAAGAAACAAATATTAGTGCAGCTAGATCGATTGTTAAATTTTGGGTTTCAGGTAAACCCTCACTTTTAATTGGCCGATTTTCCTGATTTTCAGGGACTATTTTTATATGGTATACACCGAGTTTCGTTGCGAAAAAACAAATGTTGGTGCAGCTAGAGTAATTTTTAAATTTTCGGTTTGAGGTAAACCCCCAGTCCTAATAATTTTATTTCACTGATTTTCAGATACTATAATTCCTATTTTATTAAATGGCCTATACTGAATTTCGTTGAGATAAAACAAAAATTGCGGCCGCTAGAGTGATTTTTAATTTCGCTTTAATCCCCACTCTTTAAATTTCGGGTTTCAGCTATTCCCCTACTCCAAATGTCTCAATTTCTCTAGTTTTCAGAAAATATTTTTTTTAATCGCATATACCGAATTAATTGTGATAAAGGAAATGTTGGTGCCGATAATGATTGTTAAATTTTGAGTTTCAGGTAAATCCCCACTCCTAATGGCCCGATTTCTTTTATTTTCCGAAAACATTTTTATTATTTTATTTAAATAGTACATACCGAGTTTTATTGCGTAGAAGCAATATTGGTGCCGCTAGAGCGATTTTTAAATGTTGGGATTTCTAATAATTTGATTTCACTGATTTTCAGAAACTATTTTTATTATTTTATTTCAATGGCATTTGCCGAGTTTGCTTTAAAAAATGTAAAACTGCGGCCGCTAGGGCGATTTTTAAATTCCGCTTTAATCCTCACTCGGGTATTAAGGTGTACCCCCACTATTAATGACCCGATTGCCATGATTTTTATCAATTAATTTTAATTAAATATACGGATTTTCGTTAAGAAAAACTAAAATTTGCGGCAGCTAGAGCGATTTTTATTTATATTTTTTTCAAAATTTTGCTTTAGGTTAACCCTCACCCCTAATGAATCCAATTTTGCTGGCTAATGACGAATCATTTATTAATTGAGGTTATATACCGCGTTTCGTTGGGGGGGAGCCGCTATGGTTATTATTTTAATAATAATAATAATAATAATAATAATAATAATAATAATAATAATAATAATAATAATTTATATATTCATTTTTAAATTTTCGCTTTAAGTTAATCCCCACTCCTCATTAGTTCACGAACTCGACGAATGGTTTGTTAATTGATGGTTATAGCCGCTTTTCATTGAGGAAAAAACAACTGCGATCGCTAACACACACACACACACACATGTATGTGTGTGTATATTGAGGTGGTTAGTGGTTGATGGGGGTGTGGTGTGAGTTGGTGTTTTAGGAGCTTCACGAAATCAAACTCAAAATATGCACCCAATCCTTGATATAAACATAGTTTAAACAGAAATTACTAATAAAATCTGACCGCTAACACTTACCCCGTGACTTCGTCTCACGGGTCTATCGCTGATTTTCGTTGAGGAGGCTCAAAGGGGATAAGATGGGAATTAACAGGTGTGAAAGAACACTCGACACGACATATAATGGAACTGCGGTTTATTAATTATTGAATTATTTAATGATCGATGGTGAACCTTGCCACTTAGGCTGCCGATGCGAATATAACAGTCGCGAGCAATATAACGTTTTCATAAGCAAGTACTGAAATTAATATGTGGAACTTTTGCCATAACTTGGCTAGAACTTTCCTGTGATCTGAGTCAAACTACGAACTTAGAAGCTGAATAATAAGACGAATACCCCCCAAAACGGGGCGAAGGCTCGTTTATATAGGCAATAATAATCTAGCTAGATGCGATGCCGCTGCCCATGCCAATTTTGGCGCCGGTTTTCATAAAACTGTTAGCTACTGAATACTTTTCAAACATATTTATAATGTCTTATTCTCCAGAAACATTTATTGAAAATACGAGTCGGGCCATTGGCTTGCCTTCTGAGGTTTAAGGAGGTGACTCCCACACAGATCGATGTCCTCAGCGGGCTAACGGTTGAAATTCTCGCGAAGATTTTTGTTCACAGGGCTAGAGAAGGTTTTATCCTTTTAAGTAACCTTTAGTCTGTGGCTTTGGAAGGCGATCTTTTTTTTTTTCTTTCTTTCTATTGTTATGACGTTTATGACTGCGTTTCCGCACAGCGGCTGCCCAAGGACGGTTCACCAGAAGACTTTCCAGCTACAATTTCTGTGACTTCTTTACATTGTAAATACATTGAGAGAATAATTATACTATGATTATATTAATGGCGTTTGATTACGCAACCTTAGAGATATTCGTGTTACTAATTATATTAATAAAAAGTTATTTCTCATCTGTAATAAAATGCACATAAGACAAACAAATATTATGCATAAAATGAAATTTGGGGTGGTAGCAATGGGTAGTTACTATATATATATATATATATATATATATATATATATATATATTGTCATTGTCATTTTAAGTTCCTGGTAGGTAGGATCGATGGAGATTTGAAGAAACTTTTCAAAAATAGTTTCAGGGTAAAAGCGCAAAAATTCCTTCGGTATTCGCTAAAAACTTGTGTTTTTACTTACGAAGTACTCTAGGAAAGTTCAGGGTTGGCAGTGGTCTATTTCGAAGTGGTGCCCAACGAGTTGTATACATTTAGTCCATCGTGTCCAGAAGTCCTGAAAAACGTGCTTGAAACCGCCTTTTTGCCATGTTCTTCAGAACTACCTCCGGCTTCGTGACAGCAGTTAATGAACCAAAACGCTGGCCCGGAGCTCTTTTCAAGAATAGAAAAAATGTAACACGGAGTTAGGTTCGGGCAGTTTGGAGGGTGGGGAAAACATTTTATTTTTCTTTGGGGCAAATGTTGATCAAAACGTTTGCAAACTGAGGATGTGCATTGTCATGGTGAAGGCGCCAACCAGATGGATGTAGCGTTTTCGCTACAGATGGATCCGGCGTTTTCGCCGGATGTGTTCGAGCAGGACGTTTAAAATATTCTTGTAATACTTCGATTAACCGTTGTTTGCAGGTAGACTTCAAGTTGATAAACCATTATCAAGACAGTCAGAGAGCAATATTGCTATAAATTTTCCTATCGACCGAACAACCTTGGCCTTCTTTGGTGTCAGAAAACCAGGTGATTACCAGACTGAGCGAGTCTGTTTTATTTCTGAATTGTGATGGTGAAGCCAGTCTCATAATCTGTAATGATGAAATTCAAGTATGCTTCGCTACCAAAGGCTGCAGTTCTGGACACTCCTCCCCTCTCACCATCTTTTGTTCAGTCGTTAGCAATCTTTGTATCCATCTGGCACAGACGCATCTCATGTATGAGCGATGGTGAAGGATGGCGAACGCACTAATACAGCATACTTGCCTCCTAAACGCAAGATCGAGGGTTCAATCCCGGCCAGGATCGATGGATTTTTTGGGGGCGTAAAAATCCTAAGTATGACTTCCTTCGGAAGGGAAGTAAAGCCGTGGATCCCGTGTCGAAAAAGAACCTCAAGTCTGAAAGAAGAGGCCTCTGAGTAAAATTTACTGGCCGTTTCACGCCCTGGATTGAATGGGGCGCTGATGATCTAAGATGTTAAATAAATGTAAATAAACCAAATCAATAAAAGCACTAATACAGGGAAATCGGTAACATGTCTGCCAGTATATCCAATGTCATTCGTCGATCTTTCCGAATAATAACGTAGCTGAGTTAACCATGGTCTCGTTCACTGCAGTGGTTGGAACACCTGGACTGCCCTGCTTTTTGTGTAAACACGGCCCTCCGTAAAATCTTTGAACCAAGTGCACAAAACATCATTGCCATATACTTGCTGTAACATCCCATACGCTTCCTATCGGATTTCTGTAGAGGAAGCAACATTTCAGAGCAGCGCAATGTTCCTTACGAAACAACTCCATTTTACGCAGCAGACAGACTCGCCCTTTGCTGGCGTTTTGTACTAAAACACATGCGCGTAGTCGCTTCCAATTTTCACCACTAATCGCAGTCTTCTTATTCAAAAAAAATGTTCACCATCGTGTCTCAACTGTGTGATGAGGAAGGAAAAAAAAAATTAAAAAGCATTCGTCTTTATTGACTAGCCCTCGTAGATGCATTCAATTATCTTACAACCTTCAGCGTGCATCAAAAAGTCATTGCAACGTTCAGTAGCACTTCAAACAGCATTGAGGATTATTTAATTCTTGTAATAAATATTGTTATACATAAAAAATAATTTTTAAGAATATTTTTGTTGCAGTCAATCTTAGACTAAACTTAAAGTGTTATGAATATATCATCCACTTTTACCGATATAAGCATTCCAAAATGCGCTAAAGGGTTATTCACACGCCATAAATATAAGTTCTGAGTATGATTTAAGTTGCTCAAACATCATTGGAGCCTCGCTATCAAGTCTGGTCATATAAACAGGCCTGAGAGCCACGGTCCTAGAAATATATTCTATTTGTACACTGTTTAAGCCTAAATTAAGCGTAATTTTATCTCACTCTCCAAGTCTTTGAAGCATCTTCATTCAAGCATTAACTAGTTTGGGTTCTTTCTTCCACCAAGTCTTCCAGATGAACTTACATACGTGCTTAAACGAGTGTATTTAAAGAATGTACATCTAAGAAGATACGGGGATATTTTATAAATAAAAAAAATTTCACATCATAGCTTGTTCATGCTGTAAATATGCATTATTCGATTCTTTCAAGATATTTTAAATTTGAATGGGGTGGTGAAACAATTCCGCGCAAAGATCCCTTATAGTGTTTACATATCATTGTTGCTAATTGTTTTGAGTAAGATTTTCAGCTACACTGAAGAAGAACACTGCAATCAAACCCTTCAAATATTTAATATTATTATGAAAAAATAAAACATATTCAGAAGCTCAGAAAAATGCGGAACTCCATGGCTAGCTTATCACCACAAAGAGGATGAAACATCAAGTAAACGTCGTCGTACAGAACAAGCTCCTGAAGTTGAAAGCAAGGCTCTTCACAATGAAATCATTGTTACCACGGTTGTTCAAATTCATGAAAAATTTACTTCTATGCATAATTTGTACTTTGTGACTCTGTTGAATCCAGCCAAGTATGAAGAATACAGGATTCACTTTCCTGTTTATATTTTCGAAATTCTAAAGGAAATCCACTCACAAACATTTGATTTCACCAGATTAAAAAGTAACTCCCTGTGCTATATTCTTATGAAGATATCAGCAAATAAAAGGCAAATGGGTATAGCATTACCGGAAGTATTCATGTTAAGATTATTGTTGCTATACTCAGCACTACTGCTTCCGTAAAGCGTCCAGGTTTAGCACCGTTAGCTATCGAAAATAACTTCTTCACGTCGTCAAGTAATTCACGGAGCAAGAAAGAAAGAAAGAAAGAAAAAAAAAAAACAATTTTACCTTTAAGTCTGTAAATACTATTGCTGTTATTCATTATTCTTAATTTTAGTAATGCAAAATGTTTAGTTCAATCTGGAATTGAACTGTACTGGATTGACCGGGGAGGAGGACGAGGCTTCGGCACTTCAGTGTCCACGCTCTCCTAGGGCAAGTTCGGTAGGAAGGAATGAGATATTGGAGACACCGGACGTCCTGGATCTAGGGCGGACATAGACAGAGTCCCTAACATGTCTCCAAATAGTACATCCCGTGCAGGTGGATGTCCCTCTCCCCCAAGGAATTCGAGCTTCTCACAAGGCCCGCTTTCATATCAGATATCGGGGTAAAGCCTTTACAAAGCGGAAGCCACTAACACACCGCACTATCCCATCTCACTCTGGCATTTTCGATCCTTTAACAAAAATAGCGAAATGAATTAATATGAAATGGAAGAGAAGAAAGTTCATGGGAAGTAAACATCCATCCAGCATTATCCTAAGCGACGAGGGGAGACCATGGGGGGGGGGGGAGAAAAAAAACCGATCAGGATAGCAGGCCCCAAGGGATTTTAATCCGGAACCTCTCGAATTCTAATCCCAAAAGTTACCGCCTCAGCCACCTCGCTCAGTCAATCGGGTGTTAATTTTGAAAAAGTTTTGAATTTATAACAATTCCTAATTAATTTATTAACGCGAGACCACTTTAAAGTTTAACCATGCAAAAGATCCACCGACACTACATGAATCATGTAAACAGGTGCACATCATACGAAAAAGCATGAAAGAGCAAGATGTTAAATACGTTGTTCCTTTCTACTAGCCTTGCTCAACAAATGTTCTCAGGAAACTGATGACATCATCCGTGCTACAGGAAAAAACTATGCAAGGAAAAAGATGAAGGTCATTGCATAACACTTCAAAGCTGCAGGAGACTTGACGCGGAGAAAATCGCCAGATCACTTCGCTATGCGTATTATACATTTGCAGCCTTTGGACGCTGATAAAAGCTCTTACGAGCCCTTATTTGATTCCCCGTCAAGGAATTCCGCAATCGTATTCCTTGTAATAGATTATTGTTTAACCTAGAGATTAAAAAAAAACTGTGAAGATTTAATCAATTAGTTAATTAATCAATAATTATAACTATACCTCCTATATCGATAAAAATTAAACAACCTATCAGCATTCCTCGAAATACAAACATCATATTTTGTCTTTTTGCAATAAATGATGGTGAGCTCATAATTTGTAACCGCTCCTTCAGAAATCCTTTATACGCCTATAAGTGTCATAAAACTTTCCATGAAACGAAACGATATATTTCGAAAGGGATTTTTGGAAATAAGTTTTCCGCGCTTAGGTTAATTGTACTTTCCCAACATTTACCATAGACAAAGGGTAGGAAAAATCTAGAAAAAATCCCAGTCAAAGGGGGCGGTTCTTGTGGAATATGAATCGCAGACCTCCCGATTCCGTGCTTATTAACCTCGACACCCGTGTCAATAGGCATATAAACAATCTGATTAGCACAATTTCATCTATTATATGATTATACCGGGTGTAATTATGAGTTACGGTCGAATTTTCAGCACATGCTCACCACACATAGAAGAAGAAAATGTGTTACATGAACATGGGTCAGGAAACGCTCTATTTCCTTGTTAGAACTCATTTTCTACAATTCTTCGTAGCATATTAATCACGGGAAACATACAGGAACAGAACGTACCAGCCAGCATACCAGCACACCACTTTCTTACATGAAATGGTCAAAGTGCTATCTGCTAGCATTGATACGTCATCAATATAACCTTCGTTCAAATGGAACCCAAAATAGTAGCTGTGAATCTAAAAATTACAATTTCGCCAAGAGGGCATTTTGAACGTTTCATGTAAGAAAGAGTTTCATGTGGTATACTGGTACATTCTGTTCCTGTGTGTTTCCCATGATTAATGTATTATGAAGAGTTGTAGAAAATGGGTTCTAACATGGAAATAAAGCGTTCCCGAACCCATGTACATATGACATATTTTCTTCTTCTAAGTGTGAGGAATGTATTCTGAAAATTTGGCCTTACCTTATTGTTACACCCGGTATATTTCAAATATATTAAATTGATTAACGATAGATTATGAAAATCCAAAAGCTATCTATTATGAAAAATACTATACATTGGATGTTACTCGCAACATTTAATAGCTATTCAGAGTTTAATATAAAGAGATCATTATAGCGATATCAACAGGAAAGGAAAAAATTGATAAAATCACTGAACAAAGGACTCGTACAGTGATGTCATCTGTGTCGAATTGAGTTGAATTCCTATCTAGACTATGCCATCTGAGAAAGACATGGAAACTTACTTTTCATATATTTATTTATTGTCTGCATATGATCAAACAATTTCTTTTTAAAGAAAGTTGCCCCCCCCCCTATTTCTGTGCATACTCTAGCCAAAACAATGCAGAATAATCATCCCCAAATTTCAACTAAAAATGTAATGACATTTAATGAAAAAAGACTCGATAAAAATAAAAAATAACACTCGTTGATGCTTTTCTAGAATAAGTATTCCGTTATATCTAAGTACGTTTAAATTAATTTTGATTGGTTGGAGTTGAAAAGGATACTTTGGTACTTCAATCTTGATCACGGCTGGCAGTTTGTGCCTACGTTCCTATAGGGGCACTTCCGAATGGAAGAGATTGGGTAAGAGAGACATGATAAGGGGTCCCTAATATGTTCCTAGATAAAAAAAAAAAAAACCGGCGCCGGTAGATCCACCCAGTTCAAGACCCTCAAAAGATACGCTTTCATAGCAAACTCCTGGACACATACCTTTAGAAAGCGCAAGCCATCATCGAACGTTATGAAATTATATGAAAACGGGAGTGTGGTGGAAAGTAAAGATTCATCTCAGCATTCGCCCAAGTGACTAGGAAAAACCACGAAAAACCCAATATCGGGTTGACGAGCCCAAAGGGATTTGAATACATGACCTCGCAAATGCGAGTTCAATGCGCTACCTCCTGAGTTGCCTCACTTGGTAGGTTTGGTTTAGGTATACGTACATAAACACCAAGAAGTTAATCATAATTATCATCATTTCAAAGATTGTGTGCCACGGTAAAACATTCTCTTTTATAAAACGAGATAAGATACACCGATGAAAATGTATTGAGTGATGACAGTTCCTGCATTGCTTTGTGGTTTCGAGTGCTAGAACTTAAATAAAATATGGCAGCAAAGAACACAAACAGCAGAAATGAGATGTTTAAGATTAGTAAGAGGTTGAAAGCTTTTGTATAAAACCTCAAACGAAGAAAACAGATCGGAATTTAAAATATTCCATTTAAATAACACGATCTAGAATAACAGAGAAGAATGAGCCCAAGACGCCTTCAATTCATTACAGTATAAGATATGGAAGAATAAGTCAAGGACGCCCTGAAATTGGATGGAAAGGCCAATTAGTTGTATAAATTGTGGCTAGAATGGGTCACATGGGTCTAATCCTTCTTTGCGTCTGCTGTTACTGCTGCTGATGGTTGTGGTGGTGTTGATGATGATTATTCTTTTTTTTTTTTTTTTTTTTGAATGGTGTTTAACGCCCGTTTTTACTACTGAGGCACCACAAGCGGTATGATTATTCTGCCCACCCCTAAACTATCCGCTATTATCCCCATAAATAGTGACCCATGTTGTACTAACATTTTCTACTACACAAGTTCCTAGTGTAATTTCAATAAATCAATATTAATTTAACATATTTTCCTTAAAACAGACCAGAAGCTAATTCCTGTATACTTACCTGTTTACTCCTATCTCCATTTCCTTTGTATAACGGGACTACCACGTTTATCTTTCAATTTTCTGGTATCACTTTACGCTCTTTTACTTTGATTAAAAACTGGACCATTGTTAGTTAACTGCTACAGTATGTCGGTTTGAATCTCATAATTTTTAATTGTTTATAGCATTATTTCATTCAACTCTCAGGTTGTTGAAGTCAGTTGATTGTAAGCAGAGGTGTATTTAGAGGGGGACCCTTAGGGTCCTGTCCCCCCCCTAAACGAACTAAAATTTGTATTTTTCTGTTTTAAGAAAATTGTATATATATATATATATATACACATATGTATGTACATATATATACATATATATAAATGAAAAATAATATAACACTATTAACAATGTAATTAAAATAACAGTAACCAGTAAAGCAGAAAAGGATAAAACACTAAGAAAAAGTCACAGATTTGTAATTGCTATATTTCGAACTGCTAGAGTTCTTCTATGACCTAAATAAAACTCTAGCAGTTCGAAATATAGCGATTACAAATCTTTTTCTTAGTGTTTTATCATTTTTTGCTTTTCTAGTTACTGTTTTGTACACACACATACACACCGCCACGGGTGGCGGATGTCGTTAAGGCGCGGACTCGTGAGCGGGAGGTTTGGGGTTCGAATCCCATCAGGACCGTTCTCCCTGATTGGGTTTTTTTTACAGGTTTTCCTCAGTCTTCATAAATGGCAAATGCGGGGGAGGGACCCTAAACTTAGGCCTGGAACGTTTCCTTCCTTAAAAAATATTATTTCCAAATTTATCATTTCATTTCATGTATCATCAGTGTTCGTCGCCTGTGGTGCCTCAGTAGTAAAAACGGGCGTTAAACACTATTAAAAAACACACACATGTATATATATATATATATATATATATATATATATTTGGTCACTTGTCTTCTTGCCATAGAAGGACTCCACGAGTCCGAAATATAGCGATCTCAAGTGTGACTTTTTCTTTGTGTTTTATCCTTTTCTGCTATTATAATTACTGTTAATTTATATATATATATATATATATATATATATATATATATATATATATATATACACTGTGTGTGTATAGTATCTGTTACGCAGGCAGCCAGATACCTTTCTAATGTAAAATTTTAGCAAATTTTCTTGGTTAAGGGAACTTTATAATTTAATTTAGCATTATTTTATTGCTTGTTGTAACACGTTTCTCTAGTAAGGGAACTTCACATTCACAATTTAAATAACTGTAGTTTATTGCTCTTATGCAGGCACGTCTCCTATTTTAAATACTCAGCATTTTTTTTCTGGCAAACCCTGCTTTACCTAGCTTTACTGTAGGTTAACTGATGTGCCATGTATTGTTGCCCATTGGGATCTTATACAAAAAGATGCCGATTGGGCGAGGGCATTGCGGAGAAATTGTCCATTTTATTACTTCGTTAGAAAATATTGGTATGCAGCAACAGCAAGTGAGTTTAGTATTAAGTTAGAGATCTTTGTGTATGTACCAGAGTGCAGACATTGTGAAGATGTTTGGTTCTGAGAATGTCAAAATTCCATATTTATAAGTATTAAAACCTTAAATTATGTTTTGATTGTGTCTGGTAAATTGTATAAGACACTTGTACCCTCCCCCCTTCTTAACATTTTTCTGGATCCATCCCTTATTGTAGATCGACCATTTACAAAATTAAAGGAACATGATGAATTTAAGATTTCAATTACAAGACACATTGACTTCTTAAGTATTCCGAATAATACGGTCGTTATCAAATGTTAAATACAATAATTTGAATAATATATTTTATTAAAAGTTTGCTCCCCAAGGTAGGTGCATTATGAGCCTAAACTATAAATCCGGCAGAATTAACTCCTGGGACACATTGACATAATATAAGTTACACACTTAGCTATTGAAAGGATGCTGTAAAGAACACAATATTTTTTGTACAAGCACGCAATAAAAATTTGGTTATCACTTCTATTAGGGATATATGCTGGTCCTAAAGAAAACCTTTCGAAGGGCGCTATTTCAACATTGCTAGGTAAAGTCAAGGATAAAACCAACATATATCAATCCTACTTTTATTGTGGTACGAGATTGACTTTGAGTATACAGTATGTAGCAAGAAGGTATGTCAAAACTTTGGGGTAATATTCCTTGCATATAGAGGGTGCAAATATGTTATATGAATGTGGATCCGGAAAGACTTAGTTTCCACGTTAGAGCCCTAACCAACCAACCAAAATGTAGGCAGAGTGGATTAGTGCCCAATCTGTGTAAAGTTGCTTTGTCTACAACTCCGCTTACAGGGTGTGACATGCAAGCTAGAAGCTATCCTATGGCAATACTTACACAACAGAACAGTTACTTAATACGTACAGTAGGTAAACTTCGTTTTTACCTCTGGTTAAATGGGATGGGGGTGTTGTAGTTCCTAGGTTCAGCGTTTGTTGTGGTCATTTCGCAACACGCGTGCTACTCACTTCATTGCTTGACGTACCACCGAACACGTGGCGTCAGTTCTGTTTTTTTTTTTTTAATTTTTATTTTTAACATATCTTGTTCCAGACAGAATCTTCGTGCTCGTATTCTGCAAGACTGTCAAATAATACGAGATACCAGGGATACACCAGAGCATCAGGGAGTGCTGGTTGATGTATGTATGTGTGCTAAAGGATGACATTTTGAACATTTCATATGCTTTTCTGTTTCTCACAGTTTTGTTTTTAATATTCTGTTATATGGTACAGGTTTGAAAAGCGGCCCTAACAAGAAAATAAAGCAATTTTGAATTCATGTATTATATATTATTTTTATTCTGTATATGTGAGGAATGTTTCCCCAAAGTTTTGCCATACCTTATTGTTACATCCTGTATACAAAGAACTTTGCCTTCTGACGAGAATGACAAAGGCATTCAGCAACGTGGGTTTGCTTATTTTGCCGCCTACTTTCTCCATCAATTCTCGTCAATGATGATAACTAGCTCCAATTGTAATTATGCTACAGCTATATTTGTCACAGCATTTATGCTCTTCAACTGTAAAACTTTAACATCTGTAGATCTGCACCTCACATTTCATTCTCATAAGTTCTAATTGCAGTTACAATAAACGAAAATTTGCTAATAGCCGTGGAGATAAGCGATGTATGAACAACAAAGTGAGCATTCTGGATAAGGTGAATGAAGTGTTCTGAAATATTTTTCCTCAGAACTTGTGCTCAGTAGATGGATGCATTAAAATTTTGGTGCAATAATTTACTAATTTTTAACTTTCCCAAATATTATAGTAAATGGTTATATTCTCAACAAAGAATTGCTTACCTAGGAAAATTCAAACAAGGACATAAACCGCTGCCTGAGTTTTGACCGATGACGTTGGCCTAGAGTGGGGGAAATACCAATCGTAATCGTTGCTGGTGACTGAATGTAGGTCACGTGTTCGATCAGATGGTAATGTCGTGACACTAAATTCCGTAAATGTGGTAATGAAGTTAGTCACGGGCACGAGCGGCATGGTGACAGTTATATGGTAAATATGTAGTGGATGTAAGTGTCTATGGTGCTGGAGGTATCTGAGCATTTCGCTAATGAAAATGTAATAGCTGTTTGCAGTGCATTATACAGGGCTGCATATAACATTTTCCGGTGCAATTGCGCAGCATTAACTTATTTGAAAGCATCCCTTGGTCCTTAAGTCCTTAAGCTCATGTATACATTTGAGTAAAATAAAGTGTCATTAAGTGAAAGAAATTTTCTATTTTACAGTAACAGGGTATATGATATTTAAAGTGCTTAACAAGCTGTAGAATAATCTGTGTAATACGTAAATAAAGTTTGAGCAGGCTATGTGACACATTCATCCTTACAAAGGTGTACAATAACATTGTGTATGCTTGTTTATAAGCATATATGCAAGCTTATATATTGGCGAAAGTGTGAGGTTATATCAGTGCATTGCTTTTGATTTTTTGCTGAGGCTCTTCATTGTTGGGGGAAAAAAAGGTTAAAATTAAAAAATACATTGTTACCGCATATTGCTTGCCGAAGTTGCTTTTAAGTGGGGAAACAATTTTGAAATTGTAGAAAGCAGTTTCAACTTAAATGTATCAGAATACTTAAAGAGAGCAGAAAAAAAAAAAAAGAAAGAAAGAAAAAAGGGGGGGGGGTTAGGATGGGGGGAAGACGAATAAGTGAAATGAATGTGCTGAATGAATGAATGAATGAATGAATGAATGAATGGATGAGTTAATTGTGGGTGGATGGAATGTAGTATAACTAAAAGCATGCTAGCAATTTCATATTTAATTCGTTTTTAAACAATAGTGATAGTGAAAAGTACAAAATAAACTTCTTCAAAATATTTTTACATTTACAAATGTTCTTTACTGCGTGTTGGTGAGATGAGATAGTTTGATAACACACTATTATCAAAGGATATATCACATGTTACAGCAGGAAAAAGTATACATTTGTAATTCCACAGGTTCCATTGTACACCTTAGTGTGCAATATTTTATCATAACATTTTAGTCAGTGTTATTTCAAATTTATCAAGTCATTCTCAAAACTATCTCTACACGATAACTTAAATCATTTTATATTCTTGATAGGTGATTGATGCCATAAATATACATTTGCAAGCAATTTGTTAAGAAATCACTTGTTTATTGCCTAAGGAATGACATGCCTTTGGGATTTTAAAATTATCCAAGTAGATAACTTGGCACTTTTCGTGCAATGCTTGTGCTAACTGTTCCCAAAATTAGGAATTGAACTGTACTATTTTCTCTTTAAGATTAATAGAATTTTTTGTGTTAGATGCCATTATGGGCACTACAAACTCCTACTAAATAAAATAAAAGAAATGATAATGCCTTGTGAGCAGTATTTCTGTATGATTGTTATATCAGAATTGAGAAGAAAAAAGTGTGGGAAAACTTTATATAGGCTGCAAGCTTTGGCTGCTTCAGGGAATTTGAATATAGTGCTTGAATGCACCAACTGGTATAGTTTGGTATACTATTTACTTTTTAATAAATAGTAAATTTGTTGAAAATGTCTTTTGAGGTTTCTTATGCTCATGGTTCAAATGGTTAAGGAATTGTTTGTAAAAAGCAACCATATTATGAGCCTGGCATGCAGAACATTTTTAATGAAGTTAAGCATGTTACAGAACTGATCAATATGCCAGGAATAGAAATATGGTTATCTATTTGTTAGTAATAATTAGTTTTTATTTCTTGACACATTGTAGGCCAATATTTATTTCCTTTTAACTTTTCATCTGTTCATGATTGGTTGAAGTCATCTGTTTGGACAATATTTGTAGATTATCAGCTGTTTTTCTAACAGTTTTTCCCCCATAATCATTCATAAATAATGAACTACAAATGTAAAATGCAGGAGAGGTATAAATTCTTGGTTAAGGTAAGTCATTGCCATTATAACATATAGTGGGAAGTTCGGGAACTACATTGTACTAGATCATGGTGGACCAAAGTCATATACTGTTATAGATTTTGATGGCTTCAGACATTTGTTTGGTACCTGCTGCTTTTGGAAGTTTGCAGTACAACATGTAACTGACTCTAATGTTGGTTTACACTTGCTCTTAAGTTACAAGTTGGTATATGATAGTAACTGATCTATAATTTAAGGTTATTTAAGAAAATGCAAGTATCTTGAAGCTCAGTTCAGTTCCTGTAGCATTCAGTGAGCTTGCGAAGAATTCACAGTGACCTACAAACATAGAACTTATTTACATTTACTGCAATAGCACACAGTCTACATTTACAAAATATATTTTGTACCTCTTATAAATAGTTACAATAAAAATGAAAAAGCAATCCCATAGTAACATGACCAAAAAATATAAATAAAAAATAAAAACCAGAGAAGCAGTAACAGACAAATCACTCAATCACATAAATTTTACTATATACATGTTTGTATATGCATTGATTAAAATTATTGCAGTGTTTCTAACTCATTACAATACATTGTCACTCATATATTCCTTTACAGAATAATAGGCCTTTGTACATAGGTATTTTCTGACAGCAAGTTTAAAGGCTTTATCATTATTAAGGCTTTTAAGTTAAAGGGAAAAGTATTTTGTACCAAAATGCATTCATAATAAGCTCCTTTTTTATGGCAGGAAGTGTTGATGCTGGTCTGTGTAGATTTTCCTTTTATCTAGTGTCCTTGCTATGTATATTTTGATTTTGAACAATTTTTCTTAATTTTTGTATATAAAATTTCATGAGGGTTAATATATATTCACACGGAAGAGTTAAAATTTCAAATTGCCTAAAGAGGTTTCTGCATGAATGTCTGCTAAGTATACCAGCAAGTTATGGCATTTTCTGTAATAGGAAGATACACTCACTTTTAACTGAGTTTCCCCAAAATATAAGAGCATATTTCATTATTGAGTTGAAATAAGCATAATAAACTAGTTTTGAAGTATTTAATGACTCCAACATTACTGATGCACATATTGCATACCATGCACTCCTAAGTTTAGTATGATAAAATTGATGTAATCTTTTCAATTTAGACAGTTATCAATTATTAAATCAAGGAGTGTAATATATTGGGTTTGTAAAAGTACACTATTATAATATCCTATTCTCTGGATTTAATAGCATGCTACTGAAATGTGACAAATGTATTGAATAATTCTGCCTCATTTATTGTGCATTATTGGATAAGGTATGGTGTAAAGAACATAAAATGATATAGACAGTTTTACTGTTTAATTTTTCAATGTTTTCTATGTGTAAGTTCTTTATACTGTATTTCATTGACAATTGATTTATACTCCATTGGGTGCAGTATAATCTAAGAGATACATTTCCTGCTTTTCTCAATGTATTAACATAATTGTTAATGTGAAATAGCTCCAACACATTAGTAGCTTCTTAAAAGTCATTGTAGCACTTTCTTGCTCATTAGATGCCTATTATTTTTGTTTCATTATCAAGCGAAAGTATCTGAGAGATATATTGCAGGTACTCATGCACATAATTGTTTTTTGTATACTTTGCTTTGTCAGCCATTGTATACTATTTCACAGAAATGAGAAATAACTATCTAAATGACTCCAATGACTTACAAAAAGTCCTGGGATCATAATATTATTATAACTAGCTGCATATTAGTCCGTAATGTAATAACTTTTAATTATGTCACAGAAAAATTCACTGCTATTTCTCGGTACATTTCTTATAAATCTGTCCTGCGTGTTCTAAACAGCAGTAAAATTCACATTTCTTGTAGCAATATTTTGAAAGATGCTTCTTCTTAGATTCTAAGGACCAACTCTTAAAACATTTTGTTTATTTTCTGTGTAAGAATTAGGAGAAAACTTGCTGATTTTATGAAAAGTTTAAAATATTTGATATTCATTATTTACCTACATTATTGTGAAATGAAAAGTTATATTTCTTTTTCTTATTGTTGTATGACAGTAATAAATAGTATATTTCATATAATATAAGTGCTGCTGATGAACCGGGGGCTGGGGGGCTGAGCCAATCAAATTGGAATAAATTTTGAAAGGATTCAGTGCCTTCTGGAATTGCTGAAGGCACTGTTCCTAACTGTTATATTTAAAGGTAATTTTTTTTTCTTTTTCTTGTTTTATTTATGTCTATGACCAGAAGAAATGTGCTGATGAACTGAGGACTGGGGCTGTTTGTAAAATTTACTTTAAATAAAAAAATGTGTTTTGTATTTAAATGATATAAGTAAATATTCATTCATGTAATATAAGCACTTATCATTCAATACATATACTGTATATATTATGTTTTAGAAATAATATAAATAAAGCACTAAAATAATAATAGTAAATAAATAAAATACTACACCTAAAAGTATTTTCCGTACAGAATCATAAATGCAGTCTGTTTCTCTCAGTTACATTACACCCAACTAAGCGTTAATCTTGTCTTGTAAAAATGGAGTTCTGTAGCTGAAGTATACTTTGGTGTTAAAAATTAATGCCCCTTGAATTTGTTTCTCTGGTGATCTATTTCAGTTTAGTTGAGTATACCCTTTGACAAAAAAAAATTAGTCATATCTTGAAAACAGAAGTCATCTAAGTCCTACTCGTTACAGCGTGCAGTTCACAAGGTAACCAGCAAAGGCTGTGTACCTACTGCAGCAATTGTGTTATATGGCATGCACTAAAGACATGTCTAGTATGCGAGTTTTGTTTGCTCTGTGGCAGAGTGTGCAGTGATGTCATGATTAAGAGTGCAGGTTCACCTCCCGGCATGAAGCAATTTTTTTATTTTTTTAAATAAGCCTTTGTAACATATTATGACGAATTAGTTTCATAATATTGTTTCCCATATACAGCAAATTTTGACATTTAACATTTATATATGTATTATAATGAATATTATATTTTCTTTCAGTATTTGTTCTATCTAAATTCAATATGCTGCACACATGTTCCCTGCACATGCAAGAAGGACATAAGGTAGCTTATTATACGCACAAATTCAAGAAGCCTGGGATGTTGTAACCTCTCGTCCAAACTACTGTAGAAATCTAACATCATCTATTCCCTGAAGATTGAGGCCACTTATACATTCTGAGGGTTCATACATGATATGTGATATCAATTTGTGTTTATTTCAATGTATTTTCACTATAGATATCATAAAATTCAAATGATATGTTAAAACATAATATGATATTATGGCAGCATAATGTTCTATATATATACATTTATAAACCAACCCCCCAAAAAAGTGTGAAATTTGAACTGAGGACTTATACAAAATAGAAATGCCTTCTAAACTGCTTGGCCAGTGCTACTGTACCCTAATGTTCTCTTTCCAGATGCTTATGATTGTGACCATTACATTTACAGGTAAAGCTTCCATTGCAGTAAACACTTGCTGATTGCATTTGTGAATACAGCATTTATGAGCATCCCTGAAGTTCTCCATTCGACATGTAGAACCTGGCTATGACTAATTTTTTTGTCAAAGGGATGTTGTACATTAATTAGCAATTTTGGGAAATAAAGCGCAGGCTGTAAGATTTAAATTTTTATTTAGAATAAAAATTCCACTTTGAATTATTTTTAACAACATTATTATGAATTTTTTTTTTAAGTTTATGAAAACTTATTATCAGGCATGGGCAGCCAAGATATTTTAAAGCAAGCAACAAATAAAAACCAATACAGCTAGTGATGTGAATATGAGTCTTTGAGGCTTAGTGTAGTCATGTGAACATAATTAACTGTCTCTGAAGGATATTGAATAGTCCTAAAGCAGTGACTGTAAACAAAACTCATGAAGATATCTTAGTTAATGAATAGGATAAACTCTTTTAAAGGGTTAAAATGAGCGGTTCACTATCTTGACTTGTAAATCTGTAAATGTTGAACCTCTTTAAATATTTGGTCAGGTTAATGTCAATGGAAGATTGCATTGCAGTGCAGAAATCTCACATAAGCTAATAATCATTGATATTGACTGATGTTCTATAGATGATGCCATTGTCATTGATAAGCTTGAAATTATTATAAACTATAATAAATGAGGCAAGATCATAATGTTGCTTGGATATTTAAATATTTACTTCTTTGAAGATTAATGTAACAAACAGAAGCTATTAAGTTTAGTTTTAAATAATGGGAATTTTCACAGTGAAATATTGTATAAATCTGCAGAGCAGCAGATTTTTTAGGTGTAAAAAACTAAGTATGGTTTGAAATAGAAATAAAATAATATTGATCCCATGTTATAAATTTGTGGCACATAAAAAATCTCAAGTCTGAAAGAAGAGGCCTCTGAGAAAATTTATTGACAGTTTCCCATCCTGACTTGAATGGGATGCTAATGCCAAAGATGTTAAAGGGCATTTGCAAATAAACCAAATAAGTTGGTTAATTAGCTATCAAGGAAAGAGTTGGAAAGACATGGAAAGAGTTAGTATTTATTACACTGTTGGATGCAACATTTTTTCATTTTTATGTCAAAATGCAGAAAGTGGCAAAAAATATATTCTGTACATTTTAATGCAGAATTGTTTTTTGGATTCATTACAATGGAACTAGCATATAACTACAATAAGTTCAGAAATATATAAAAGTCGAATAGCCATGCAGATCATGTCATTATTCCAAAGTTATGTATTCTTCATAGGCAGTGGATAAATTAAAGCGATGTGAAACAGTTGAAAAGACCATAAGGGAAAAGAGTGGTGAAACAAGCCAAGTAAGAGTGCTATATTAGCAAATGGAAATAAAATTGATAAATTAATAAAGAATATTAACATATAAGATTTAAATCTCCTGTATGCACTTTATGCATAAAAAAAGATTACATCTGTCTTAATGCATTAGTAAGTGCTAAATTAAACATACCAAATTTCTTATTGTTGTACAGTATATGTTGAACAACTGGTAAGTTTTAATAAAATGCTGTCATTTGGAAAGTGACTTGCTGCTTTACTCCATGTTGTTCCTCTTCTGATTTATCTAATGCAATGACATAACTTAGACTTTTGACATGCTTGCCTGAAAAGTCCTTCTTTTGTCAATCCAGATGCTGGTTACATAATTTATGCATTAAAATTTCACTGTCACTGATACAAAAACTTTACTGCAATTTTATGCCCCCTGTTTTATTGCATTTTCTACCTCACCATTTTAGCACTTGTTGACTTGATACGCAAAGGGAATGAAAGATACAAAACTAAGTAAAATGCATGATGGTCGAACGATGAGGATTTGAAGGGTTTATACATTACAAGAGGTGTTATTTTCTGCATTATAGATTGGGGCAGTCAAAGTTGTCAAGACAATCCAAGGATGTATAAAGTTTCCAGAAAAAAATGAAAGAAAAAAGTTTGTTTGAAAAAAATTGACAATTTTGCATTTATATTATGTTTTAGTACAGTAAATTTTGCAATTCATAGCGCTATATTGCATTTGCAAAAAATCACCACCCCTATATAAGTGTAATATTCTCGGAGGCACAGTTAGTAAATAGTGTGATATTAAATTTTCTGGCTAAAATGAGCTGTGGACTCTCAATATGGGATAATAAGTGAACAAGTTAGGGTTTAGGCATAGGTATGAATACAACAGGTTGGAACAATTGGGATGAGATAGGTTGCAGTGAAATATACTTTTAAATTTAGGAGGTTTTTAAAAGTAAGGCAGAGTTCAAATTTAGAGAAATACCTAGTGAATAGTACTGTTTTTGTCCTGTATTGCTTTATAAAATAAATGCAGATAGTAAGTGCTTAAATGACACATTTTCTATACTTGAAAGTGTTAAGATTATTGTAAGCTTATGGAATACTAAGACATTTATTTTAATTAAGAATTTTAAAGTGAATATGGCATGTATTTGAGCTCATCAGTTCAGGGATATTGAGTATAACTTTCTGATAATGTGATTGTAATAGGTAGTGGATAATATTAAAATATTTATTATATTGTTCATTGGTTAGAAATGAAACACACTGGTAAATTCTCTCTTAAATCAGTGATAATGGCTGCTTAAATTTTCATTTGCCTTAACAAAAGAAACATTAATGTAAAACAATTTTTTTTTAGCTTTTAGACTTTAGAAAACAGGACCAAAATAAACTTGTTACAAACACCTGCTTAATTCATTGCAGCATGATTAAAAATTAATCAAAGATAAACAAAGTATATATTTTTCAGTGCTGAATTTTATGTTGTTTTCATTTTCAGATACCAGATTAAATCTGTACCTGAACATGATTCCTTCTGATCAGAAGTCAAGATTCCTGAAACCAAGTAAGCAAGCTTATGGTAGCTTTTAGCATTTTCTGTCTGATATAGGGATGGTTATGGACATTTCTTCCTTGAACTTTTAGTAGTTTTTGACCATTAGCATTGATCAAGAGTGAAGAAGAATAATGCCTATTAAAGAACATAATACTAATTCTTAATATTTGGAAGATAATTAGAATTTGTGCCTAAAATAATTTATCTGGTCCTAGAAAACAGCATGAAAATGCATGTGCAATACATTAATAATTAACGTTGAAGTAGATGTGTACTTCTTTGTTAATAGCTTGGGCACATGGGCTTACATGTCATCCACAGTCCTGTTACATTTTTATTAAGTGGCTGCAAAATGTATGACTCTTGATTCTTGCCATGTTTGCATGGATATTATGAAATAAATAGAAAAATGATTCAGTAAAAGCAAGAGTCTTCATTGTTAGTATTATGCACATGATTGTCATCAGCAATTTACATTTTTGACAGTTTATCATTTTCTAGCAATGGTTTCTTTGGCTTCCATACCTGAGACAACATCCTGTAAAGCCTTTTGATTTCCTGGACCAACTTCCATGGGAACGTTTTCCAGTATTTCAATATGTTTTAGAGTTTGTACGATATAGGGTTTCCATGTGAAAAGTGTTTGATTCTTGGCAGCTGAGTATGTTGCACTGCTTATCACCAATGGGATCAAAACACTGCGTGCTGTCTAGTTTTTACGCGAAATCCCAGACTATGAATAATGTATTTGTGGAAAATATTTAATTATAAAAAAACTGCATCCATCTTCAGATATTTCCAGAAATAATTTTTGTGAGCAATTGATCATGCAAATCCATCCCAAATTGTAGTCTTTCTGACCACAATTACTATTTCAGGTTTCCTGGACTTCTCTGTTTTTCATGTATGGTATCATCTTGATGGAAGATAAATATCAAGAGAACAACTTGAATGATTTTAGGGCATTATGTCATTATCCTATTGGAAACCAAATAAAGTGTGTTATGATCATTTCATATTGCTTAAAAATTCTTTTGTAGTTTTATTTACTTTTTTCTAAGCATGCTAATTTGTATAAGACCCTATCTATTGAGAGAAATGCAAACTCTAAAGATAGAATAGTTATAAGGTTGGAAAAATTCATTTTGGTAATTTGGATTTTGTAAGTGGAGTAATAAATACTTTTTTATTATGTCTTTGGTTGGATTGGAGCTTTGTTCCATGGATATTGCAGTTGGCAGTTGCTGATGAACCGGGCCTGGGGTCTGAGGTAATCAATTTGGAAGTTGTATTAAATTATTTAGAGTTAAAAATTAATAATAGTATTTGATAATGAATAAGTGTAATAAAAATTTTAATTATAATACTGTTTGTTGAAATAAAATTCATTCATCTAAGATGCTTGTTATATTTATGTTTTTATTTGTTTTTCTTTCTCTGCATTTCCCATCAACTAATGATGCTATGTTGTCTTTATTATCTCTTTTATCAACTTATAACACCTTGTCTTTATGTACATACTTATGTGTTCATTCATTTATCTTATGTACTTGTTATTTTAAAGTGGTTGAGTGTAAGAGAAGGCCTTATGGCCTTAGCTCTAGCAGGTAAAATGAACCATAATAATCACCACCACCACCATTTCAGGCATAAAGTACGGTATTAAAGTTCAAATTTTCTCTTATTTCAGTCTTATTAGTTGTTCTGGTGCTCTATATCTTTGAGTTTTACTTTTAATGAATATTTTATTTATTTGTTATAAATTATTTGATACCTGGCATTTGGTATCTAAAAGGAAGTTAATATTTTCCTGACTCTTTTCTATCATTTGACTGCAGAAATAACTAATCATTTCACAGTGTTTTTCCTTTCTAAGATAATAAGAATTTCATGACATAGCACCAAAGAATTCTTACTATCTGTGTCTGCTGACTTCTCTAATTCAGTGTTATGGTCACTCACTGTTAGATGTCTTTGTTTGAGTCATATTTTCTGGATCTTTTCTGCTGTTCTTGCATCACTTTCAAACTCCTCTTATAGCCATTTCATCCAAACAGTAGGATCAGATGACTGTTACTATTCTTTATCACCATAAAGAATTAACACACTAAATAATTATTGATATTCAGTTCCAAGTAGTAACATAATATGGCCAAGATTTATTAATAAGTTACAATAGAGTACTTACTACATTGCTCATTTATATCAAAGTGATATTTCTTAATTTTTAATGATGTACATTGTAATTTAAAAAAGAAGAAGAAGAAGAGGAAGAAGTCGACAAACTTAATCTGAATTTAAATATTGCGTGATTAATTTTGTGGGAACCATCATTAACCAGCACTCTTCCATGTCTTAGTCTGAAACTCCAAGGCTGGCTGTCATTGAACTACTAGCAGTCCTACGAAGAAACTCATTTGAAAGTAATGACCTAACAAGACTTCACATTAAAAGAAAAGGCAGTAAATAAGGGAGGATACTGGGTAGTAAGATGTAGTATAAGAGTATAATTTGTAAAGCTCTGCCTACTAGATTAGGTGGATAAATTTCTTATTTGCTGTGTTATGACAGCATAATAAAAACTTAAGGTATAAAATATGATCATTTTTGTGTGTGATCTTACGATTAGGCAAATAATACTGAAAGACTTCTATATATAAAAATATCTTGTATTTTTTGTGACTATATAGTAAATTCTGCAAAGTCTGGCTATTATTGCTTTAAAACAATAATCCCATGTTAATAAAGTTTAACATCTTATGAAAAGATCATATAATTATAAGTGTGTGGGTGTGAAATAACAGCATTAAAGTATAAAAGTTTTGTACAGTATAAAAGTATAGAGTTTTGTAGAGCAAATAAAGGCAACAAATTAGTGATATTAAATCAAGCTGATTACATGCATTAGCAGAATACTAAAATAAATACTTTGAATGAATATGTGGAATCCTTCAAACTGTATACTTAAACATATAAAAATCATGGGAGAAGCAGAGAAATTTAAGTTTTAACCAAATAAATCCTGTTACTCAAAATTTGTGGCTTCCCTAAAATCCAGATAACAGTATGCACCTAAATTATTAATGTAGATGCACCAACTTATAACCTAGCCAAGTGCTTGTGCAAAAATTTAATATGCTCAAAAACAAATTTGAAAGGCAAAGCATCAACTGGTGGCAAACATTGGAAACCCAAAACATTATCATTCAAAGATATTCTTATTTCCTTACATCCTTATTCACCAGTATCCCTGTAGATAAATTATAAAATTTATTACAATATATATTTAACCATAGAATAGGTGGAAGACTGTACAAATCTCACATGTCCAGGCATCCACCAAAATTCAACTTCAATGGGAAATGCTGTCAATAATACTGCACAAGAGCCATAGGTAATCCACTTTTTTCTTAGTGGATCTGTTTATGAATGTTCTGGAAACTCATGCTATGAAAATCTGTCCTTTTATTTTCAGAACATTGTTCCACTACGTGGGCGATATATTTGCAATTATATCCAGGAAATGGCAAATGGTACTTTGAAATCACTTGGTTATTAAAAAAACAAGTTCACATTAAAAGTTGAAAAAAATGGCTAACTATCATCAGAAATCAGGAATCTATCAAATTAATATTCAAGACTGTGAGCAAATATATACATAAAAAAAGGGACTTGGAAATTAGGACAAAAGAACACTTTATAGATAGATGTTTATTTCTTCATTCTAATTTCCTATTTACATGCAGATATGCATACAAATATTATTCTTTTACAAATTCTCCTATCGTCTTTGAAACAATATCAAAACCTAATATTTTATATCAAATTTCTCCTAATAATACATCTATAAAATATATTATTTTAACAATTTCATCTAATTAACTACTGGACCCTCGTCTTTGGTCATTAGCGGTTTCCCACTGGAATATCCGGAAGACTTGGACTCAACAAAGCAAAATAACATATCTGCAATCAATTTCTTACATTTTCTGATCTCTGCAAATTTCCTATATGTCAACTTGGTTCTTCCATATCTTAACCATCTGTTACATGCATGGTATATGAACCCCCCCCTTTACAATTCCCTGCTTCTCCCCTCCTGTGTGTCTTCAAACTCCTTCCCTATACATCTCCATTTCTCCCTTACCCTCCCTAAAAATTCTCCAATCTCATTAATTTTCTCTATCCTCTCCTCTGTCAGTATTTTAATTACCATTAGAGCATAACATAATTTATCCCATTTATCATTCCAAATACTATCCCTCCATTTTTTCACCATTTCACATTCTAATAAACAATGAAACATACTATCTTCTTTTCCATATATTACGCATCCTACTTTTTCTTAGACCTTTAAGGAATAATACCCCTGTAGGCATCCATGCCAGGCCTATTCTTCTGAACTGGTCACAATTATCTACATACTTCTCTCTTCTCCATTTTTTTATCTTCCTATATAACTCCAAAGAGTTTTATCCTTCAAACTAGCCCAAATCTCCTGCTTCTCAATATTTTCCACCCTGTGTCTCACTTCTTTCCAAAACCTCTCCTATTACTTTCACCCAAATTCTAAACATCCCGTTTTCCAATTTCTGCCAATATTTTCCCCACTTCTCCAAACCAACTCTCTCTTTCCAAAACATCTCTTTGATAAACAAGACATACTTTTAGTATACTAGTATTATCTAATTTAAGACACCTATACCAATATTTTATAATTCACTCAACTATTACACCTTTTCTTCTCACTCTTCCCAATTCTAACAAACTTACCACCTTTGGTTGGTGAGCTTCTTGGTAACCCCAATAATTCTCTACAAAACATTCTGTGAACCACATCAATCTTTATCCAACCCTTAGACATCGCCTCAAACTTCTACTGCATACTCCATCTTAGCTTCAACAGCCGCCTTATATATTCTCTCAAACTGCTTCGTTGGTAATGTGGGAATTTTATACAAATTATTCTAACTGCTCTCATAGCTAATTTACCTTTGGCATGTGAACACTTAATAAGCATTAGATATAAACAAATAGAGAAATTAGTGATAGCTATTCATTTATGGTCAAAAAAAAAAAACAACACAATTTCATAACATAAGCAGATTACTAAAATTTGTCAGGAATCCAATGGAATTAACTATTATGAGAAAAAAATCTTCATACTGAAGAATCACATTCGGATCACATTATGAACTTTGAAATTCTACTATTGAACATCCTAAACTATGCACATTACTATTATCAGATCCCATCACATTATTCATCTACAACCATTAAATAGATAGATGACAGGGAGGGGTGGGGGTTAATGGAGTTTGAATAACCTCCGCCATGTCAGCCTATAAGACTTGTTTTGCTACCCCATCGGAAGAGATGCCTTCATTTTTTCCCAAAATCTGTTCCTTGTACAAGTTGCAGCATTGTGGTTCCAATGTTGGCATCCTTTCCCAGATCCCACTTTTTGTAGATGTTTCCTGAAGTGAACATGTTCTGTAATTAATGCAATTACCTCCCTATTTCCTCATCTCTCCAGTTTTAGAAGAGATGTGGAAAGATTATCGCTAGAACCTAGGGCAAGTTTCCTAGCTTGCTTTTATCCCCAATCTTAACAGTATGGGCTCAGGGCCAAAGAAGAGTATATCAACACT
Organism: Metallyticus violacea; assembly: GCA_030762175.1. Lineage (NCBI taxonomy): Eukaryota > Metazoa > Arthropoda > Insecta > Mantodea > Metallyticidae > Metallyticus > Metallyticus violacea. The sequence goes on from CM060831.1 coordinate 45,754,826, forward strand.
CCTCTTTGCCAGCTGATTTACTTTCTCATTCCCATAAATGCCCTGATGCGCTGGCACCCACCACAGTTTCAGCCTGTTGCAAGATGCTGGTACAGACAGGGAATTTAATGCTCCCATACCAGTTTTGATTTAACCTGGTTGGAGGTAAATGCTTTTAAGGCACTTTGATGTCTGAGAGGATGAGAATTTGTTTTTTTGGTGATAACCCTTCTCAAGTCCTATATAAGCACAGTTCAGGATAATACTTCTGCCTGAAAAACTGTTCAATATTTACCAAAACTTATGCTACAGTTGGTCATTGGAGATAGGCCTTATATGCCTGCACCAGATTGTATCCCTTTACAAGATCTATTGGTATACCATATAAGTTGGTTACATTCTTTAATGTGCATGGTTCCTTCCATCCAGTCTTCTCAAGATCCGAGAGTTACCTTAAATGGAGGGAAATTGCATAATTCATTAGATCAAACCTCATTCTCAGTTCTGGAATATCCAGGAAATTTAGAATGGAGATGTGTTCATTTGCTGCAAAGCTACTTTTCCAGTTCCCTTTGTGAACCAAGCAATATGCAGTAAGCCTAGTCTCTGCTTGTAAATAAATATCCATGAAAGGGAAACCCAACAGATTCTTCACTGCAATGGTTGCAGTACTTCTGAAGGCCCCTGTAACACAGACACACTAATTTGGGTAGGTTGGTAAGCCTACTCTTATTGTTTTTGAAGTTGTCGGGCACCAGACAAGGGCGCTATAAGATATCTTGCAACTAACTAGTGCAACATATAGCCAATGGCTAATGTATGGTTTCAGGCCCCAGATGTATCTGATAGTGCATTTGGTGATTACAAGAGTGCACCTAGCTCTATGGATAATATTATTAATATGGTTGTTCCAAGTCAGTTTCTTATCCAGTTTGAAACCTAGATATTTAACTGACTCAGAATATTCCAGGATTGAGCTACCTAGTTTAAAATTTCTAATGCTTTTATACTTCTCCTGTTAGTAGATAGAACTGTTTTACTAGGATTGATGAATGGACCCTCCTGCATACACCAACTGTGACTTTTCCTCAGCCCACAATTCATCATGTCTGAGATCGAAAAAAAAAAATTCCCAAGAATTATCGTGCTTTTTCATTTGCATATCGTTGTATATGATATCCTTGTCTTGGAGTATGTTATCCACAATGAGACTCCAAAGAAGGTCGGAGAGAATACCCCACTGTGAGCAGCTCCTCGAGGCGACGATTCCTTTACTTTCCCCAAGAAAGCTAGCAGTAATATATCTACTCCTGAGTGTGGAGTTTATTTACTTAAAAGAGGTGTCATTGATTCCATATTTTTGAGCAGCCAAAACAATAGACTCATAAGAGGTGTTATTGAAAGCACCCTCTTTGTCTAGGAAGGCCCTTAGGGCTATTTCTTTCCTAGCCATAGAGTCCTCTAGTCTGCTAACAAGGCAGTGTAGCACTGTTATGCAAGATTTGGATGACTGATAATAGGCATGTTGATTTCGATGGAGGGAAATGTCTTGACAATGCCCTCCTTCAAATATATGATGCAACCAGTTGATCATCAGCTGAAGATAAAAACAAGGGCTCTCAAAACATGTTCTGTAAAACACACCAGCTAGTAAAATATGGTGTTATATATTATGGACCTTTTAAAAGTTAATTTATGAAAGGTTACTCTTTTTCTTCAGCCTTAAAAGTATGATGCCTAAGAAAACAGTTAAACCATGTCTACATTTTAAAGCTTTGAATGCTGTCTCAGAAAATGAAAGGTATTTGGAACAGATTATAGGGATGGTGCATATTCCAGAAATTTGATAATATCCTTTACTCATCTTGTCAATTGCTTGGTAAGACAACTCTTGCAGTGTATATACACATACACATTAGATATTTATGTAATGTAATAAAATATAATATTCAACTTGTGCAACAAAAGTGATAAATAAATAATCAATAAGGAAGCCTAACAGCTGATTAGGACCTCTATTTATTTACTGCCATGATTGGCTGAGATTGTTAAGGCATGGACTCATGAGCGGAAGGCCTGGGGTTCACCAGGACTAACCTCCCTGACTGAGGTTTTTTGCAGGTTTTCCTCAGTGCTCAAATGGCGAATGCTGGGGAGGTACCCTAAAAATTAGACCTGGAACAGTTCCTTCCTTTAAAAAAAATTTTTTCTCAGTTTATCATTTTGTCTCTTGTATCATCAATGTCCACCGCCTGTGATGCCTCAGTAATTAAAATGGGCTTTAAACACTATTAAAAAAAATCCCTCTATTTGATACCTAAACTATGGAAGTGTAATATATAGTTAAAATGATTTATAAAGTGGGGTGGGTTTTCTGGCCAGATCATTTTTTCTTTATTTTTATTTTATGTTTTAAAGGTTTTTATGCTTTTAAATTTTATTATTATTATGCAGGTGAAGGCAGTTCTTGGGAGGAGGATAAATCAGATATTGACCCAAATTATGCTACACCATTTGTATATAATCCAAACGTATCCCTGTCGTTGGAGCAGCAGCGAGAAAGATTGCCAATCTTCAAGAATCGTGATCATATTTTGTATCTATTGGAGAAATATCAGACCTTAGTTCTTGTGGGAGAAACTGGATGTGGCAAGAGTACTCAGGTGCCTCAGGTGAGTGGAGAATAGTTTATGCTTATACTGTGGCATAAAATGGCTGGATATTGAAGACATAATATTTATCCCTTTAAATTATTTTCCCTAAATGAGAAGCATTAAATTAGAAAGTAAGCATGAGCAGTATCATTTACACATATTACAGTATAAGTATATATTTAGCATGGAAGATGTGTGTGTAAATGCATAGTGTGCACAAATGGTTTTTTTTCCCTTCCCGTATGAGTTAATTTTCGTCTAAATATGTTTTAAAATGCAATATTTTACATTTGTTATATTAATTTGTTATGAAAGTTTAATATTTACATGACTCATTTCTACTATGGTGTATGTAAATAATACAAAGTATTACTTTCACATTTAAAGGTCTGCTATTTTATATAGTAACTTGTTGAATAATTTTTTGCTTTGTCAAAGTTGTCAAAATATGCTGAATTTACATACTTAATATCTTATGGGACATTTCCCTCAGATTGTTGTGATGTGAGAGCTAAGCATTTTTCTTTTCATTGTAAGGTTTCACTAAGTATTACATGGTCTACACTTTGTTCGTTTTTCCTGCTTACATTTGTAAACAACTATTAAAAATGGAGAAACTTAATTTTGTCTATTAATAAAGCATTACTTTTAGAAAGAGGCAATATCTGCAGAAACTAAGACAAAGCTAGACAAACATTACAGTGAATCTACACCTATGCTTAGAATGGTGTATAAATGATTTGGTGAGTTTAGATGTGGTAATGAGCACAAGCAATGTGGATCATTTTGGATATCCTGTCAAGATAACTCTGAAATTAATGGTCTGAGACTGAAGGAGCTGGAGATTGCTGAAGCTATGGGCATTTCTGGATATTGGGTGCAAAGTATTTTGCCCAATCATTTGCAAATGAAAAAGTTATTGGCAAGGTGTGTGTCATATTTGCTAATGATTTACCAGAAATGAGAACTAGTATCACTTCTGTGTAGAATTTAGAGCTGTTTAAATGGAATGCAAGTGAATTTTGGAGGCAGATACACTTGACAAAATGTTGATCCACCACTACACATTGGAAATGAAGGAGCAGTTGAAACAGTAAGTTGCCACTGGAGAAGATTCTCCAAAGAAGAGAAAAAACAATCCCTTCAGCAGAAAAGGTGATAACTATGTTGTAGTATTTTCATGGCATTTTTTTAATTATCGTTTTTGGGATGAACTCAGCAAGTTTCTTTCAGAACCGTCAGAGATTGGCTCAGAAGTACCTTGGGATTATATAACGAGTAATGTGGGGAACGATGCCCAAATGATGATTATTAATTAAGGGGCACAAAACAGCTAAGGTCATTAGTGTCCAACTGATTGCCCAAAAATGTCCTAATGTCATGTAAGTAAGTGGAGTTATGTGAGCATATTTAATAAATTTTTATAAGTAGGTTAACTTATCTATGGCATCCTTTGGTGCCATAACTGACTGGACAGACAATGCGTCTTGTTGGTGGGTAGGAGAAGAGAGAGAAAAAGGAGGTTGCTTCAGTGATTTACGATCATATTGGTTATGCTGTTATGCCATATAGCATTCTGTTGTTGTGGATATAAATACTACCAATGAAAAAAAGTAAAATCAGAGTTGCAAATCTTAAAGTAATATGGATATTTCGACATACTATTGGATATATTTCTCGTTAGTTTCAAAATGGTTTTCGCATGTTAAAACTAAGCTATTCTGATCATTATGTTCAGGGACATTATTCAGTTTTTATTTGGGGGAAGATAAAGACAACCTTTTTTAGGGAAGCCTTTATCTGATATGTTAGATGGTGGGGGTCCTTTCCTTGTTTCTTTTGAAAGTCTAAAATAAACTGTTTTTTAAGCATTTCCAGTTTCCATGCATATTTTTTAGTTCTTATCCTACATACTTAATTAACATAGAGTAAGGAAGGAATTATTGTTTAGAATCGAGCACTGCTGACAACACATAGTGATAACAAACTGGGTTGATGTCAAGCTAGTGACAAGTGAGGAGGAAGGGAGGGTTTTGCTTAACTTGACCCTTATTTTTTATGTCCATCAACATTGCAACCTGGTAAAGTTGCCTATTTCTCATATCTGTTCAGTTCCCTGCAGTAGTCATGTTAGTTTGCAATATGAAACCTTGGCAGAGCATTGCTGATAGATATTTATAATTGGTGTTTGTACTTTCTACTGGCCTCCCTACTTGGCCATATTAGTATTATGTTGTACTATGAATCAGGATGTAGGGTAAGGTGCTAATAAGACCAAAATTGGCAAACATAAAATAAATAGGTTAAAAAATGTGATAAGCTTTAATCGTTACTTTAATAAATAAAACATTTTTAAATAAATTGTAATTATGAAGCTATAGACAATGGGTTATTAAACATGCACACTAACTCCAATTATATAACACTAGGACGTTTTTTGGGGGGTACTCGCTCCCATTATCAGCTGCTGACTGACCACTTGATTTGGTGGCGAGAGCCCAAGGTGTCCTAGTGTTATATTTAGTAAGTAGAGTTAGTGTGAACATGTTCAATATATTAATGTAGGATAAAGCAGCTTTAATTTTGATTAAAAATGTATTTTATTTATAGTAGATACAAGCCACAAGTAGCAAATAGTTAACACACTGTTTTCATTTAAATGAAGTTGAATGTCCATTTGGATATACTTGATCAAATAGGGCCCTTGAAGGGTCTTCAACATTTTGGTACATTAATTTAAATCTGCATTCATGCACTTACTCGTAGTATGGACTTGACCTGACCAAAGTGAATGGGCAGATAGTTGTTCCCTTTAACAACTCTAATATAAATATAGATTTGTTTTTAAAACTCATTAATATTACTTCTGAACTCCAGAGGTCTCTGAAATAATGGTGAAATAAGCTCGTGACAATGCAAATGAACCTGAAGTACATTTATCCTAGAAGTTAATTTGGCATTTGCTTTATCAGTGAGAGGAAAAACTTGAGAGAAAAACTTTACAGCATATATAAAGCATAGATATGCTGCATGGAAAGCAAAACCCTAACACAACGTTCAAGTAATAATTATGCATGCATAGAATCTGCTGGGTCTTTCGTGATTTTACTGCCGTTTGATGGGAGCTGACAGGTCACAGTCAAGAGTGGAAACTTGGCTAAGTGGATCTGTGCAACTGATTCAAGTTCTTGCAATTAAATTTGCAATGAAAATAAGCACCCACTTTATGGTAAATGTTGGAAATGTTTGTCTTGCTACATCGACACATTTCTGGCATTTTTTTAAAAAATGTAAAAAATTTAAAAGATGCCAAAAATGTATGGATGCAGCAGGACATTTCAATCTCCTGTCATGAGATTTCATTGTTTTCATTGTAATTATAATTGCAAAATCCTCATTTAGAGAGATATATTGTTTTTCCTGCATTTACTGCTCTGACTGCTAACCTACCAGCTGCCATGAAATGGGCAACAAACCATGAAAGACCAAGTAGCTGTCTCTTTGTAGACCATATTTTAAGAGTGGAGAGTGCTTATACAATGAAAATATTTTGATTTGTTACTAAAGCCTCTATAATAATAACAGTGTCTCGTGATGAACATACTACAGATTTATTTATTTTATTTAATTTTGTTTTTAATTTTTAATTGAATACTACTGATTATTTTTAGCATTATCAGTTTTGATAGCCTCTCTGCATCCATACTATCATATAAAATATCAACTGTGCATTTTTCTCTTTTTTAAAGCAGTTATGAAATACTAAATACACAAACTCATAAGCAAGATTATCGCATTAAAAAGTATCTTAAAATGAAGTATAAATATGAAAAAACAATTTTTGTATTAAAAAGTTAAAGTCTGTGTTTCCAAGAATGGAGTTGATCTTAGGTATATGACAATACGCTTTTTGAACTCTCATTTACATAAATAAAAAATATATGATTCTTATATTTTATTTCTGTTTTGAAAAAACAAAGTTCAAGGATATAATTTTATGATTTAGTTGAGTTGCTCTATGGAAACATTGTAAATCTTTTCAATTTTAAAATATTCAGGAATCAACACAGTGAAAACGAGTATAAAATCTTCAGTGTATAAAATATTTTAAAATACTAAAAACATTTCTGTGGCTTCACTTTCAATGAACAAGGAAGCACTCTGAGTTAAAAACATTTAAACTATTGATACAATAATAAAACGCTATTAACATTTCACTCTCAAAATTTTGACATTGTGAGCAAGCTCTCATGGAAAATGTCCTGAATTTTTTAATTTTGAGAGTGCAACATTAAGAGTGTTTTATTATGCATCAATATTTTAAATGTTTTTAACTCAAAAGTGGTTCCTTGTTTTTTGAAAGTGAAGACACAGAAATGTATTTAGCATTTTAAAATATTTTATCTACTGGAGATCGTAAATATTATTTGGACACTAAAATATCCTTGCTGTTGCTGTATGCCTTCACCAGTTATTGATGGTGAAATAGGCTGCATTTTTACATAAGGAATGAATAAGGACTAATTGTTTGGGAGCTTAAAATAGATATATATATATATATATATATATATATATATATATATATATATATATATATATATGTGTGTTAACAAATGAGGTCTTATTCCATTTTGAAGGCTGAATAGGAACTAGAAACAGAAGAAATTAGCTTATCTTTAATCATTACATGAAAACGAAAGAAAATATTTCCCAACAGCCACTAAACCAATGCAGTGCATTCTATAAAAAAATTGAGGTTTGATGCAACATCATGTTACCAACATTGGAGTAATGCATATTGGCAACAGAGGTGATTGTGTGGTACATTTTCTAATCTGCTTACCTCAGACAGACTAAATAATGAAAATGGTACGTAGATGATGAGAGGCTGATGGGATGTTTGTAGAAATAAGTGGCAGGAGGAATTCCTAAAGGGAACCCAGATATGCTTTCCTGCAAAAAGTTTTACAGCAGCCTCAGGAATTTAATATGGGTATGGGTGCAAGATAGTCTAGCCACTTGGCCTTAGTGCCACCCCATCAAAAATTGAATTTAAATATATTTGAATGATGCTAGCACAAATAGAGTTAGAGAAAAGGTATATTAAGACAAATTATCTTTCTAATTTATACAGCATGTTAGGATTATTTTTCCATGAAATTAGTAGTCAAAGTCTTTGAATTAAAGTTGGAGATAGATGTACATTTTTCCTTCATTTTTTCAAAATTTTTAAACATTTTTATTAGCACAAAAACCGAGAATGTCATGGTTAGCATCCATTTGATAAAGCAACATTTTTTCTTTGGACTATTGCTTGGTCAAACTGAAATTTCTTCCTTCTTTTTCCTCACATTTTATCTGAAACTGCCAGGCATCATCAAAAATTGCTTCCCTATGTCTATATTTTACTGTTGTCAACCTGCCCCTTTTAATACCTCCTTTCCATAGCAGATATTATCACTACTTGATGACACCATATTCTTCCTGGAAGAGAACTACTTATTGATTGCCTTTCTATTTGAAAGTCATTCATTTCCATGGCTTTGAAATGTCTTAAATTTCTCATTCTGCAACACTTGTATACTTTTTTTATACTCTATAGTTTTATTCTTACCAAATAAAGTGGCTTTTGTGTTTATATATTTTTAATACTTGAGCAACCTTACAATTAATTTTGTATCCATTCTGTAAAGCATAGTTACCATTGGTAGTTTATCAATTTGTCCTAATCTGCAGTGTACCATTCTTGTTACCTAGTTTTTTGATTAATTTAGTGGTTCCAGTATATGCTACAGGTATATGCTGCGTCTAAGGCCAAGCAGCTGCTACCCTTCTCTGCCTAACTGCTGTGTTGTGCGCTGGTATTTTTATGACTGTTTAGATTTAGTTTTCTCAACATCTGATCTACATAATGTTTCTATCAAACTTCAAGTTTAATAATAGCAGCCTCCAATGCTGAAGTTTTGAACTTCTTCATATTAAAGTTAATGATATTTCACAGACTTTAAATTGCCAACCATTTCTTTTTTCAAAATAAATCCCGTTCCATTTTAAACAACTAATTCTCAAATAGCTATAAAATAAGAATGTGACATCTCTAGGAAATATTTCAACAATATATCATAAGGTGTCACCAACTGAAACTTGTAAATAATGAAATCTCATTGAAGCTTACTAACAAGTCTTTGATGTCATTTTAAAATTTTTAATTTTTTTAATAAACTGGAATGCTTTTTATACTTGTTTCTGTATTGCAATGTGCAGTTTTAGTATCTAAGAATTTAGCAATACCAAAACTAAGGTTCTCCCATACTTTAACCACCTGGTTATATGTATGATAAAGAACCCTACTATAAATCACCATTTTAACAACCATGTGTGTCCTCAAGCTCCTTCTTTATACTTTTTCTCCACTTATCTCTTATTTTTCGTAAGAATTCCCTAATCTTGTTGTAGTTTATCCCATTTTTCATTCCAGATAGTATACCATTTCAAATGCTATTAGACAATGAAACGTGCTATCCACTTTCTTACACATAATGCTTCCTAAAAAATTTTTTTAATCCTTTTAGAAATAATACCCCTGTATACACAACCATGCAAGACCTATTCTTATGAAGTGACCACAATTATCTATATATTTCTCCCATACCAAATTTCTTTCAACTATTCTATATAAGCCTAAAGAACTTCTATTCTCTAAGCTAGCCCAAATCTCTTGTTTCCCTATATCTTCAACACTGCTCTATTTCCAAAATCCACTGATGTTGCTTTCACCCAGTCACCACATATCTCCCATTCCAATTTCTCTAATAATTTCCCCATCTCTGCAAACCAACTGTCTCTTCACAGTACATCTCCTTGGTACATGAGATATTCTTTTAGTGCATTGTTATTATATTATTTTAGACATCTGTGCCAATATTTCAAGATTCTCTCTGCTATTATACCTTTTTTTCTTTTCTTCCTAGTTCTGCCAAACTTAACCCTCTTGGCAAACTTTTTGGTAGCTCCAGAACTACTCTACAAAATATTGTATCTACCACATCAACCTTGTCCACCCCTTTAACACTACCCAAATTTCTACTTCATACATCGCCTTTGACTGAACCACACCCTCATAAGTCTTTCTAGCCATTTCTTGGGAATGTGGGAACATTGTATAAACTTATTCAAACAGTATAACAAATTACTATTGAGGAAATCACTCAAATTTCACTAATTTTGTTCCACTTACTTGGATATTGGCTGTTGTCTTCATCTTCAGCATGGTTCCATTTCAGAGTGAGTGCTTTTCTCAATAATAATTTGTTATATTATAATATATTTCACTGTGAAAATGTCTGCTATTTAAAAATTACTTATTCTGACAGCTTTCATAGCTCATTTACCTTAGACTGTGTACATTTAGACTGTACCTCCCATCTTCTGTTACTCATAAATCTCACTCCCAAATAATTAAATTCTTTCACTACCTCTATTGGATCTCTATTTATAAACCATCTCTTATTTTTAATTAATTTTGATATTTTTTTAAATACTATTATCTTTTTTTGCCCCCTTCTAATTACCCTTAGATCCCATTCTGCACAAAAATCTAATAATCATAAAGGGCATGTTGTAATCTTATCATGGTTATACTGCTCCTGTTATGTGATCATCAGCGAAAAGCAATCAGTTTTAGTAACTTAGACTATAATGAAAGTGGGTGCTCCAATAGTGTTGATGAGTGCCATAGCACTTTATGTACTTTAGGTAATCCATACAGTTAAGGTGCTAATGGTTCGTGTTTGTAACTTGTTGAATACCTTGAGAGAGTGGTAAAGATTAGTTAGCTGATATTGTTATTGGACCTTTAGGTAACCTTAAAAGTCTTAGAATCATAGAGTTCTGTAACTTTTTTCACGTAGTCTACTACAGCAGAATTTCCTTGTCCAACATCAAGTCCAATGATGTATGGTTGTTGAGTTTTTCTTTCATTACTAGTGAGATTTAACTTTTAAGGTTTTGCTTAGAGTAAAATTAATTTATTCTTGAATGTATAGATATAAACAATGAATTATGAGAAAACAAATATAAATTAACAATGTGTATTTGTCGAGGTAAAGTAAATTAATATTGAATTCATTTATTTTGGAGTGAGCTTTCAAATAGGTAAGTTGAAAAAGTGAACTAGGCAGAGCATCCATATGTACCAGGTACTGCTATTAGTCTCCCTGGCAACAGTATGCATCTCTTGGTAATGGAATGCAAGTGCTGTAGCTCACCTCATAGAGATAAATTTTTGTGGCTATTATAGAAAGCCATGAAAGTATTGATGCCTTTTATAACATATTATGTGAAAACTCATTCTTTGCACTCATTTATCCAAAAAAATAGGCATAAACTATTTGGGAAAGGTAGAATTAGAATCCAAATTCAAATACAAGTTTCTCTTATTAAGCTAGATATATCATGGCTTAACCTCAACTCATGTATTCACATTTCTTACACTATACTCCATTCACTTACATAAAAGTAAGACGCATTTCGGAGAATCTCTCCCAAGAGATTCTTCCGAAACGCGTCTTACTTTTATGTAAGTGAATGGAGTATAATGTAAGAAATGTGAATTCATGAGTTGATGTTAGATTGCCACTCCATTGTCAACAGCTTCGTAAGTACAATATTTATATCATGGCTTGTTAGCGAAATGCACCATCAATGCTTTCATTCATAATAAATAAAGTTATGCCATCATATATTGTTATTAATATTAATAGTTTATGTATTTTATATACTTTTTTGATTATTGCTATTGTATAAAGATAACAAAAGGCAAATTTTGAAAAAGTGTGCATTTATTTGTTAATACCTTTAAATTGTTTATGCCAATTATGAACAACAATAAAAATATATATAGGATGAAAATGTAGTATTTAAAACTTGAGTTAAACCTTAGGAGTTTGCAATGAGTCGTCTTTAAAAGAGTCTGTCGTCAAAGGTTTAAGAACCGCTATTTTGGATAATCAACTGCATACTTTAAGTGCTATTTTTTGCTAATTTTATGCCACAAAAATTTAGTCCCAGTTATGCATTTATATAATCTACTAGATTGTTTATTTTCTTCTACTATGCCAAGCTTTAAAGATTAATCATACATTTTTAATGGAATATTTCTGCATTTTTTGTTTAGAACCAAGTGCCAGTCTTTATTAACATTTTGTCTAAGAAATAAATTAATATAATTAAATAAGCGAGAAAGTCTGGAAAAGATTCTTTCATACAAGCAGAGTGTTGACAAAGCTTGAAAGAGTGGATTAAAATGGAAAAACCTGCAAATTGAACCATGTATCTTTGACTTACCAAGCAGATGCTCTAAACTGGGTGACAATTTTTTTTTTCTTCTGATATTAAACTTGTATTATCAACTTTAAGGAACTCTGTAATTATATTACAAAAGAATATGTAGCTATTAGAGTAGAGCATCATCATGATAAGCTTAAGACCCATGGTTTGATTCCCAGTTCTAACTTTGGATATTTTGCTATATTATTCACCCTTCCAAGCAAGATAGTAATTTTTTAATTGCATGCTTCTTTTAGTGATTGTTTTTCCTTCTTTATTTAGGTGAGTGGACAACTAGCTCATGCTCGTGACTAGGGAAATAAAGGTAACAACGTGCCAAGTTTCCAGCAAAGCAAAAATGGTTGGTCCCTCATCACTTTTCAGCAAAGTCCTTTTGGGACTAATGTTCCTCTTACTTATATATTTTTTGTATATGGATACACACCTTTACTTCCGAATCCACAACTATCCAATTAGAAGGGAAGCTGAGAACACTACTCTTCCAGAAAGTGAGTTGTTTGTTTCCTGTGATCTCTCCCCTTTGTGTGATGTGACTGTAAAGTCCATGATGTTAGATCATGTTAACCATTACTTATTCAGCCCATTGGCCACTCTAGCTGATAAAGTATTTGGTATACACAAAATAGAGTACATCACACCAAACATGATAAGTGCATTTCATGTTTTTGTAGCAATAGTCTCCGCTAAATGCATAGCTTCTGATTCTCTGGTAACACGTCGAGTGGGCGTTGGACTTTTTGAATTAAGAAGCATGTTGGATGATTTAGATGGTCATGTGGCCCGCGTACGAAAGCATATACATGGAGAGACTTCTGAAATAGGTTCAGTAGGATATTTTGTAGATGGATTGTGTGATGCGTTAGGGACAATTGCACTTCTTATTGGATGCCTTGTGTTCTTGAAGAATAATCCACCTCGCCGAGGTTATGTGCACCTTCAGTCCATCATTCCACAAGTATTGGACATTACTAAAGATCCAGGTGCAGGTGTAGCATATAAAGGAAAGGTTACATCAAAGAAAGTGATGCACAAACTGAGCTGCTTTGGTGCACAGATGCTGTTGAGTTCAACAGCGTGGAACAGATATCTGGCTCTGTATCAAGATCTTTTGGAAAGACACAATGTGACTGAACAGCAGGCACAGTGCCAAATTCAAGCATTTCGATCGTCTCTCATGTGGACTGTGGCGTGGTTGTGGCGCTTATTCAATCCACAAGCCCTTATACATGTTCTTCTGATAGCCATCTTCTGTGACAAGCTGTGGGAATTGCTTCGTGCTGTGCAGTATATTGGATTTATAGTACTTCTAGGTCTTATTTGCATTTCTGAAATGCATGTTTTGGAAGTACAGGCTTTCATATACAAATCTTTAAGTAATAATAGTACAACTGTGTAAAATGTTATAATGAACAAAAATGGCAAGAAATAGTACTTTTAAGTTAGCCTTTAAATAGTAGCATCATGCTGCAATTTATTTTTACATGACATTACTTAATTAAAGAGATTCCCTTTGTACTTGGCAAATATTTATCTTCTTGAAACATTATTTTCAATGATCCAATTAATGATTTTCAACAGTTAATTATTTGTATATGACTAGTTAACCTGGAATTATTGCATATATTTCACAGATAGTTATATACATTGAAAAGAACAATGTGTTTAACTTCCATTCATTGGGGGGGGGGGGAGGGGAATATGGGAGGGCTGTTTCTCCCATTTAAAAGTTACCTATTTCACAAATTTATGAAGTGAAACAATATAGAATTGCCTACTAAACATGACAAAATCAAACTTAAAGACTTCTCGGAGTTCAGTATTTTTGCTTTATTTCATGTGAGAATGTTTTGTTTTTGCACATGCATTATGAAAACATATTTACAGTATTGTTACTATTTAGTTTAAACAAGGTAGTCAGTCACCTTAGATTGCTATATTTAAGTTTGATTAGAAAGAAAAAAGTAATTTAAATTTTTGTGGCCTTAACATTGCTAGCTGTGGCAGCAACTTGAATAGTTTGTTTGCTTGTATTCTTTTCTTCTAGTCACCAGGGATGTTGTGGCTCCTATTAAATGTGTTATCTTTATACAACAAGAAATAGTTGTACTTTTTATTTTTTAAGTGATTATATTTTTTTATTGTTAAGCATTATTATGTAAGGGATATGGCAATAGCTATTAACAGCCATTACAAAATTGAATGTAACTGACCTACTAATTGAACTTAATATTGTGATATTTTATTGCTGTGACTAACCAATACCACCTAGATACAATGCTTAATAACTGCTCTGGAAATTATCTATGACATCAAATGTATGTTGTGTGCAGTTATGAATAGTATGGTAATTCTATTATTTTGTGCTTAATTTTTGTAACGATGCTGAAGTTTTGTGTTTAGACTGTAAAGGAAATTATGATTACAATGATAAAGTATGCTGTTTAAGTTTTTTAAAGTAGAAATTGCAAGATAAAATTACTTAATATTTTGTAGTATAATTATATTATTAGAATTATTAGATTACCAATAATCAACATATTGCTAACCATTTAAGTCTAATCTGTGAAGCTTAGCAGGCAGTGGGGGAGTAATATAGTCATCTTCACTGTAGTGAACTTATAGGTAAATAATTACAATATAAGACATGACCAATAAATTCACTAAAACTTGTACAGAAGGGCAATTATTATTTTGCAGTTCAAGTCTTCCAGCTTCCTTGAAATTGTGATGTTATAGAGAAGCACAAACTTTTCAAGAAATATTTATAGACTTTTTTAAATATTCATGCCTTCTGTAGTATGGGTGAACCAAATACTTCCATTACAGCATAGAGCACAGCATAACATAATATTAGTTATGTTGTACTGATATTACACTGTCATTCCTTAAATGTGGTAGAGGGTCTTTTGTTAATAAAACTGCATAGCATATTGCTTATTATACAGTATTACAAATGGTAATGGTTTGTTGTATTCATGTGTGTGCTGCTATAATATGAGGTTAGATCGCCCAATATTACATAAAACCTGAAAATATACACAGAATATTTTGCCCATACATTAGGTGGTCTGACTTAAAGATGTAATAAAACATAAATTTATTTCTGTTAAATGATTAATGATGTGTGCTTGCTCTCATCGAGAAGTCTGTCAAAGTCCAACAGAGAATGTAATTTTTGATGGGATTGTCAGATAAGACCTATTAATACTGTTCCAAGCTATGTAGCATTCATGAAATGGTACAGGTGCTTGTGTGAAATGAAGCCTGATTTCCAGTTTGGGTAAGCCTGCCAAATGCAAAGTTTCTAATGCGTTGAAGACATGACCTTCCAATGGAATCCAGAAAATCAGTGAGACAAGCAAGAAGAGAGTATTATCTTATTCCATAGTCCATGATGTTCTGCATAAAAGATTTTGCCTAGAGCCTACAAAGTGCTCCACCAGGAAATCAAACCTGTGGACAAATGATGGAAAACCTTAGCGGAAATAATTGTAGCTAAAAATGATGAAAATGAGACATTCCTTGTTAGAATCTGTTTCTTGGACCAGGCAATGTACCACATTTCCAGGAAGGTGTGCAAGCACAGTCTAGTATGTAAAACATAATTCCCACATGTTATGCGAGTACCCACATGATTCACCCACAGTGAATTTTTGGAGTGCACTTATGAAAGAAAAGGTCATAGTCTTTGCAGAACCTGTGAATGCAATCACTTACCTGGACGCGTTACAGGAGTATGCTCTGCTATGTGACTTAAAAGAAAGACAGTGCACCATGACATTTCATACATGTAGTGAGATGTTTCTGGATCAAGAACATCCTGGATGCTGGATTGGAAGAGGGGCTCAACTTATATCTTGGTCATCTAGATCCCTGGATGTTAATATATGAATTTGAATGTATTTCTTCTAATTTCCCATTTTACATGCAGATATGCATACAAATATTATTCTTTTACAAATTCTTTTTCAAATTCTCCTACTGTCGTTGAAACAATATCAAAACCTAATATTTATATCAAATTTCTCCTACTAATGCATCTATAAAATATATTCAATTTTAACAATTTCATCTAATTAACTACTGGGCCCTCGTCTTTGGGTCATCAGCGGTTTCCCACTAGAATATCTGGAAGACTTGGACTCACCAAAGCAAAATAACATCTACAATCAATTTCTTACATCTTCTAATCTTTGTAAATTTCCTATATGTCAACTTGGTTCATCCATATCTTAACCATCTCGTTACATGCATGGTATATGAACTCCCTCCTTACAATTCCCTGCTTCCACCTTCCTGTGTGTCTTTGAACTCCTTCCCTATACATCTCCATTTCTCCCTTACCTTCCCTAAAAATTCCCCAATCTTATTAATTTTCTCTGTCCTCTCCTCTGTCAGCATTTTAATTACCATTATATCACATCATTCCAAATACTATCCCTCCATTTTTTCAGCATTTCACATTCTAATAAACAAAGAAACATACTATTTTCTTTCCCATACATTACGCATCCTACCTTATAACTTTTTCTTAGACCTTTAAGGAATAATATTCCTGTAGGCATCCATGCCAGGCCTATTCTTCTGAACTGGTCACAGTTATCTACATATTATCACAGTTATCTCTTCCCTATTTTTTTTTTATAACTCCAAAGAGCTTTTATCCTTCAAACTAGCCCAAATCTCTTGCTTCTTAATATTTTCCACCCTGTGTCTCACTTCTTTCCAAAACCTCCCCAATTACTTTCACCCAAACTCTAAACATCCCTCATTCCAGTTTCTCCCAATATTTTCCCCACTTCTCCAAACCAGCTCTCTCTTCCCAAAATATCTTACAAGATCTACACAAGACATACTTTTAGTATGCTAGTATTACCTAATTTAAGACATCTATACCAATATTTTATAATTCTCTCAACTATTATACCTTTTCTTCCTACTCTTCCTAATTCTAACAAACTTACCGCCTTTGGTTGGTGAGCTTCTTGGTAACCCCAATACTTCTCTACAAAACATTCTGTGGACCACATCAATCTTTATCCAACCCTTAGACATCCCCTCAAACTTTTATCATATACCCCACCTTAGCTTCAACAGCCGCCTTATATAATCTCTCAAACCATTTTGTTGGTAATATGGGAATTTTATACGGACTTATTTTAACTGCCTTCATTGCTAATTTGCCTTTGGCATGTACACTTTTCAACTGCACCTCCCATCCTCCATTTCTTGCAAATCTCATCCCCAAAATTTCAAATTCTTTCATTACTTCTATTTGATCTCCATTTATACACCATATCTGATCCTTCCTTAATGGACATTAATACATTTATTTTTTCTTATGGGATTTTGTCAAGAAGACATTTGAGACTGATATTGAATACAGGTTGAATGTCTGTTGTGCAACTAATAGTGCTCATATCAAGGAGGTGTAAATAACAAACATTAATGTATGAAACGTCTGTATGTGATTTTCCTCACATAGCTGGTTTATTTTATACAGCTTTGGAGAATGTTATGCATATAATGCTTTCAAACAGATATTGAATACAGGTTTGATCCCTGTTGTGCAATTAATGGTGCCCTTATCAAAATGGTGTAAAATAATATACATAAACAAGTAACAGTTTATGTCTTCCTATTTATAATTGAATTATTAGTGACTGTGAAATCCTGTCTAGGAATTTCTATCACATAACTCATCCTTAGGAAACTTGAACATGCATGCTTTTTCTTGAGGTGTGTAATTTCTATTACAGTATTGATACACAGTATTTTTAACACCATAATGGAGATAAAAGCAAGTACAATTTACAATATGTAAAACAAAATCTTGCACCAGCATAATATTACAGATGGTTTATTTTACTAAACAATGCATTTGGATTGAACAAAATATTTGTTATGTATAGAAGAACAGCAACTACCATATAGGCATGATATCACTGGCTTGGGCAGCATTATATCTAGGTGGTGTTGGAATAATGCTCTAGTTGCTGCTTTTCATCATAAAACCAAAGTTGTTTAGAATAAAATATATTTTATATGTTAGTATATTAGCCATTTCATTTTAAACTCAGAATTTCATATTAAAACTTATTTTTGTATGATAAACATTGATAACATTCTTATTAAATATACCATTATTTGCTATAAGATTCCTGGATATTTTTATCTTCTATTTCATGGCATTCTTATTAAATATGGCAATTATTTGCCATAACATCCCTGGATATTTTTATCTGTATCAACTGCTCTGAAGGTAATCATTAGGTGCCTTTTAATTTAATGGCTTAATGATGAGATGTTGCATTATACTGCAGGAGTTGTTATATCTCTCTTTGTATGACAGGACTGGTAGATGGGTAGGATTGTAGTCCTCCCAGGAGGTACAATTAAATGATTTAGGGAAAGCAGTTTGAAGGAAATAATTAGTTTATCTGTAATTTAGGTCAACTTCCAAAATTCTAATATAACAAATTATTTATGAGGAAATCATGTGGAACCATGCTGATGATGAAGGCAACAGCCTTCAAAACATGCCCTAGTAAGTGGAACAAAACTGGTGAAATTTGAGTGATTTCCTCATAAATAATTTGTTATATTGTATTATATTTCATGTGAAAATCTCCACTGCATAAATCTATTCCAAAATTCTGTTCAGAGAGGCTACTTATTAATCTGGCTGTTCCCCCACTCTCCTCTGGAAAGTATGGCATTCCACTTTTGACCTGACACAGAGTTGCTCCCATAATCAACCCTCATTGGCAGACTATATTCTTCTTTTGATGTATTTTCAAAATGTGTGATTGTTAAATTGGGAACTTCGCAGCACTATTATAAGAATTGTATTGAAAGACTTGGAGCCAGAAATCCAAATACTCATACTGAGGCATAATGAAAACACCAAAACAGCAACAAATGCTGACAATTGGGCTTTACAAGACTTGGATTCTAATAGCAGAGAGTAATGCTGAGCAAGCAAACTGTAAACAATTTTTTTTTTTTTTTTTTACAGCTAAAGAATGTTTATGTCTCGCATACTTATTCTATTAACAGGGGATTTTTTATTAAAAAATTTAGACATTTAAAATTAAAATATCTCACATGCTTCATACTTGTTTATCTTAAATAAACATTTTCTTGCATATTCATATTCCTATTATTATTTTTGCAAAGAGATAATTCATTCAAAGTTGTCAGCTAGAAAAATTCTTTTTTCCAAATTGGAATTTATTAGCTTTTGAACTCATATGAAGGAAAAGGGGATCATATTAATATTCTGCCTGGATGGAATGGAAATGAATGTAAATCATGGTTACTTTTTGCAACAACATTGGTTGTTCATGGAGAAGGGGAATTAGAAGGGAGTATTTTCTCCCTCTCAGATATATCATATACATAGCTAGACCAAAGAAGTTTACAAATTCTTTACCTGTAGAAGTATTTATAATTCATATTCTCAGAAATGTTACTAATACCTCTTAAATTTTTTTAATTTTGTCCCAGTTATTTTACACTTGTTTGAAGAATGTTTATTTTCTGCATAGAAATGCATCAACAGAAATTGTGTGAAAATAGTTGTAAATTACAGAATATATGTACTGTTTCAATAAAATGAGATTTCTGGGCTTATTATATATACAGTACAGTACAGAATATATGTACTGTTTGTTGGACATTACAATGTCAAAACACATATTAAGCTTATTCAAAGGTAATCTTGCTTTTTGTCCCATCAGATCCTGATTAATTATAAAATAAATTTTTGTATCATTCATGAAGGGAATTTGTACTGTAACAATTTTATGTACACATATGTATCAGTGATGCTTTTTCCTGGATATATTTCTATCAATGAAGAAGCAATTTCAATGTTTATTTGGACTGAAAGGAGTTTGGAGTGCCAGAAAGATACACAATCTGTTGGTAAAAATGACTCTCAATTAACTATCTTAAAAACTTTCTAGGGAGAAGAGGCCTTAAAAATGAAAGTAAAATTATAATTATTGTTACAGGGAAAAACATGATCTCAGATATCCCTCTTTGAAATTAGATATCTTTATTTGAAATTGAGTGACATATCAGTGGGGAAAAACAGCAACAACAAACTATGGTCCTACCAACATGTTTGTAACAAAACAGTGGCTGAAAAACAGTTTGAAATTTAAATTGCTGAAAAAGAGTGCCATTACTCAGTTATTAATTTTTTAATTCTAATGATGAGCAAGTGGCTTGAAAATGGAGCTTCACAACATGCTAAATATGAAAAATAAATAGGATGAAGCAATAATAATTGTTGTATACATGTTTGCTTAGAGTTGACTACAATCTTCAAATATAATTTGAATTTAGTTGGAAATAAAATTTGCACTCTTTTATAATTAACTTCTATTTAATGCTTTATATATTAGGAATCAAATACAGGACATCTGTAAAGAGCATATCCAGCATTTGTCTATACAGATGTAGGGATGCAGGCACATAAAAAGGGATGTTAAGATTGTGTTAACAAATATATTTTACTGAACAGTAAAAAGAAGAATAATATATTGTTCATTATGCTCACTACATTAAATAACATTGTCATCCCAAAGTAAGACATAAATATTAGGAATAACTCTTGGAACAATGTAGCTAAAATAACAAGAGCTAAAGAAGCTGAAATAGGAAAAACACTTAAATAGTAACACAAATATCAATATATTTAGAACCACTGTGTTTATATTGATATATATGTATGTTTAAATTGAGTCTATAACATCAGTTTACTTGCATTTTTAATTAAATTCTTATTAGGCTACAATATCTGTCTTGTATCTATATTAGTGTGGAATAAAGCAAGTCCTTCAGTCCTTGAGTCATCCTGATATGAGGTTGTCTCCAGTCTCCTCAAAGTAGAAAAATTTCACTTGACTGAAAAAATGGTCCTTGGGAACAGTGCTTGGAAATGTAAAAGAAGATAAATTTTTGAATAAATGTCTTCATAGTGATATGCTTTTTGATGCTGACTTCTTTTTCCCACTGCAGAAGCCTCTTTGGTATTTTCAGAAATAGCTTCCTCTTGAACCATGGCAGTAACAGGCATACTCAGATCAAAGGTATCCAGTGCAGAAGCATCTTAGCAAAAGAAGTTTCTTTGTGATGACTGAATTATCCCAACATGATATAGTTTTCAGCACTTTCTGCTTAAGGATTTGCACAGTTATTCATTCTTTTGGTTCTCTTTGGTTTCACATGCTTTTGTTCTATTCTCCATCAAACTATCGGTGAAATTAATCAACGTGGCATACTTTTCAAGCTTTTACTTCACAATGTTCTATCTAGAGGTAAAGTAATTAAAAACAAAGTCTGCAACACAAAACAAAGAGAAACTTGGTGTTGCAAATAGTGACAGAAGGCTGTAGATGAGGAATTATCTTCCCATTTGGAAATTACAGTCCAAGCTGCAAACTGTTTCTTTGAAACCTGCCTGAAATTGTATAATTATGTTTTTCCACTGTTTATGTTTTCAGGAATGGAGAGATGAATTCAGAAACCTTTTTAGAATGAAGTGTCATTATCAGGACTTGTTGAAAAATGACAATTTCCATCATGTCAAAAGCATTTCTTACGTGTTATATCTTGCAGCCTTTGATAAGAGTAAATTTCATTGCATGACAAACATGGACAGAATATAGCAAAGGCCATTTTTCACTGTACAATCTTTACTTCATCACAATTTTCAGATATTATAAACACTGGCCAATGGGTATGGTGACAATTTTTCAAATCCAGATCTAAAGTTTTCAGCAACTTTTTTTAATCACTCTTTGTGCAATAGTTTCTGTTGTTAATTTTGACTCCACAGTTGTTTAACCTTAACCGTAGCTCTCTTTGTAAAACTGACAAAATTCTTTCAAATAAGATTGTTATAATTGTTATAATTGCTAATTGTGAAATGTGAGATAAGTCGATTGTTTTACCAAATATGATAAAAGTGAGCTGCTTTCACCCTAGCAATTTCTTCTAACATACTGAGAGGGTAGAATTGCTTTTATTTGGGGTTGTTTTGGATACATATGTAATCCTGCTTGCATTTTTCAAACCACTTTTAGTAGTATCTCCAGAAGCAACATGAAGCTTAAGTAACTCTGAAATATGCTTTATTTTTCAGATAATCAGAATCAAATGCCTTATTGCCTGGTTCATCGTTCTCTAGAAGTTCTAGAACATCACCTTATTCCTATGCCCTTGCAGTGTTCTTCTATGCTAGATAGATAATGCAATCAATATAAAAGGAATTGTTTTATTATTTTCTTTAACAGTTGCATAATGGTTAACTATTTAATTAATAATATCTTTCTTTAGATTATGATAGCTTTCCAGAAAGCATTTTCCATCCATACAGCATTTATATGATGTTTCTTCAATGCGATTCTAAGTATCTTTTTGCATAAATTTGGCATATTTCTGAAGTTATTTCATTGGTGTAACAGTTTTCATTCCACTGCCTATAATAGCCTATATAATTTTTAAGGGCTGTCATTGGATACGCCTACCTGTAATGTATTTTCCCTGCTACAATTAACTTGGAGAATTTCAGTAATAGTACTGCCAGTTTCTCAATTACATCCCCTGGAGGAAATGGCTTTTTTATTGTCATTGTAAAATTGAGAAATCTCCAGATGCACTTTTCCAGATATAGAAGCATTTAGATTTAGCCTAAACAAGATATTTTACATCATTGAGTGGCTATTTTTAACTGCACTCATGAAACAATTAATGCTCATCTGTCTTATTTCAAAATTTCTCATATTAATTTAATGTTCAAACCAATAATAAAGCAAGAATAAAACTTTTGTTAAATCAAGTAATTTTGTATTATTGATCAAAACCAAACCCATGTGGCCACAGTTAATACAGAGTGACTTACTATGTTATTTCATCTGTATTTAGCTTATATTATTTAAAGTAAATGTGGAACACTTTGTGGTAGAATAATGTTCATTGCATAAATACATTATATTTGTGTCTCATTGTAAGCAATCTGTTTTAAAAACATTACAAGGAAGGCCCTGAAAATACATTGTAGTGACTTAAAAATATACACATGGCAACAGCCAGTATTAGTAACTATAAAAATTCAAATGCACAGTTATTGGTGATAAATAATTCAATAATGGCACAGTACATTAAATATAACTGTATGCTGCATTTTGTTCAGTTGCTCAATATAAACCTATAAATCCTTAAATGGATAATATTTAAAAAAATAAATAAATGTTAAACCAATATTGAAATTTAAAATTTAATTACGCTGCCTCCGTACTGCATTGGCCTCTGATCCCTGCTTTCTTTTTTTCCTCCTCTCCAATGAATCAATAAATCAATGTTTAATTTCCATCTGTAGGCTGGATGGAAAGTAACTCCTTATTGAAACTCTTCAACAAATGTTTTAATAATTGGTCTAGTATAGTGAAACAAGTTTTGTGTGTAGTATGAAATGATAAGAGTTGTCTACGGAATTAAAATTTGACGTATGCTCCAACAACATTCATAAATTTCTGTTATCTCTTGGGTGTAATCTCAAATGATTAGTAGGAACTCCTGAAGTACATTGGTGAGAACATAAATCCTATACTCCAGTTTATCTGGAATTTTTGCTTAGGTCCTATTAACAATTTCCTTTCCCCACCCACAAGCAAGAAGTCACACGCAGTGGTGTCAGGAACTAAATGCTGGTCACTCATGCAGACCATAATGGCTGAAAAATGTTGATCAATCTAATCATGAACATTGAATGCAAAATGAGATGCTGCACCATCCTGCATGAAGAGGTCTTGGTGTTAAACAGGCAAATACAATAGGCCTAACTTCAATTTCCAGCATGACTAGGTACCGTTATCCATTCATGCTGTTCCAAAGAAGGAATGAACACACAATCTGGTTGGATGCCATGCCAAACCACATGTAACCTTAGAATGGATTTGCATCCTCTCTGCTGTGGTTCTCGGATTCTCTGTGACAGTTGTGGCAGTTTACAAACACCCCCACATGAAACATTCCTTTGTCACTCCAAATGTTGGTGGACTTCTGAGGCCAGTCTTCATACCAACCAAGCATAATTGCACCGAGCTCCATCCTCTGGTCACAGTCCTCCAGTGTTAGTTCTTTACAGTAATGTGGCTTCCATGGACAAAAATTTTATTCTCTTTAAAACATTTTGTAACATGTAGCTGATAAGACCATTTAGTGGCCTGTCATGTTGACGTTTTTGGGGCTTAGATCCTCGTGGTCTAGTGCTAACCATACTTGCCTCATAGACCCAAGATTGTGGGCTCAATCCTGGAAGGGTAAACTCCTGAGTATGGCTTCTTTCAGAAGGGAAAAACCTCATGCCTTCAAGAAGAGATCTCTGGGCATAATTTATTGGCAGTTTTCTGGCCCTGAATTAAATAGGAATGACTTGAGATGTTAAAAGAGTAAATAAACAATAAAAAAAAAACTTGCACTGTTGCCTCTGACCTGAATGTTATGAACGGTCACTGCTGCAAGTATCCTTCATAAATCCTGTGTTCAAAAATTTTTGATGGCAATTCTTGATGTCTTGAATCCATTGTAGCTGAAGATCCATACACTGTTTGCCAGTACCTCTGCACCTGTATAATGAAATGTCAAGACTTCTTAATAAGATGCTAACTGAGCTCTCTCCTTCACTGTAATCTAGTAGGGATTACTTTCCACTCACCCCATATTATTTAATAGGTCTATGCACACATAAAGTGAACAATTACATATATGAAATTTAGAAACAGAATGTGTACCTCCTTTATTTTTCTCTTGATATCAAAAGTTGCATTTGCAGTTTTTGCAGGAAAGTTTTGACTTTATAAATTGTCATCATATATGCTCAGTTTTGTACAAGCAGTCTTCCCAATGAAATACTGTTATAATTGCTTGGATGATATTAGCATTTAAAAATAGTTATTTGATTTCAAAGCCTACTCGTTTGCTTTAAGGTTAATATCTTAAAAATTTAAAGAGGAACTAAATTTAAATTCAACTTCCTAAAACAATATTTGCATTGCTTTTCTGTTATGTATTAGTGTCCTAGAGGCTCAGCATCAAAGTGTAAATAAAGCAGCTAATTCAACTTTAATTATTAGAATTTAATGCAATTAAATTTCTTGTTGGTAATGCTAATGTAAAGCCATATTTGTTTAAAGAATTTACTTGTGTTTCTTGTAGTTAAAAAGGGATAAGTATTAAGAGGAGTGTTACTAATAGCAAATATGCTACTTTCATAATTTTTTTATGTAATACAATGTTTGAATTCAATAAACAAACTATTTGTGATGTTCTAATTTGTTTAGTGCACTTGAAACTTAGCCATATTTTTAATTCATGAAAATTGTCTTTTAAGTTCTCTACATTGCTCTTAAAAATTAAACAATTTAGATAAAAAAAAACAATAAAATAATGATATTATAAGCTTTTGTAATATTTAATTTTTTTAGCAAGCTCATTGTCATTAACTTTCAGAAGTTGTAGTTGTCATATTATTACATGATTATAATATATTGAAAACTTTATTTGAATGTTAGAATGCAAAATGAATGTTAGCATAGAAGAATGTTTTGTTGCACATCTATGAGCATTCATTTTTTTTTTTCTTTTTTTGTTTGTTCCTCAGAATGTTTTATTCAGAGTTTTAAGCATTGGTTCATTGCTGTGTGTTATTAAACAAATAGAAAAGTGAACAAATGTTATAAGGTCATACATTATAATACAGTGGAATAAAATATAAAAAAAACTTTCCTTTAGAAAATATACATAAGTTTAATTAACTTTTAAAAATTTATATATATATAAAATACATAAGTTTAATATACATTATTAAGTTCATTAAACCTATGTATTTTTTCTAAAGGAAAGTTTTTTATATTTTATTGAACTGTATTATAATGTATAACCTTATAACTGCAGCAACATAATATAATATATTGCTGCAGAAAGTAAACAGGATTTTGATTACTATTCAGGATACAATAAGATAAAATTAATTTTGTATAAGCTTTTGTTGTTTGTAAGTGTAGGCACAATACAACATTGCTTCAGAATTTGGAGAAATAATAATTCTTATAGTTTTTGCTTAATTCTATTTTATACTGATAAAAATTGAGGTCCAGAGTTCTACGGAAAAAAATTCTGACATGTTTATTTTAAACAAGTTTAAATTTAATTTTCCCTGAATTAATATGTGATGTTTAAATACTTTTGCTGTGGTAAAAATTAATATATTGTGATACTGTAAGAGGCTGGATTGGTTTTGTAGTTTGAAGTTCTTAAAACAGCTATGTGCATGTTAAATATTGTTCTATGTTGCAAGTATGAGAAATTATTTTTATATTGTATTATGTTATTCAGGTTCTATCTTTTAAAGATGTTGGTTAATGAAACATTATAGTGAAAAACTTTTGTTAAGATAACATTTTATGTTTTCTGCTTAGGGTAGTTGTAGAACTATTCAGGCTCTATAAAATTAGAATTTGCAATTAAAATTTGTTTCAAGGATTTTGCTCTACACATGCATTTAACACCATAACACACATTTGTTCTCATACCCACCCCCTCCTCATTCCTTTTCCTTAAAAATTATGAAACATCTTATTTTACCAGATGTTGATTGGATGACAAATGAACAGTTTATGTGACAGTATTTTTTTATTTTGATAGGTAATATTTAATTATTTATTTGTTATTAATGATAAATGAGTTTTAAGTGGATACCAAAAGAAAACTCGAATCACATATTGGCTGCTTATTAAATTGTTCAGGAAATTCTTACTATTAAAAAATATGTATAAAGGTATTACTAAAGAATTTTGCTTTTAGAAAGCACGTGCTCAGTGGCACATTATTCAATCATGTCATGGGGTTCATATTCAGTTTTAGACCACTTAGTATTAAATTATTGAAATAACTTAATCCTGACTTACATGTTGCGATATTCAGTGCTATAAAATAATAAGTTGTAAAATTTCAGTACTTTTCAATATTATAGAAAAGCAATTTTTGTTGTACTGTGGAAGTGATACATGAAAATTGACAAATTTTTCCAGGTTTTCCTCATTTCTCACAATTAGCAAATGTTGGGAAGATATCCCAAACTTGAGACTTGGAAGGCTTCCTTATTTTAAAAAAATTCCTTCCTTTTTCATCATTTCATTTCCTGTATCATTAATATCCATTGCCTATGATGCCTCAGCAGTGAAGAGAGACATTTACCAATATTTAAAAAAAATTTTTATGCATTTAGTAGATGTTTTAACTTGAGAAAACTAGATACATATCTTCTGTATAACAGTTTCAAACTTTTCAATATTTCTTTTAAGCATTAATGGCTCTGTTTTGCATTTTTATAGCTGGTTCTATAAGATATCTACATGAGGCATGATGTAAAGCATTTTTAGCCAAAATTCAAACTTTTGAAGCTACTAACTTGGTATATTTCTCTATTCTTTCAAGGCATATAATTGAGCTGTCTAGATTTTCATACACAATTTGCACAGAGCTAATTTTGAAATTGCTCCTAATGTTAAAGAAACTAGGAATCTTTCTGTTAATATATCATTTGGCATGGTGTTCTTTGGGAAGAAGTGGAAAAGAAAAAGGAGTTTCATTCAAGTCCAAAAAGAATATTCTAGCTTATGTATTTTGGCATTATGCTTGTGGAAAGGATCAAATTTAAAACATAAGTGTTATAGTACATACAATGAGCAATTTGGAATTGTCTTAAGAAGACTGCTCATTACACTAGTGTCATCGTAACTTTGTGAAATGATTTTAGCAGGGCAAGTAACATGTAATAAAAACTTGTCTAATAAAATCTAATAAAACTTGTATGAGCAGAGCTGCTAATGATTTGGTATGATCGGATAAATTGTGAAATTCAATTTGATTACCACAGGACAAAACATGAGTAATGAAAAATGATATTACTGTGTTACTGCTGCTCATCCGTAGTTTCATCCAGTTACTGATACAAATTCAGCATTAGACACTTCATTTTTTATTCTTTAATGATATACCTCTAACATGCAACCTATCATTGGAGGAAGGAAATATTCTCAAAGATTGATTGGGGGCACAATAAAAAGGTAAATGGGTAGGAAGATGGCTAGATTAAAGGAAATTTTATGAGAAATTGGCGGGAGAGTTAGGTAGTTTACAGTCACCAAATGGGAAAGGCTCATGGAATAAAGTGAAAGCAAGGATTGATGTAGAGAAACAGGAAATATTTGGTAGCTAAGCGATAAAGAGTACTCTGCTATATTGTAAGAGTTTTAAGAAAGAACGAGACAGGGAAAAATACATCAAGTTTTGTGACAAAATGGATAGGAAAGGTATAGCATAGCAAGAGCAGGAACAATGATGTTAGGTGGGCTAAAAGTTGACAAAGAATTGTGCCCACTGTTCAGTAAGGTAGGCAAGAACTTGCACATTACATTAGAATGTACAGAAATGAAGGATGGAGAGAGAAAATGTGGAACAAAAAGTGGTATAATTTTCAGGCAGAAATTCTGGCATTAAAGATTTTTGCAATTAGCAGAAGAGAATTTTTCATTTGTTTTGAAAATTATGTTGGGAAATTAAAAGAAAAGTGGTGGAGGTAACTGCAAAGGAAGAAGCTAATAAAATAACAATGTGGGAAGATGATCACCTTTAGGGAAGTATTTGTGAAGTTCACATAGTGTGTATGGTTAGAATGAAGGAGGATTCATGTACACAACTGGGGGAATTAGTTGTATAGGATCCTGAATTAACAAGCAATTAAGGATCAAGGAAATATTGTAAAAATGTAATTGTAATGTTTAGAAATAATAATAAATATTCATTTTTCAACATGCAGCATAGCTAACCATTTTGAAATTTCTTACAAATTCCCTTAAACATACTTGCATTAGAGTAATGATCTTTAGCAGCAATGTCCAATTCAGCACTGAAACTAATAAGTGCCCTGAAAAAAATCCATATTTATTGGTCATAGCTTTCTTCATGTCCTTGAAGTGCAATATTGACAGAAGCACAATTATTTTCTATAATATTTTATGCTTTTTATACACCTGATCATGTTTCTGTTTTTTTAGATTGTCAAGATAAACTGTTCAGGTGCAAATGTCTCGAGTGTCCAAAAAATTGAATTCCAGATGTTAATGTAAATGATTTGGAATTTCATCCATTTCTGAGGCAGATGTTCCAAATAATAAACCCTCACTTTAGTCCACATAGCTTTAGCAAATTCATTGTAAACCAACAAACAAGGAAAGCAGAAAAACATATTGTTTACATCACAACTACAAATCCATTCATTTTTATAGTAAATCTCCACATTGATCTTTCTCATAACAATTTTATTATTACATTTTCTTGAATGTTTTATATTTTGAATGGAAACGACCTACTCAAGCTTTGATTTCCACTTTACTTTCTAATGTCAGCAAAAGAAAAGCAAACTTTATGCTGAGTTCATGTTGCTTGTTTAACTTCGCTCTACCGGCTGAAGATGAAAACAACTAATAATATGGATTTTAACTAATAATCTTATTAATTAATATCATTGTATGATTCAGTTGAACTACACACTCTTAAAGCTTCACTTATTTTTCATAAATGTATGGAACCGGTTTCGAGAGCGTTTATGAAAAGTAAGTGAAGCTTTAAGAGTGTGTAGTTCAACTGAATCATACAATGATATCAATTAGTATGATTAGCTTCATTGTGCAAGTTCCAATTTACATTTTAAGTAAGTAAAATCTAATAATCTGTTTTTTTGATACATTTTCCATTAACTTAACCAAACCTATTGCTGTATAGGCATTTTTTGCCTAAATGCAGCAAACTATCTGGTGAAAAGTATAGCTATTCTCTCTTTCATTCTTCCTTTTCTTCTGTTCTTATGCCGCACCAGAGAGGCAGATTTCTTTGAGCTCCTATGGAATTAAATGGGTGCACTGCTTCTTGTACTCTCTCCTCTTGCCTCGAAACAACAGGTGAAGTGGCAAAACTGTGTTCAACTGAGAAATGATTTCCATTCCAGCCTTTTTGCTTTAGAAAGCAAGAAATAAGTGTATGCCTTATTTAAAAATTGTGTTAATACAATAATGGCATGATATTGGGCTTGTCTGTCTTAGCAGTCACTGCATCCTCTATTTCTGTCTTGTGACATCATTGATAGAGTAATATAATAATAAGCAGGTTTTAATTTTGTGTGTATACCTCTCAAAAGGTGTTAGAATGCTTAGGGGTATCAATGCTCATTGCTTTTTAGCAGAAACCACTCATGATGGTCATGAAAGCATTTCTAATGGCATGACATACTATGAGAAAATCTTCAGTTTTCTGAGTATTAAATTAAATTCACAGATAATAGTTATCATTCATCAGATAGGTTCTACTGAATGAAACATTCAGAAGAATTATTGAAATGTGCAGTTAAAGTGGTCGGTTGTTCATGTAGATAACATATGTTTGTATATATAACTCAGTGTTTCAAGGATTTTGAATGGAGTTCATTTGCTTGATCAATATCTCTGGAAATGTGTGCTCTAGTTTTATGGTGCAGAAATAAATGCAGATTGTGATGGCATCATGCTCCAGCTAATGTCAAAATTCTTGCCCAGCAAAGAATTTTTGAAATAAATTCCATGGTCATGGGTGACTTAATTAGGTTATAGAGAAAACTTCTCTAGTCACTGGTGTCAGTGGGTTGGACAATCCAGTCTACAGACAATCTTCTAATAGGTGGAAATAATTGGTACATTAATTATTTTTGTATTACATTTTTAAATTTTTTGACAATTGAGTTGTTAATTTGTTTTTAGAGCACTCTTAACTTAAATATGCACAGAGCTAAAAGAGTGGACACAATTATACTGTAAGTAATAAATTGCAAGAAAATGTCTATTGGTGCTACAGTTTATTAGAATTATGTTAAATAAAATGATAAATATTGAAATATTTCATAATTCAAGTGAATGATTGGGCTACTAGTCTTCCATAAGACAATTCATGGGTTGAATGGTAGTTTTTGGTGGACAAAGCAATATCCTCAGGGTACTCTAGTTCCACTGCTACTCATTATTCAAGCTGATCTATTATATTCATCCCAGTCATTTAGCAGTGTTGTCTGCCATTGATTGCAACTAGAGAATTAAATACATGACTTCCCTCTGATGCCAATATAAGAAAATGCAATGTCAATATCACAAGTATTGGCATTAGATATATTATTTTCCCAACTTCTGCTTTGGTGAATGCAGTCTGGTTTATTGCAGTATCAGCATTTAATTGAATAAAAATTGTTTTATTAAATTACTTACATTGGAGAATTGGTTTTTACAAAAGCTTATAAATTAGAATCAAATTACAAATTATTGTTTATACAATTATCCTAAAAAAGTTGATGCACTGCAAACTTCTATAAGAGTGAACAGCCATCTTGTGTTCATTAACTGCTCAGAATATGGAACATATGAGCATCATGATTTAATCTGCTATTACCTATGATTTTTAATTATTTATGTTATCATTGGACAGTGGAAGTTTATGTACTAAAAATGGACAAATATGCTTGAAGCAATGCATTTAAAATAAAAAAGTATACAAAATAAAACATTATAGACAATTTCAAACAAATGACAATAAATTCTTAATATACCAAATGTGCTACAGTTGTAACAGCCATAATGTACATTTATATTCCATAATTATTATGACAATAAATTATAATACTTTTATAATTTAGTATTGATTTAAATGCAGAGAATGATATTTAAACTTTTTAAAATAAGCCTTTGTAGTTATTGGTCACTTCTTTCAATATTCCATTAATAACACAGGATCCACGGTTATTGTTCATATGTGATTAGTTTTAGTGACCATCCTACCTTTAGCCCCGGGTACACTTTCTGATGTATTTTTCATTAGCTGCACAGTTTGAGGAACTGAAGTTAAGGACTACATGTTGTTTATAGTGATGGAATGGTATACTTTATGACCAAGTGCACAGTCATACGTAGGAAAGCTCATTATGGACATTTGTGTTGTCCATGGCATGCCATGAATGTTCATTGTACTTTTATTTGAATCCATTTTGCACCAAAAAAAAAAAAAAAAAAAACTGAAAAACTGAAAAATAAATGTTAATTTGTTCTAATAAAATTAATAGAAAATATTTACCCTAAGACTGCAAATACTGTTTAATATGAATGGAAATTTAAAATAATTTGAAAATGTGTATAAATAAATATAATTAAATAAATTGTACTTATGAAGCTGTAGGCGATGGAGTGGTAATATATCCTACAATTATGTATTGAACTTATTTACACTAAACTCCACTTACATAAAACTAAGACATGTTTCTGGAGTAACCACTCCCATCTTCAGTTGTTGACCAACACTGTTACACAAAATAGTGGCTGGATACCCTGATGCTTCTGTGGCAGTGTCTGGTGGTTGTAGTAGGAACTTGAGTTCATCCATAGGAGGAAAATCAAAATTGATTAACTTTTCTTTATTTTTTATGATAAAATTTTTTTCCCAAATGAATAGTTCTGTTTGGGTTGTGAAACTTTCAGCAGATTAATCTCTGGTTTAATTTCATGATTTTTGGTCCAAAGGTGAGCTGCTACCGCTGATTTATCAACCTGCTTAACCAAAATATTTCTAAAGTGTTCTTTTCTCCAAATTTCTCTTGTTTTCCCACTGTGGTCAGAATCTGCACATTTGATTTCATAAATTCTTGATTTCTGTTCTGTTGGTATCATGTCTTTTACTGTGCAAGCTAAAAATTCTTGGTGTTATATTTGTTCTTTGGGACTAACATTATTCCATATTCTTTGAAACTCTTCTTAAATTTGTTGTGGTAAGTTGGATAGTATATGAAACTTTTGAATTTGTATCTTTTCTTGGCATACTTTAGTGTGGAAACTTCTCTTATTGATTTTTGTCTCAATTTTTGTCTTTTAAACTTATTGATAATTTTTATTACTGTGTCTTTTTTTGAAACCATTGATTATCTGTTCGTATTCCATTTGTGTGTGTGTGTTTTTTTCTATGAATTCCAAAGTTCATACAATCTCCATTTCTTATGCTTTTTAAATCTAGGAATGGGAGCCAACCATTCTTCTCTTCTTCTGTGGTAAATTGTATAGATTTATATAGAAGCTTGGCACACAGGCTAATCAACATCCCTCTCACAGAAACAGAGTATAAAATGGAATACCAACAGATAATAAAGACAGCTATAACCATTGGTTTCAGAAAAGATACAGTAATAAAAATTATCAATAAATTTAAAAGACAAAAATCAATAAGAGAAGTTTCCACACTAAGAACATGAAGAAAAGATACAAATTCAAAAGTTTCATATACCATCCCACTTATCACATCAAATTTAAGAAGATTTTCAAAGAACATGGAATAATGTTAGCTCCAAAGAACAAATGTAATATCAAGAATTTATTAGGTTGCACAATAAAAGACACCATACCAACAGAATTTATCAGGAATTTATGAAATCAAAGATTGTGACCAGAGATACATTGGAAAAACAAGAGAAATTTGAAGAAAAGAATACTTGAGGAATATTCTGTTTAAGCAGGTTAATAAATCAGTGGTAGCAGCTCACTTTTGGACCAAAATTCATGAAATTAAACCAGAGATTAATCTGCTGAAACAGCTTCACAACCCAATGGAACAGTTCACTTGGGGAAAAAAAATTCATAAAAATTAAGAAAATTTAATTAACTTTAATTTTCCTCCTATGTATGAACTCTGCAAGTTCCTACTACAACCACCAGACGCTGCCACAAAAGCATCTGGGCATCCAGCCACCATTTCGTGTAACAGTAGTTGGCCAACAACTGAAGATGAGAGTGATACTCCTGAAACATTTAATTTTATGTAAGTGGAGTTTAGTATAAACAAGTTGAATACATAATTGTGGGAAAATAAACATTTTTTAAATAACTTGATTGCAATTAAGTTGGGAACTTGAATATGTAATTAATTGATAGGGGATTGGAGAAAATATATTTTAAAAGGCAATAGTAAATAAATAATAGAAAGAGAAGGAAAAGAGAAGAAAATCTTGGTTATAACATAATCTAGGTATGTTATTTTTTCAACAAATTTTATTGTAATTATTACTTTATAATCCAGTAAATTTTTTAACTTATAGAAAAATGTAATTTTTCTCCTCTTGTCAAATAGTTGCATTTGGAACTAATAAAATTGTGTTTATTCAAAAAGTTTAAACTTAAGGAAGGAAATATTAGTTCTTGACTTAATGTAAGTGTTGATTGTAGAAACGTGCAGCTTGAGCCAAGACCTCTTATTTTGTCAGCACTGTTAATAGCATAATCACTCTTTCTGCAGGGTCCTCACTTGGTCAGGGTATTTTTGAAACATTAACACAATCTAATTAACAGTTATTTAAAAGGATCTATTTTTGAAATTTGGTTTCCAAACACAGTGAAACAATGTACATATACAGTGAGGTTATTTGCTGTATGCCAGGGAGAGTGTACTTGCATACTGGGAGAAGTACTCAGGTAGCCTGTAACTCAAATAACTGCACTATATATGTCTGGCAAATAAATAAAGTATTTAATATTCATACCTAATTACTCATTTATTGAAATGATTTCTAATGAACCTCATTCTTTCTAAATTTGAAATTCATATTAATATGTGGAAATTAATTAAGAAAGTAACAGTTGTATAAAAATCTTAATAATCCTCATTTTAATATTTGACATTTTGTAAATTTCAAGTTAAATATACATATAATGTTTAAATGCAAATTTAAATGGCATTTATTAAAGCACTATTTTCAAATAATATAGTTTTTTCCAATTTACTATTTATAGTTTTATAGACAACAAATAACTTGATATGGCATCTGGACTTAGTTTATTGATAATGTAGTTGGTAATAAATTACCTTTCCACATTTATAGTTTCCTAAGTTTCATATCACACAGAAGGTTAGCCATATTTACTTGCACGTCAACTATAACCTTTAACAAATCAATATTTAAGCATACACGAACGAATCAGTTAGTGAAGTTTTAATGTCACCTAATACTGACTCAGTTGTATATACACGAAGGACTTTATTTTATGTAATTTGAAAATGATCCTGGAAATCACACATATATACTTTACAAGAACGAGTGAGATGGGGAACATGCCTGTTAATATTATTAAAAACTTATAAAGATAATAATAAAAAGTTTAGCATTATTAATTACAAACTGGCATTTAAAGATTTTTATAAACAAATTCTGTTGTGAAGAAGGAACTTGCTGAATTGTGCATATTCTATAGGTAACATTTCTTTAAAGTTAATTTGTCACAAATTTGTTCAGTAGTATACTTTGAAATTTTTATAGGCTCAAAATTACAAATGAAGTTAATAGACACTGTTAACTGTGTCCTGAGCTTTAATACCACTCATTTATTGGGGATAAGCATATACCTCAAGAAGCATGAGAACTTCTAAATATCATGCAGAAGAAATGCATTTCATAGGCCTTTCGAGAATACATAATATACCTCTGATATGACATGGTGCACTGAGCAATAAAATACTGTGGCAACTTGTCCAATAGGATGAGTTAGGATGTGCTTTAGCCTTTTGTGCATAGTAAATTGTGTAGATGCATGTGCAGGCAGAAAAGAAGACTGTAGAAAATCTAATTTACCCATGAATCAAGTCATTTCATTTGATCTGAGTCCTTCCCTTTATGTTGAATGGTAAAATTTTACCCTTGTGTTTGTAATGTATTGAATTTTGTTATATTTTTAGTCTATACTGATGACTATCAAGAGTAGATCATGGTCCTGGAGAAGTCTCAGAAATTTGTTCCCCATGTATTTATTACTTTTGAGAGCAAAAATATTTTGAACATGATGTGGCATTTGAAGGGCCATGAGATATGTCCTGGCAGTTAAGAATCAACTAATTGGATATACTTTTTGTTTGTTTTTGAAATGGGTTTTATTTTGTTTCATTTTGCAAATGTGCAGTTACATTAATATTAATATAAATGTAATGTCAAGAAAGATCATATATGGTACTCTGAATATAAGAATATCTAAAAAGTTGTTCCACACACAGATTAGTCAAAATGCACTACATTGCAATTTGCACATGTGATTTACTGTCTTGCCCTAACTAATATTTTGACTTGTATTGCTATATTATTTTAATAGTAGTACCTGTGAACATGCAGAAAAAAATCCTGTGGTCTACTTATTATATAGATGATATTAGTCATGCTTTCGAATTGAGAACATTAAAAATATATTTTTCTACAAACTCAAAATTTGAAAGAAACATAACTATTTTTCACAAAATTGCAGAATATAACATGATTATTCATTTGCAAAATGTGTATAATTTCTTGTCCATTTCTTTTATTTAATTTTCTTTTGCCTTCTTCCACTTTAGACATTTACCTTAAAATGGATTGTTGACTAAACACATGATATTGTACATTATCAAGCAAGGAAAAGTGAACTAAAATCAGTGCATGGCTGTTGACAAAGAAAATACGACAGTACATCATGCTTTGTTGTGTTGTATTAAAAATGCAAGAATGCAATGGAGCAAAGATTACAATAATGACTTTATAAATGGAAAATATCATATTAAGGTAAAAAGTTCATAAATACTATATGTTTATAGCACTTCCCACCAGCCATAAATATATACCTTTATATGTATTTGTAGATGTTCCCTTTATGCAATATTAATTTGGGCTTTTTGGACCTATTTCTTATATTGGTAACAATTTACCAATAAGAAAACATCCAACTACGTGAACTTCCACTGTCTAGCTATAACAATTGCATTTGTTTTTATTGCGTATAATTTAGTAAGGCTTATACTTTTTGTTACTTATGTACTAATATATATTATAATTTGACAATGTTCATGAAAGCTTTTAATATAATCATTTTACATAAAAAGAAAGCAACTATTCAAAATGTCATTTTATTTATGCATTTTTTGTCTGTAATGTTTATAATCTGTTTCATAATATGTGTGTAGATAATGTGGTTTTAATTTTATGTCTTGTATATCGACTTGAGTAATGCATGGTGGAACATTTAATGCAAGTCTGATAAATATGCCATGTTGTAAAGTGAGTAGTTATAATCTAATAAGGCAATCAAATTCTTACCAAGATGTCAATAATCAAAATAATAATAATATGATCATCAATTAGTTGGATAAAACTGGAATTTAAATTTAATCTTAGAGGATTATATTATTAATATTATTGTTGTTGTTACTGTTTCTATTGATGTTTGAGAGTTAGCAGATCTAAGAGCACACACCAAAGCATTATAGAACATAGTATAAATGTGATACTGTATATTAGCAATATCTTTTTGTGAAGTTTGTATCTATACATTTGTAATTGTTTACATAGACTTTAATCTAGTGGTGTTGTGCCATAAAATTGACCTCCAATGTGTATCACTGATGCAGATAATAAATGTGTTGAATCTTATTAGTTACTGTTAACTAGTGCCTTGTCTACATAAAGGGCATATCAGTTTTGAATGAGCTTCTTGCTTATTGGGTTTACATTGTTATTGAGTAGAGTTGCTTGGATTTTAAGAAATTTTTGAGAATGTGTATTCTGTAGACTAGGCATTTAGCTGATGTTAATGTTGGAATTTGTAGCATTTATGTTAAATAGCAAGTTCAAGTAGCTTTGGGGTGACCAACTGTGAAGTGTTTGTTAAAATACTTTTTCTTCTAAAAAAGAAAAAGATGCTTAATGCGTAAATTTTCAAAAAGCTTGTTTTAACTCTTTTATTATTGTATTAGATATTTGCAAAATTATTAATAGTATTATGTGAATAAATTAAAAAAAATATAATATTTTAATAATTGTTTGCATATAAAATATATGATTTGAAATACATTTCTGAAAAATATTCGAAAAATTTTACAGTACATAATTTTTTTTATAAAATAATGAGCAGTGCTGCACAATGCCTTAAAGACTGTTGTTATGAAAGACTGTTAATGTTTCTTCTATGGCTGCAGCTGCAATATTCAGCTCTTGTGCATTTGAGAATAATTCCAGTAACTCCTATTTTATTTTAAAACATTTCAGCAATTGCTTTTTGCATAGCAAAACTGAGCATTGCATATCATATTTTTATAACTAAGATAAATATTAAATATTTTAGGGTATTAAAATTTTATGACTGCAGTATTCTATTATACAAGTTTTTGTAAAATTTATTTCAATTTTAATTCACCAGTCTATTTTGCATTCTATACTTCTCAAGCGTCTAAAGCTTTAAAGGGACTATTAAAACTGAAAATTTATTCCTTCCTTCCTTCCTTCCTTCCTCCCTCCCTCCCTCCCTCTCTTTCTTTCTTTCTTTCTTTCTTTCTTTCTTTCTTTCTTTCTTAGAGAAAGTCACATGACAGTTCCTCTATAACTGAAACTTCACAAACCTGCAGGACATGTGCAATTATTTGTATTTGACAGTTTATTCAAGATTAAAAAAAAATGTAACTTTTAGAAACAGTACAATGTTGTTAGAATCAGTTAAGACTAATGCTATTAGCAGATGAAACATGACAGGAATTTGATGAAGCATGGCACCACTCACGAACTATATCTGAAGCTAGTATAGGTGAAAGCAGATAATACTATCAGATTTGTATGAACTCTTTGCTAGTATTTCTATAAAGTAGGAATTAAAATTTATGAAAATGCTATATTTTCACTGGCATACAAATTGACCATTAAAAATGCTGTGAGGGTGAGGCACAAGTAGGCATATAAGGGAATTATGTGTGTTAAATCTCTTGAAGAAACTTAATACTGAAGAGGAAAGCCAAATTATTGACTTTTCTATTATTGAGTTATTTGTTAAAATATGTTAATGGAGTCATAATGGGAAATGTAGCAGAATTTTGGACATTGAAACTTTTTTTTCAATTGGTTTGTAGGCTGCTGCAAAATATATGTGGTGGAATGGCTCATGTACTTAGCAACCATTATATTTGCCAGCTCATAAACTTTATATGCTACATTCCTCAGCTGCAAAAGAGCATAACTTGTCAGCTCATGGCCAAATACACACTGAAGTGAAAGACGGAGTGACTCCTAATACAACTGAAAAGTTAGTTTCTCTCTGAAACTTAAGTATATCAACCAATAATACAGTTTCCAGAACTTTTCTATTATCTTGGAAAGAGGAATCTGCATAAGAAAATGAAACTAAAATTGAGTGTTTATCTGATACTGTTTAATTTATTAAAAAAATAATTG
Organism: Metallyticus violacea; assembly: GCA_030762175.1. Taxonomy (NCBI): domain Eukaryota; kingdom Metazoa; phylum Arthropoda; class Insecta; order Mantodea; family Metallyticidae; genus Metallyticus; species Metallyticus violacea. Next base: position 45,794,168 of record CM060831.1, read on the forward strand.
TACAGGATTTTAATATTAATTAAATTTGTAATTTAACACATTAAAGCATACAAATAATCTATTGTGATCAAACTATTTCAATGATACTCTTCCTAGCTTCACTTACTTAAGGGTTATCAAAGGAAATTGTAAGAGAAATTGGTTTGGGAGAGCTAGATAGTTTAGTCACTAAATGAGCAAGGCACGTGGAATAAAGTGAAAGCAAGGATTGATGAAAAAGAGAAATAGGAAATATTTGGTAGCCTAAGAGATAAGAACACTCTGATATATTATAGATAAGAACACTCTGATATATTATAGGAGTTTACAGGGAAAAATATATTGATGTTTGTGGCAAAATGGTAGGGAGGGTATGGCATGGGCAAGAATAGAAGCAATGATGTTAGGCAGGCTAAAAGTTCACAAAGAATTGTACCCACTGTGCAGTAAGGTAGACAGAAGCTTGCACTGTATATGAGAATGTACAGAAATTGAAGAATGGAGAGAGGATATATGGAACAAAAAGTGGGATAATTTGCAGGCAGAAATTCTGGCATTAAAGTTTTTTGGGAAATGGAACAAAATAATTTTTTAATCAGTTTGGAAGTTATGTAGGGATAGTAAGAGAAAAGTGGTGGAGGAATGTGTTCAAGGCAAAGGAAGAAGGTAACAAAGTAACAGTGTGGCAAGATGATTATCTTTAGGGAAGTATTTGTAAATTTCACTTGATAATATGTATAGTTCGAATGATGTAGGATTCATGCACACAACAACCAGAATGCTAGTTGTATAGGATCCTGAATTAATAAGCACTCAAGGATTAAAGAAATGTTGGAAACAGTAATTGTATTGTGTAAAAATAATAAATATTCATTCATATTTGCATTGTTACATAGCAGTGTATTGAAATACTTAAGAGTTTATTAAAAAATGTTATGCAACTGCTGAATTGTAGTTGAAGTTGTAGCACATTCTTAAAAGGAAATCTTCTGATCAGTAACCAGATACTTGTTATTTTTAATGCCCAACATGGGACTTTGTTGAGCACAGTCCTTTGATAGCAAATATAACTTCATTTATAGGATGATTTCTTAATCAAATTTGGACTTGCACTTGCACTTAAGAATTGCAAATATTTTATTGTGAAGAAAAAAACAGTCTTGAGGCTCAGTGAGGGATGATGATGGTAATGAAATATAGTAGTTTTTTTATAACATGGGAGCCTATAGTAGGACTATATGATTCACTATCAAGATTTCTATCCATTAAATCATCTCCCTCTGAAAAGCTAGAGGCAGCAGCTATCAGAAATGAAAAAAACTAAAGGCTTAAATAATTTGGTATTATAATGGCTAGTGTTATTAAAGAAGTTAAAACTTGCACAATGAAAATGAAGAAAGAAAAGTTAAATTAAAAGACTTGAGGAAATTTTTGTATAATGTGCTATACAGTATGCTTGGTTTTGAAGCATTTTTTTTAACAATATGTGCCTAATTTGGTACAAATGTAATGAGTAATTAAATCATTTTTCCTTGCAATTCACTAATTGTAAATATAAACATACCATATCAGTCACATAAATTCATGCAAGTTATTAATGAATTGCTCATATTTACCCTACAGGAAACTTAATAGTTCATGATATTTATGTGATAGTTGCGAGTTGTTCTCTTACAGATAATATACCCCTTTCGTTAACAGATTCCTCTGCAAAATCATCTTCAGCTCCATCCTCCATGACACATGTAAAATTATGATCTTTTAAATATTTTTCTATGTTGTGCAACATTACAAAATGCAATAATGAATGAAAAAATGGAAGTAGAGGCTTGGTCCTAATATTTTAGATTATGAAATCTTTTAAGTTGACCAAGGTAACACTCAATTGTCACTCTTTCTTCTTCTTCAGAACATCTGTTTGTGTTTTTCCTGTGCTGGATTGTGGCATAAAGTTATCAACCATATTCTTTGTCACCTAACAGGACACTGATTGATTATACCAACACTTCATGAACACAAAAATTGTTTCGTATTCTGCAGTCGTGCACTGCATCAGGGCATTCTGTTGATAACTGTGAACTATTTCTGGGCATTGCAGATAGCTTGCACATTGATACTAATGTAACCGTTTTATGTTTACGTATGGTTTTTACTTCTGTATCCTGCAGATTTGAGAATATTAAGATGTGTACAATTCAAGACATCAATGTCAACTGAAAATTTATGTTTTTCTAATCATTCTGATTTTGCGGCTTCAGTATTTTGTGTTAAAGGCAGAAGTTTGATTCACACTTTAGCTTTTTCCATTATTTTTTGTAACAATTTAATTCCTGTACTCTAAGGTACAGTCCTTTTTTCTGTTAAGTCAAATTGAAACCCTAATCAGAAATGTATCATAGAAATATCTTCATTTTTTTGTTCAGAAGAAAGAACTGCTCTTGTTCTGGTATTTCTCTGAGGAAATGGGATGCAATCCATTAAACATTTTGTTCAATGAACTATATGAAACCTTATAATCTGGAGCTGGAGGAAACCAATAGTTTATAGCACTTTTTACATCACAGGCGAATCACTAATTGTGCCATCTGTGAGATCTGATTGAAGTTAATCTGCTCCTGACCAAACTCCTAATTTTAACAATATGTTCTTTTTTGGCAGAGCATTTGCTTCTCTTTATTCTTATGGTAACATCTAATTCTGAAGTAAAGATCAAGTTATTTATTATTTTTTTTAATGGTACTGCCTTGTGACCTTAGGATCTTTTGTACCAAATTTAGAATGATAAGTGATAATTTGGCTGAATGAGTTCAGGACCTTTTTGGCCTAAGTTTCCCAGGCATTTACGCAAAGTACTGAGGGAAAATCCCTGAAAAATCTTCTGTCAGGAAAAAATCCTGAAATCGAACCTGGGCCAGCCACTTGAAAAGTGGAAACACTACTACAATACTATGGTGTTGGTCAAAGCATCCTGTTGCAGCACCATGAGCCAAAAGTTGTGCTCAGTGTTTATTCATAAATATAAAGGGTTTTCTTCAGAAAACTGAAGAAGAAAGATATGCTCATCTTTTATATGACCCTTTATGTTCTCATAGGACAACAAGAGAAGTGTGTATTCAGGCAGAAGCTGAACATTTTGAACATTTACTTTAAGGCAATGTAAAGAGTTGAGTGTTATAAATAGACTTCAAACTTGAATTAAACATTTCTGGACCCATACTGGCATAAACTGTTTTTATTGTCAATACATAATGAACTCATTCAGGAATTTATGCTGTATATTTTTTTAAACATTGTGTTGGTGTGACTGCACATGTGCATATGCCCATTAGTGTATTATATAGGGTGAGTTAAGTCTATTATAGATTAAATAAATGAATGAACTACTGTGGTAAAATTTGTGTGTGCTTGATATATGAACATGAATTAAATGAGCATTAATACCGCTTATCTTGCCTTGTAAATCTAAGATCACAGTTCAATCCCAGTCAGTGTTGATGAATTTTTTTGGGTGTAAAAATGCTTAGTATGGCTTCCTTTGAAAGGGAAGTAAAGCCATGGGTCCCATGTTGTAGATTTACAGCATGTATAAGAACCTCAAGCCTGAAAGAAGAGGCTGAACAAAATTTGTCTGACATTACATGCCTTGAATATAATGGACGCTAATTACCTGAAATGTTAAAGAACAGCATTGTTTTTTATTAGTGTTAATGCCCGTTTTGACTACTGAGGCACCACAGGGGGTGGACACTGGTGATAATTGAGATGAAATGATATGTTGGGAAAGGATTTTTTTTGTGGAAGGAAATGTTCCAGGCCTAAGTTTAGGGTACCTCCCCCGCATTTACCATTTATGAGGGCTGAGGAAAACCTGGAAAAAACCTCGATCAGGGAGGATGGTTCTGGCAGTATTCGAACCCCAGACTTTCTGCTCAGGATTCTTGCCCTTAATGACCTCGGCCACCCATGGCAGTAAAGAACAACAGCAAATAATAATAAAAAAAAACATTATATAAAACAAATCAACAATAATACTGTTTATATTTCCTGCATAAAAGTACAAACTTCTAAAAATTAGTTTTATGGCAAAATTAGAGTAAAATAATAAGGAACATTGAATATTATTTTATTCAGCATTAATTGCTTCTCAACTTAATATACTCAATAAATAGTGTTCACTGCAAAAATGAATGTGTTTTTATCCTTTCAAACCAAGTATGGTAGCTGTATTAATAATGGAGGTAGTATTGTGGTCAACAGGATAAAACTGCAAACTTAAAATACCTCATCCCTCTAAGCTGTAAATTCCTTATGTAGAAGGAGTAGTAAATTTCAGGATTTTTTATTTGTAAATAATCATGATAACTAATAGTTTTAAATTCAGAAACTTGTGATTTTAAAATTCAAATTAATGGTTTGCATAAGAAAATATGCAATTGAAGCCCATTATTATTGTCAAGCACCATAGATCTTGGAAAGCAATAAATAATTTCCATGTTAATTTGAGTAGTCAGAAATGTTTGACAAGTCATAGTTTGTCACCCTCAGAGCAGATGGAGAGAAAAGTACATTAATATAAATTGGTTTGTTTACTTTTTTAAACAAACAATGAACTTCTCTGTCAACTTTTCATCAAAGTTTGATAATATAGATAGAATTAATTGCTTTGTTTCATTTTTTCATAATATGTGTCAACTTCATGTTATGGTTCTGGCCAATGAAAAAAATGCTTGTAGTTAATAAATTTCTCTCTATTAAAAATTAAAAGAGTCTAAATGTGCTTTTTGTAATTGCTGTGTTCTTATGTATACAAAACATATATATGCTGAGTGAGAAAAGTTTAGTTTAATTGGCATTTAATGGGTAAATTGTGCTGTGCTTATACAGTAATTTAATGGCAAAATTAGCCAGTCAACTAGAACTTTGCTCACTCTAAATGTATATATTTGCATTTTTTTCATGTCTACACTACAGAGGCCAAATTCTGAAAAGAGCAGATTTGATTAAAGAGCTGGAAAGAAAATTTTGAATGTTGATTTTTGTTACCTGAATATGTTATCTTGAGACAATGGAAAAAAATAAAACTTTAATATTAAATTTATTGTATTTATTGATACATATTAACAAATAAATTGCTTAATGGAAATGGACTATTCATTAAAAAAAGAAAAAGAAAAACAAACCTTATTTCCTTTTATATTTGGGGTTAAAATGCTTTCCTCTTGTGTGCATAGCATTTGCTTGTTGAACAGTATAATGAGATAAGTAAAATTAATTCTGTGATCCACAAGCTCAAATCGGTGCAAAGATTTTAGTGAATTCATTAATATATGTTATTACTGAAATCAGAAAATTTAAATGAAAAATATCACTATCATCAAGCAAATGCTTGTGTTAAGAATCTTCCCATGCATCTCTAACCAGGCATGAATTCATACATTTTTCTTGGGAGTAACAGAAATTTTAGGGGCACAAAGAACATTATAACACCATACAATTAAAAATGCTATTTTTCAACTTAGTTTTGGCAGATGCATCTTATTTTGATCCTTGAGTAGTTACCAACTATTTTTCCATCCAGCTTTTCAAAAGGCTCGGCGAGACCTTCAGTGCATGAGGGTACAGTTTATGGAACATTTGACTCATTATGCTTTTTTTTTTCAAATTGTGATTAATGGATACTTTTCACTATGGAGACATCACAAGCAATGCATACTGATGATACTTAAGATGAAATGATAAATTGGGAAAGGATTCTTTTTTTGGAAAGAAATGTTTTAGGCCTAAGTTTATGTTATTTCTCCCATCATTTGCCCTTAATGAGCACTGAAGAAAACCTGGAAAAAAAACTCAGACAGAGATGACTACCCTAGCAGGAATCGAATCACAGAACCCCCATCATGACTTTATGCCTTAGTCATATTTGCAACCCATGTTGATACCCATAATTGGAAAATGAAACCAATAAAAAATCAAACATTAGTATATGCATGTAATATAGTGCTGCTGGCCAAGAATAAAGAAAAATTACAAACATTGATAATATAATGGGCAAGTATGTTGGAGGAAAGAGAGGTCAACATGAATATAAAAAAGAGTAAAGTAAAGAAGGAAAAGAAGAAATTAAAATAGCATGGGAGAAGGAAAGAAAGTAGCTGAGTTGGCTTGGGCATGCGGTAAGAGGGCAGATTGCCATGGAGAGTTTATGAAGCAAGGCTAGAAGGAGGAAGAAGTAGGGGAAGACAAGATTGGAATGGAAAAAATATATGGAGAGATTGGCACACAGTCATGGAAAATCAATAAGAGAACTGCGAGAAATGGCAGAAAATAGAGGAGAATTTAGAAAATGGCTGGAGAAACCCAACCCTTAAAGAGGCAAAAAGGATACAGAAAAAAGAAAAAGTTGGTACCCACGATGCTGTTGTAGGTTATAGGTAATTGGAATAGGTAATATTAATACAAACAGTGTCTTCAAATATTCATATCCTATTTGGCATCTATGATAAATTGGGGTTTTATTAGAGCTTTTATGAGCAGCAAAATATCTAAACTAGTGGAAAGTCTACAAGTAATACTTAATCAGCAACCTTGTTTATCAGTCAAAGACTAGCTAAATGTTACTTGAACGGCAATAAATACAATCTACAGGAGGCTAGGGACAGCATTCACTAGAAAATTCTCCAGAAATATGTGGAGAATGAGGAAAGCATACAGTGATAAAGTAAAGGTAATGAAGGAGTTTGACTTATACCAAGAACTAAAACTAAGTGCAACAGGAGAGAAACCCTATGAGATCTTAAGAGCCACAAGTCCAAAACACAAAGCCTTCCTATCACCCATCTCAATGGATACAGAACATCAAGAATCCATTCAGGGATAATATATGAAATGATTATTGTAGGGAACTGGCATTATGTATACTTGTCCTATTATGATAGAAGAGATAAAGAAACTGCATAAAAGAATGAAATGACTATCAAGTTCTTTATTCACTCAAAGAGAAAAGTTTATAATAGATGTCATCATTACTTTTGGTTTTGTCAATTTTTCTGTTGCCCATAGTTTTGATGCTTTATTTATTCTGTTAGAGCACTTTATAATTTCATTTGATTTAACCTCATTTTTTTTCTCCCCATTATTCACAGATTCTTTTAAATGTTCTTTATGCTACTTATTAAGCATTTAAAGTAAGGAAGTATGAAGAGAGGGACTCTGAAGGACATTTGAAACAGCTCTCAAAATTTCATCTAAGCCACAAAGTATAATTAGGCAGCTGTCCTTTTGCAGAGACACAAAATTCCTTCAAGCCTAGAGGGCAATTCTCCTCCGTATTGATGAATGTGTCCACATGCTACTATAAAATTGTGTAATTTCTTATGACTAAGGCAATGAATGCCTGTTGCTTCTGGAAACCTCAAACTGAATCATCAAGTGCACTTTATATTTCATGTAATGTGTGTTTTCTTTTGGATGATAGATTAAATAATTTGTCTATAAAGACATGAACTTTTATTAGAGTGTACTGTCAATTTTTTGTTATATATTCAAGTAACAAAATATTTTGCTCATCAATGAATGTAAAATAAATCTTGGCCTCAGCAAAACTTATAGGAGTCCAGCCTTATTTCTAAAAATATTGATAACTTCATCAAAACCAAAAGCACCAGTACTTTCATACAATAGTCAGCAGCCTATGTGAAACTATGGCATATGCAATAGAACCTGCCACCATACTTTGAAAAACTGTTATTAAGATATTTTTAAATGGGAAAATTGGGGAAATGCCAGATACAGGCTCTGATGAAAAGTGAAATGTCTTTAATCCACTAGATTGTAGCCTATAAGTCTGAGAAATGCTTAATTTTTTTCTCATTAATTTAAATATCCAGTTAATTTGAACATTTTCATCATTTTGCAAAAAAAGTTAGAAGTTCTATTGTTCCTACAGTTCCATTTTATGTCAATGAGCTGGCATTTACACTAATATGTGATATATATGTGTGTGTGTATACAGCAAGCAAGACTGAAAAAAATGAGTTTACAGAAAACCTATGCATATCATTAGATATCTTAACACACAATTCAACCATCACCAATTTAAAAAAATAACTCTAATTGAAACACTAGTCCACCAAGCCAAAAACATTACCAAACCTGAGGGACCAAATGCTCCAGAGATCTGGAGCAATCATCTCCAGAGATATTTGCAAGCAAATTGCTTCCCGAAGAAAGAAATCCATCAGGCCTTGAAACCACAAAAAACTGCAACTTCTGTACCAGACCATAAATATCATATTAAAGTATCCTTGCCATTTATGGAGTATGTCACACTACTATTGCTTGGGTTTTGAGAAATAAGAACATAAAAACTATTTTTAAAACCACAACAGCAATAAGTCAAAAACTGTGTTATGTGAAAGACCCAAGGGATACTCTGAGCTCCATAGGAATACACAAAGTACTATTCAAATGTGGAAAAGTATACATTTATATCATTGGAGAGTGAATTAAAACTCGACTTGCAGAACATAAGTAAAATTTATGTCTTAATCAGCCAGAAAAAAGCTGCGTTGCAGAACGTGCCATTCAAAATCACCATGGAATCAAATTTGGAAAAAAAAAATGGAGGTAATTGCAACAACAGGATATTTTAATGTTACTACAAGAGAGCCTTAGAAATAGAGCAGTATCCAGATAATATAAACAAAGAAAGGTTTTCAAATAAGCAAGACTTGAAATCCGTTACGGATCAAAACAACATCTGCACCACAGATCTGCCAACCCTCCTGCCCACACCCACTTCTAATGGTTCTGTACCTCTGCCTCTCCAGACACTTAATTAAGAGTCCACTGTGATGATGACACAGTAACATCAGTGAAAGTGCCGGGTTTGATCCCGGCCAGGAACAATGGATTTTTTCGGGTGTAAAAATCCAAAGTATGCCTTCCTTTGAAAGGGAAGTAAAGCCATGGGTCTTGTGTCGTACATTTACGGCATGAAAAAGAACCTCAAGCCTGAAGGAAGAAGCCTATGAGCAAAATTTGTGGGCCGTTTCACGCCCTGAATTGAATGGGATGCTGATGACCTCAGATGTTAAAGAGCATCCGTAAATAAAACAAAGCAACAACAAAAATCAGTGAAAGCTCTGGTTTTTAAATTATTTTAAGCCAATGATCTAGCAAAATAGCCCAGTCATGATCAATTTCAATCATTTTGACATGTAATGTTGGTGATTTAAAATTTAAACAATTACTGTATCTTATTTTTAATAAATTATCTTTTTGGTTTACATGAAGTATTTATTCCAATCTACTCATTTGATTTTCTGCAACTTAATTTTGATTCATTTTAGTTAAAAAACATGCTTAAAGATATGTTTTAATGTTTGTAAGATATAATTAAAATTGTATATATATTTAAATCATCAGATGACTTAAATTAAATATATGTTTCTTGCTTTAAATTGGCAAGATTTTCTTCACTTATGATTAAATTTTTGGTAGTCTTCTCAGTAGTTACTTTATTCATGCAACTCAAATTTAAGACTTGAGTATCAGTTTAGAAAATCCATTAGCTAGTGGAGATAGTAGCATAGACTTTACTTTCTGGGTAGGTTAGTGGTTAATTGCTAAAAATTAACACTGTATCCTTGCCATGAAGCCAGCATGCCTACTTCTTAGATACAGTGGATACTGTCTTCACCTCAGGTTTCATCATATTTCTTAGGAATGGAAATTGTTTTGCATTTTTAATAAATGAAGAGACATTACATTTTAAATGTCATTGAATCTAGGTTCATTTGTAATGAAACGATTCAATTTATCTTTGCTTATTTTTCAATTTGTGTATTCTACCTTTTAAGCTTTGCATAGCTAACTCATTTTTTTTGACATATATTCTTTCTTAACATTTGTTTGAACTTCAGTTTATATTAAGAGTATTAACACTTTTATTACCGAACTCATTTTAAAATTGTTAACCAGATTACTAAATGTTAATTTTCTCATACTATTATGGGCATTAATGAGCTTAGATGTTTTGTGTCCTTAAACATCAATCACCATCATCCCTTACTATTTTACTGTCTTTTAACACTATAACTCTCTTTTCATATTAGTATATTGTGTATGCAAATAATTAGTGAGAAATTAACCGTCATTAACAAATTTCTTTGCTCCCTCTTTTTTATTTTTTTATATGTTTATATTTTTATAGTGTTTAATGCCCGTTTTTACTACTGAAGCACCACAGGCAGTGAACACTGATATATGAAATGAAATGATAAATTGGGAAAAAATATTTTTTAGGGAATGAAGCATTTCAGGCCTAAGTTTAGGATACTTCCCCAGCATTTGCCATGTATCTTTACTCATCTTTACTGAGGAATACCTGGAAAAAGCCCCAGTCAGGGAGGATGGTCCTGGTGAGAATCGAACCCCAAACCTCCCACTCACGAGTTTGCACCTTAACAACCTCAGCCACCTATGGCAGTCTTTTTGCCCATGACAATGTTATTTTGTACATACAGTTCATCATCATCCCCGTTGTCATCCCAATATGTAGGGGATATTCCATCTCAACTTGGACAAAACTTTTAAAAAATTGACTTCATATTTTTTAAAGTAATTGTTTTTTAATATATTGCAGAACAATTTCAGCAAAATATGAAACCCTTGCTTGCAGTACATTTTGTTATAATAAATGTTTAAATATTTGGCATTTTAAGTAAAATTGTGCCTTTGAAAATGAATTTATCTGGAATTATGCACTGCAGAAACATAAAATTATACATTATCTCCATTTTGAAGCTTTTGGACTGGTATATATCAATACCTATTTATTCAACCAAAGGGTTGTTATTTCACTACAACATATTTTAAAGAGCTGCATTTCATTTTGAAATATTGAAATACACGTAAAAATTGTACTTTAAAATTAAAATAATTATTTAAAAAATACAGTTCAGTATCAAAAATGCTTACAAAATTTTTAATGTGTTATAAAATTTTATGTTAGCACACAGTGGAGAGTTGTTGGCATATGGGACATTCACAGTTTTTCTGTTGAGATGTGTACTCGCACTGTAGTAAACTTTTAGCTACTCCTGCTGCAAGACTATGTATTAACTGGAGAAACTGTGGACGAGTGAAAGTGATTTGAAACAACCTCCATTTCATTCCCGATTTATTTTTTCGCTTTTTGTTAAAGATACCAGTAATCTGAAAAAGTATTATCTTATTCTATATAGGTAAGGAATCAACATGGGTTACAAAAATATTTTAAAGCAACTGCAAGACGATGAAAAAATTAATTCCAAAAGCAATCCCTTGGGGTGAAATAATAATTAATAAAGAGCTATTTAGTGCAAACAGCTTATCAGGAGCTTTCACTTAAATTAATTTGGTTTATAAATATTCCAATACATTTCAGAGCTAATTATTTTTGAACAGTTCAAAAATTTTGTAACTTAATACTCTTCTAGCCCTATTTTATGTGACTCTTACTCTCTCCTGTCTGTATAGGTTCACAAAGTTTTGGTTAAATATAAACATAGAAGCAATTTTGTTGTCCAATTTCACATGGACTAGTCCATAAGAGAACTGATCAAATACTGCAGATAAGTTATATTCTAGTCCTTATCAGGAAAATGAATGTTAATATCTCTCTATTTTATATATATATATATATATATATATATATATATATATCTCTATTTTCATTATTCCTCTTATTATCAAAAGTAAGGATTTATAGTTGTTACAATCAGTAATTAATACTGCTTTGTATATAATACAAGTCTGTACTTTTATTGTGCAGTGCTTTCAAGTATGAAACATAAAAATTGTTCAATAGGTGTTAAGAACTATAATGCATTATGGCAAAGTTACAAAGTTACAAAATGAAATGCCAATACTGCACAATTACACAAATGATCAATAGCTTGGTTCTTCTTCTTCTTCTTCTTCTTCTTCTTCTTCTTCTTCTTCTTCTTCTTCTTCTTCTTCTTCTTCTTCTTCTGCTTCTCCTTCTCCTCCTCCTTCTCCTCCTCCTCCTCCTCCTCCTCCTCCTCCTTCTAGCTTGGAAGACCTTATTTTACATAAATTAAATATAACTCATAACTTTAATTGTAGCTGTGAACAAATTCAAATTTACTAGTATAAAACAAAATTTCAGTGGTATGAATTGTTTGTATTTCACCCATTATTAGCACTATAATAAATTTAATGTTAATGTTAAATTCTTTTTCTTCATCTTTTTCTTCCTGCTTGGGGCCTTTATCCCATTAACTTACTAGCTGTCCATTGCTGCAATGATGCGCTTGATTTTCTGGATCCTTATTGAGTACTTTGCACAATAGGAAGAGGTCAGTGTTTATCACAGTATGTTCAGCTCTATTAATTAAAAGGAATATCATAGGAGACTGGCAATGTTTGTTCAGTGCATATGCTTTTGAAGAATAGAAGAATCAATTGCTTTTGTTAACAATTTATTTAATAAAATAATTGAAGGCAATTTAATTTTGAGGCAAAATGCAAGTTAATTCAAAAGGAGGGACATATCTTTCAGACCCTCAAAGGCCTTGTCCTATGCTTGATGGACCGGAACCAAACATTAACTAGCTGCTTTTTAAATAAGATTTTATTACTTAAATGTAAATTGGAACTTGCACTGTGAAGCTAATCATATTAATTGATATCATTGTATGATTCATTGAACTACACACTCTTAAAGCTTCTCTTACTTTTCATAAATGTATGGAACCGGTTTCAAGAACATTTAGTTCCCATCTTCAGCCAGGCTAAAGTTCAACTGTCAGATCATTCGTTGAGCTGTGGGAATGTATATTCTGCTCTGGTGGCGGTGTGATAAACTTGTAGTTTATGTTTTCATCCCCAGCAATGTCAAAGTTCATTATGCTGTCTTTGTATTTGTAGATGTAGATTTTCTCCCAGGTTGCTAATTCCGTAGGTCCTTGTACTGATTTTAATAATTTTGCTTTATTTATTTTGTTGTGATTTTGTGTCCAAAAATGATATGCTACTGCTGATTTCTCTATTTGCGTATAGAGAAATCAGCAGTAGCATATCATTTTTGGACACAAAATCACAACAAAATAAATAAAGCAAAATTATTAAAATCAGTACAAGGACCTACAGAATTAGCAACCTGGGAGAAAATCTACATCTACAAATACAAAGACAGCATAATGAACTTTGACATTGCTGGGGATGAAAACATAAACTACAAGTTTATCACACCGCCACCAGAGCAGAATATACATTCCCACAGCTCAACGAATGATCGGACAGTTGAACTTTAGCCTGACTGAAGATGGGAACTAAATGTTCTGGAAACCGGTTCCATACATTTATGAAAAGTAAGTGAAGCTTTAAGAGTCTGTAGTTCAACTGAATCATACAATGATATCAATTAAGATTTTATTATTTGAATAGAAGATAGTTATGAAATAAGGTTATTTTAAAATCAACTTAAATTTTAATTACATTTTAATAGTTAGAGGATGTGAAACACACAAAATTTGCATGCTATTTTTACTATTTTAGTATTTACTAGAGGCTGGATGGGGAAAAGATGAAAAAATTATTGGAGTTACGGAACCTCGGCGTGTGGCTGCTACCACTCTAGCCACCAGAGTTGCAGAGGAAAAAGGCTCACTCTTAGGCCAAGTAGCTGGTTATAGCATTCGATTTGATGATTGCTATGATCCAGAGCAGACAAAAATAAAGGTAAAGTAAAATCTTTGAACCACTGTTTTATAAGTTTGGCATTTAACTGCAACAAATTGTTGGTAATTGGATTTTAATATGTTTCAGTACATGACAGAAGGAATCTTATTACGAGAAATGATGGCAGATCCTCTTTTAAGAAACTATTGTTCAATAATGTTGGACGAGGTTCATGAAAGAACATTGTTTACTGACATCATAATGGGTCTTCTCAAAAAAATTCTAAGAGTAAGTTCAAATAAGATATTTTGGTATAAAAATTATGATAGAGGTTACTGTCTTCTATTTCAACCAAATGTCTTCTATTTGGATTTATATTTTATAAAAAATTTATTATATTATGTATTGGAAATATGTCAGGATCACTATGAAAGTTTGCAGACTTACATAAACCTGTTTATAATATTGTGTAAATATATCGACTATTTGGTAACCCATACTTTTAATGTTAATCAACATAATTTGCACTTGTGTAGCCTCAACAATGTGGGTTGAAAGGAATAGTTCAGCCAGTAATTTAGTGTTTCATAATGGAATTAGGATTAGAATATTATTATGCAAGGATTTATTACCATTTTAAAAGTGGCTTAAACTAGGACCTAATGTTTTGTGAGACTTAAAAGTTTTAGAGATTTTGCTCCTTTGTTTTCAAATCTTCATTGGTTTGCAGACTTTAAGAGGGATCAGCATTCTTTTAAAGATGAAGAGAGAAGAGAGAAGTCTTCACCTTTGACTGCAGTAACTGTGGAAAACATTGTTTCTATGAAGAAGTCACAAGATGACTCTCAAATGACCTGTTAAAATTTAGAGGCATCCCTTAGTTTGGAAAGGGTTTAAAAATGTTATGCAATTATTTAATAGTCAAAAAAATTTCTTCCTGTTGGGTATCCTACAATTTCAATGAAGGGCAGAAAATTGCTCGAGTGGAATGGTGTCATGAAATATTTCAAAGATACAATAATAAAGACTCATTTTGGATGTTTGGAAATAATAATAGATGGTGAAACATAGAGCTGTTAATAAATTCTGGAAACAAAGCTTCAGTAATTAGTTTGAATCTTCCCAGATGACACACGTCCAATTAAATTCAAGAGACCAAAAAGCATGAGGAAGAAAATGGTGGTAACATTTGTTTCAATTAACAGTTATATGGCAACAATTGGTCTCTTGAATGTTGTCCAAAAGCTGGGTGAAAAATGGTTGAGGACCAACTTAGAGCATCAAGCTGCACTATGACATTGGCTATGTCCACACACCAGAGCGACACTTAAATTCCTGTAGAGTACCTCTGTGAAGCTTGCCATCTACCCTTTCAATCCTGACCTTGCATCCTGCAATTTCTCCCTGTTCCCTGTGGTGAACTGATTGGCCCAGATGATACTGTAGGCATTTTAAGAGGAGCTGAGCACTGATGAGGACAATGAGTGGTGCAAATCCTTCCAGTCTTTATTCCAAAGGATAAAAGCCAAGGGAGAAAAATTTGAGAAGATGCACTGATAAGTTGCAAGTTATCATTAATATCTTGATCCATATCCAGAAAAATCCTTAAAATACCTTTATATGCATCCTTGCACCCTCCTCTGACTAGTAATGGTTATGGGGAAAGAAATGAAATAAAATTTGTGATGATACAAGAATATACATGAAGTGCAATTTGGTTCTGCACACACAGATAATCAGTGTGTCTTTGTATATCATTTTGTTTTATTTATATCTTAACACTTATATACAGAACCCATAAGAACACTTTACCTGATTATGCCATTTGTATTGCCCAAACACTAATTTAAAATAGTGGACATTATTTAACTAGAATAGTAATCATCATTGAAGCATAGAGGATATTTTATAGCTACAGGATATTTTATACTTTTTTCACTAGATTTGTAAAGAGTAAAAAAATGACAACATTATGTTATTTTCATTTTGGTAAAATTACATTATATTAAAATTACATGGAGAGGCAATAAAGTATTAACTTAAATCAGGTGAATGAGGAATCCAAAAGAAGTTCTTTGAAATAAATGTGCTTCAAAACATTCTTCATTATTTTTATAGAGAGTGCAGCATATGAAGTAGCACCTCCTATCGGATATACTGGTGATCAATGCCTCCATTGTTATATAATTTTTCAGTGAATCTTAAATGATTTGTTGCTAGTATTTCTTAGGTACAGTCAGTATTGATCTATTTCACACAAAAGCAAAGCAACCAATAGTGCCTTTTGTGTCTAGAGTGAAACATTTCAAACTCTGAAGTAGCTGGTCCCTAACCTCATTTGATTGATATGAACCCCAGAATCTCCAGTTTTGACAATTTACTAACAGTTAAGTTGAAATTATGCTTTGCCTTTGAACAAAGCACTTTAAATCAATTCATCATTTTCTGAGCATATATATATATATATATATATATATATATATATATATCACATGTTTTAACTGCATTTTGTAAGAATTTTCTTCAAATCAATTTTCATAATTCATTTTAGAAATGCCATAGTATTCATTTACATTGATTCACATGGAGTCAATATTTTCTACAGTCTGAGCAGTTTTTAGCCTACCTGAGCTTCCTTAAATAAGCTTACTATCTCCAATGTCATTTAGGAATCAAACCCAGTGAAATGAACATAAAATCTCTTCTAAGTTAAAATATTTAAAACACTGTTTATGTCTTCATTCCCAAGGAATAAAATCAGTCTGAGTTAAGATATTTGAAACACTTTATGTTTCACTCCCAGGAAATAAAAATTAGGTCATGTTTTGTGGAGCAATTGTCCACAATGTCAACTGTTAAACAACTGACAGATCATTCGTCAAAGTTGGGAGGTAGAGGTATCTGTGAGGACTCTAGTGGTCTAGTGATGAACTTAAACAGGATGCTGTCTATTTCCGGAATGTCAAAATTCATGTGTTTATGCTCATATTTTTTTATAAAAAATCTTTTCCCATATGCTAAATTCCTTGGGTTGTTGAATGGCTTGATGCCTTTTTCTATTTCATGATGTTCATTCCAGAAATTTTCTGCTACAGCTAATTTATCTATTTGTTTATAATGGATGTTTCTCCAATGTTCCTTCAACTGTTAAAAAATAAAGGTATATTTTTAATATATCTTAACATAGCTGGACCGCCACGGGTCTCGGACTCGTGAGCGGGAGGTCTGGGTTCGAATACTGCCAGGACCGTCCTTCCTGACTGAGGTTTTTTCCAGGTTTTCCTCAGTCCTCATAAAATGGCAAATGCCGGGGAGGTACCCTAAACTTAGGCCTGGAACGATTCCTTCCATAAAATCCTTTCCCAGTATATCATTTCATTTCATTCATCACCAGTGTCCACCGCCTGTGGTACCTCTGTAGTAAAAATGGGCGTTAAACACCATTCATTCATTAACATAGCTGGGAAAATATTATCCTTCTGAAAATTGCTAAAGTACATTTTGGAACAGAGCATATTCACTCACCTCACTCTTGCTCAAATTGTCATTAGTAGCATAACTGCATAACCAAAACCTAATTTACTACATGTTATAAACATAATATTGTGTACCAATGAGAAAATTGCATACATCAGTATATGAAATATATCAGCATATATTACTGATTCTAAATTAATATAAATTTATCAAAAGACTGAGTAATGTGCTTAACTTAAAATTATTTTTCCTTTTCCATCATTCAGAAACAGAAAAACCTTAAACTCATTGTGACATCTGCAACTGTTGATGCAGAGCAGCTACATAGGTTCTTTAACCATAATGCAAGTGGTGATCCCAGCAAGGATACATCAGTTATTATGAGTGTGGAAGGAAGACTATTCCCTGTGGACATTCACTATGCGAAAGGTAATGTTGAGCATGTATTAAAATATATGAAATAATTTTTTACTGAGTACTAGAAACTATTTTTGCTATTAGTTTTTAGGTGACTTGTGTTCTAAATAAATATTTCACTCCTAAACTAAGGACATCTTGGGTATAAAAGAAAAATCATAGAATAATAGGGTAAATTCTCAAATATCATATTAACCTTTATTCAAAAAACTAAAAATCCTTCTATTAGCTTTCCTGTACACTATTGATGTATTCTCTCAGTCAAATGTCAATGAATGATACAAATTCTTCCTTCATAAAATGAGAAAAAAATATATATGCATGAAACTAGAAATTGATATATGCTCTCAACATATTAGTATTTCTCTATGCTAAAAGAGGCAATTCATTCAGGCTTAAACCAATTAAAAAGCAAATAAGCCTTCAGACTGTCAGTTAAGGTTTTTTAATAAGGAATATTGATTGCTTCAGTTACATGCTAGAATACATGGAAACATTGCATTTAAATATAAAAGAGAGGGGAAAGAAGTACAATACATAGAATCTCATTTTTCAAGACCAATTCATTCATTCTATGCATATACTGTACTTATGCAAATCTATGTACCATCAAATCTAATGCACATACCAAATTTTAATTTCTGATTTATAAAATAAATATTTTGGTGAATGTAATGCTTACCTGAGGAAAAAAAATTCAATTCATTTTTGAAACAGGCAATTGCCATAAATTTAATTTGGTTACATTATATTTTTATGTAGCTCTAGGTTTATGCTTTATTAAAGTAACACTAGCCAGTTTATGTTGACACCACAAGTTTTTTTTTTTTTATTTAAATAGTGTTTAATGCTATTTTTACTACTGAGGCATCACAGGTGGTGGACACTGATATTACATGAGGTGAAATGATAAATTGGGAAAGGAGTTTATTTATTTATTTATTTATTTATTTATTTTTACAGAAGGAAGCTTTCCAGTCCTAAGTTTAAGGTACCTTCTCAGTATATACCATTTATTAGGACTGAGGAAAACCTTGAAAAAGCCTCAGTCAGGATGATCCTGGTGGGAATCAAACCCCAGACCTAGTCCATGCCTTAACAATTTCGGCCACCTATGGCAATACACCACAAGTGAACATTACTCTCTGCTATACCAAATTCCCTCTCTGTGTGCCTCTTTGCAAGCATGAAGAATTACAGTTTGTTTGGATCTTGCTTCTTATGACATCCTTCATTTTTTCACATCCATCTTCAGATAAATTTTGATGCAATGTATATCAAACTGCTCTGTTTGCAACAATAACAAACCACCATTAAGCTGAAGCCAAAAAAAGCTTAATGAAAAGACATTGAATGTTTGGGAAAGTTGGAGAGAGATACGGTAAACAAAGAAGGTTTAGATTTTCACTTGAATCTAATGCCCCATCTATTCTAAAGTGTGCCCAAATTTTAGACCTGGTATTCAGTTACACATTAGATTCCTATAAATACAATCTTATTGACTTATCTAATATTCATGATATCATATTGATTTATCTATTATTCATGATATCTTTTGACTATTATGATGTTACTGAACCAGTAAATAGATATACTGCCACAGGTGGCTGAGGCCATTAAGGCGTGGACTTGTGAGTTGTGCACCACTTGTGGTGTCTCAGTAGTAAAAATGGGTGTTAAACACTATTAAAAAGAAATAAATAGATAAATAAATAAACAAACAAATAAATATACATAAGTACTTAATGGTACATATGTTCCATCAGGATCTGGAACAGACCTTAGATCTATGTCTTTTATATTGATGATGAGATGGAATATTTGACATTAAATCAGAGCCTGGTCCCCTGGATATTCCAGTAGGTAGCTGCTGATGAACTGGGGACTAGGGGGCTGAGTTAATCAAATTGGAATATTTGGATTAAAGTATTAAGAATTAAAAATATTATAATATATTCATAATGTTATATAGTTATTACTAATTATATATTTGTTTATTAAATTTTGATTGGCATTAGTGCCTTCTAGAATTACTGAAGGTGCTGATCAAATTTGTTATATTTTAAGTTTAATTTTTTTTTGTTCATTTTGTTATAAATATTTGCTAATGTTGATGTATAAAAAATAAATTCACTCATTCATTGAACTCAGAAAACCTTCAACTAGGTAGGAATAAGACTGTGAACCTTAGACATGAAGTGGTCAATTAAAAAGCATAATAGAGCACATCTATAGATTTTTACTTGCTGAATGGTGATGATTTTGCATTTCAGAGCCAGTTCCTGACTATGTAAGTGCAGTTGTTAATACAGTGTTGAATATACATCAGAAAGAAATGCATGGAGACATACTTGCATTTCTGACTGGACAAGAGGAAGTTGATCGTGCAGTAAATATGTTAAAGGAGCATACCTCAGAAAACAAAGATGGCTGTATGTAACATTTGGGAGTAGTTAATTATTGAAAATCTACCTTTGATTTTTTATAAATAGGTTATAGAGACATTTGATAAAATATTTTCAGTAGACATAAACATAACTTAAGTACCTACCCATTCAATTAAATATAAATTTTTGTAAAACCCCTTTATTCACTGAAGAAGA
Source organism: Metallyticus violacea (assembly GCA_030762175.1). NCBI lineage: Eukaryota > Metazoa > Arthropoda > Insecta > Mantodea > Metallyticidae > Metallyticus > Metallyticus violacea. The sequence continues at coordinate 45,814,330 of CM060831.1, forward strand.
TTTTTCTGTACTAAACAGAGAGAGAAAACAAATTATTAAATATAAAAATAGTAAATTATTATAAAATAGTTAATTATTGAAAATCTACCTTTGATTTTTTATAAATAGGTCATAGAGACATTTGATAAAATATTTTCAGTAGACATAAACATAACTTAAGTACCTACCCATTCAATTAAATATAAATTTTTGTAAAACCCCTTTATTCACTGAAGAAGATTTTTCTGTACTAAACAGAGAGAGAAAACAAATTATTAAATATAAAAATAGTAAATTATTATAAAATAGTTTGCTTTACCTAAATGTTGAAAAATTTGTTTATCTTTTTTGTTGTGTTATTTAAGTAAAAAAATATTAAATATGGCCTTCTTAAATATTTAAATCTTAAATGTAAATTGGAACTTGCACAGTGAAGGTAATCATATTAATTGATATCGTTGTATGACTCAGTTAAACTACACACTCTTAAAGCTTCACTTACTTTTCATAAATGTATGGAACTGGTTTTGAGAACATTTAGTTCCCACCTTCAGCCAGGCTAAAGTTCAACTGTTGGATCATTCATTGAGCTGTGGGAATGTATATTCTGCTCTAGTGGCGGTGTGATTAACTTGTAGTTTATGTTTTCATCCCCAGCAATGTCGAAATTCATTATGTCTTATTTATTATGTCGTGGTTTTGTGTCCAAAAATGATATGCTACTGCTGATTTCTCTATTTGCTTGTACTTTATGTTCCTGAAATGTTCCTTTAACTGTGTGCCTATGTTTCTCTTTGTTTTTCCAATGTAGATTTTTTCACATTCTGCACAGTTTATTTTGTAAATACTGATTTTTCTTTTTGTGGAATACTGTCGTTAACATTATCTATCAGTAAATTTTTAACATTAAATCTGTTAATTGGTGCCAACCTGATATTAAAATCTTTAAGAATATTCTGAAATTTTTTTGTGGCCCATGGATGATATGTGAATTTTTTAAAAATTAGTTTTTCTTTTCTTGCTGAAAGTGTTGTGGTTTCTTTGATATGTTTTTGTCTCTTGAATTTCTGCACCTTTTTACGTACTAGTTCTTTTTTAAAACCATTTTTACCTGCTGTTTCTTCTATTTGTTTGTATTCTTTAAAATATTCTTCTTTGCTAATTTGTAGGTTAACTAGCCGGTGTGTTAAACTGTTAATTACTGCATGTTTGTGTGCTGTGGGGTTAAAACTGTCAGCTTTGATGTGATTATCTGCGTGTGTATTCTTTCTGTATATTCCAAATTTAAGATTTTCTTGGCATTTCATTATTTTAATATCCAAGAATGGCAGCATGTTATCTGTTTCTATTTTGTATGTAAATGATATGTTTATATCTTGTATATTTAGAAGTTTTAAGGCATCCTCAACGAGTTTTTTGTTAACTATGGCAAATATATCGTCTACATATCTGTACCATACCTTAAATATAAATATGTCCTTAAATATGTTCAGATCCAGTCAGACCCATTGAAAGAGTGTGTTAATTCCATCAATGAGGTTATGAAAACATGTACAGTCATTCCAAAAGAAACAATATACAAAATAAAACAGAGCAACCCTAAAATAGCTAAGGTATAAGGTTTACCTAAAATTCACAAGACTGGAAATGGTATGCGCCCCATCATTAACAACATCAATACTCCCTCTTACTATTTAGCAAAATGGTTAGCTAATAGATTCAAGACATTACCAAAATTTCAAATCAGGAGCATAAACAATTCATATCAGTTAATAGAAAAAATTAAAGATATAAAATTGCATCCCTCTGACACTCTTATATCTTTCAACATAGAATCTCTGTTTCCGAGCATAACAAAAGAAAAACTCCTGATTTATCAACATGATTGGCTAAAAACAAGTGGAATTAATGATACACACATAAAAGAATACATCAAACTGACAGAAATTTGCATAAACCAAGCCTTTTTTACTTTTAAAGGAAAATTTTATAAACAACAAGCAGGACTTACAATGGGCAGCCCCTTATCTCCATTTCCAGCTAACCTCTTCATGAGTAGATTTGAAACACACATCAACACAGCTTTTCCATACATATTTAAGGTATGGTACAGATATGTAGACGATATATTTGCCAAGTTAACAAAAAACTCGTTGACGATTCCTTAAAACTTCTAAATATACAAGATATAAACATATCATTTACATACAAAATAGAAACAGATAACATGCTGCCATTCTTGGATATTAAAATAATGAAATGCCAAGAAAATCTTAAATTTGGAATATACAGAAAGAATACACACGCAGATAATCACATCAAAGCTGACAGTTTTAACCCCACAGCACACAAACATGCAGTAATTAACAGTTTAACACACCGGCTAGTTAACCTACAAATTAGCAAAGAAGAATATTTTAAAGAATACAAACAAATAGAAGAAACAGCAGGTAAAAATGGTTTTAAAAAAGAACTAGTACGTAAAAAGGTGCAGAAATTCAAGAGACAAAAACATATCAAAGAAACCACAACACTTTCAGCAAGAAAAGAAAAACTAATTTTTAAAAAATTCACATATCATCCATGGGCCACAAAAAAATTTCAGAATATTCTTAAAGATTTTAATATCAGGTTGGCACCAATTAACAGATTTAATGTTAAAAATTTACTGATAGATAATGTTAACGACAGTATTCCACAAAAAGAAAAATCAGTATTTACAAAATAAACTGTACAGAATGTGAAAAAAATCTACATTGGAAAAACAAAGAGAAACATAGGCACACGGTTAAAGGAACATTTCAGGAACATAAAGTACAAGCAAATAGAGAAATCAGCAATAGCATATCATTTTTGGACACAAAATCATGACATAATAAATAAAGCAAAATTATTAAATCAGTTCAAAGACCTACAGAATTAGCAACCTGGGAGAAAATCTACATCTATAAATGCAAAGACAGCATAATGAACTTCGACATTGCCGGGGATGAAAACATAAACTACAAGTTTATCACACCACCACCATAGCAGAATATATATTCCCACAGCTCAATGAATGATCCGACAGTTGAACTTTAGCCTGGCTGAAGATGGGAACTAAATGTTCTGGAAACCGGTTCCATACATTTATGAAAAGTAAGTGAAGCTTTAAGAGTGTGTAGTTCAACTGAATCATACAATGATATCAACTAATTTAAATCTTAATTTCTGTGTAATGTATGCTCAGAAATATGCCACTAAGGGCCTGCTTGGAAGTTTTCACTTATAATGAAAGATAAGTGTCAGGTAACTGTAGATGGCAAAAAACAATATACTAATTATATATTTAAAATTAATATTGCTAATATTTGAATTTTTGTAGTGTTTGAGGAAGATTACATCTTTTCTTTTAACTTTAAAATTATTGGTTAAATTTTCAATTACTTCAAAACAAGTATCCTTAATTGTATCTCTTAGCTTAATGCAGCTAATTGATTTACAGGATTTTACTGTAAAAATAGGAATATTCTAATTTTATTTATTTATTTATTTCTTTTTTCTTTTCTTTCAGTGAAGCTTCTTGTGCTGCCTATACATGGTTCACTGCCAAACTCTGAACAGCTAAAGGTTTTCAGATTTACTCCTCGTGGATTACGTAAAGCCGTTATTGCCACAAATATTGCAGAGACTTCTGTTACTATACCTGGTATTGTTTATGGTAAGCAATTATATTTTTGTGGGTAGGAAATGTAAAGTTTGTGATGAAGGAGTAAAAATGTCTGTGATACAAACATTTATACTGACTTTTGAGTAGTGGAAATTTTTACAGTTAAATATAGCATAATATAACAAATTATTATTGAGGAAATCACTCAAATTTCAATAATTTTGTTCCACTTAGTTGGGCATGTTTCATGCTGAAGATGAAGGCAACAGCCTTTGAAACATATCCAAGTAAGTGGAACAAAATTAGTGAAATTTGATTGATTTCCTCAATAATAATTCGTTATATTTATACTGACTTTTGAAAATAACTTTATGGTGAAGATAAACAAAGGCCTGTACTAAAAGTATTTGAATATTTGAGTAACATCTTAGGAATCATTTCCCTGGATTGAGACACCTTTGAGATCTCCAGGATATTAGACTTAAGTGGAGGAATGGTTGTGCTCTACCCAGAAGGGGATCTTCCTTCCTTTTCTAGAGTATATGTAATGTATATTCCATTGGCTCTTGAAATTGTTGATTTTAAATCATGACTTCCTATTCCGTGTTAATTAATTTCTTTAAGAATGTTGCAGTGTCAAATAATGGCAATAATGTACATATCTTTTTTATAAATTGTTTCTGGAGACATTCATTAGAGGAAAGAAAAAAAAAAGAGAGAAGAGAGGAAGGAAGAATAATAGGGAGAGAGGAAGAAAAGAGGGAAGAAAATTAGGAGGGGGAGAGTGGTACTTTCTATTCCATCCTTTTATATTATGTTGTGGTATTTCTTGGCTTTAAGCAACAAATAATTATTCAAAATACTGGTAGAATTATGGAATTTTAGCATTTTATTCTTTTAGAGCTTCCAAATTAATATTGTCTTTGGTGAAAGTGTTATATATTGTGAAAAAATGTCACATTGGTTATTTTATGAAAATATTAAATATTGTGCAAGCTCAAAAACAATATATAACAGTTTCTGTGTTTAAGACACTTGGTTATGGTGGATATAATAAACAGAATTTAAAATTCATATTGTTCTTTAACCATTATATAAAAAAATAATAAGTTATACACATAAAGAAGTCGGTATTAGCTGACACTATACTTCACTGATCAATTAATGAAGTATAGTGTCATCGAATACCAACCTCTTTATATGTATAATCAATCAACTTTACTGTTTCTAATTCTATTAAGTTTACAATAACAAGTTAAATAAAAATCCACATGGGTTTTAATATTGTGATAGATGATAAAATGATATCCAGTGCCATATTTGTGGTAAAGTATGTAAATAAAAAATTGGTATATTGGTGTATTGAGTCTGATATTATTCAATTTATTTATAGATGATATCTTAGATAGGATTAAGGAAAAAAATAGACATTGCTCAATTATTGGAAATAAGGAAGTACCAGGATTGCTTTTCGCAGATGATCTTAAAACTGGGGCAGTAACTATGATAGGATTACAATATGTCATTGATGAAATTATTAGCTATTGTGCAGAATGAGGCCTGAGGATAAACAGTAATAAATCAAAGATAATAGTATTTAAAAAGGGAACAAAATTAAGAAAAGATGAGAAATGGTTTATAAATAGAAGTTCAATGAGGTAGTTAAAGAATTTGATTATATGGGGGTGAGATTTACGAGTAATGGAAGGTGAAAGGTCCAGTTTAAATATGCACAAGCAAAAAGGTAAATTAACAATGAAAGTGTTAGAATAAGCTTGTATAAATTTCCCACATTGTCAATGAAATGGTTAGAAAATATATGAGACTGTTAGAAATATGAGACTGTGATTGAGTCAAAGATGATGTATGCAGTGGAAATTTGGGAAGTGTCAAAAGAGTGGATAAAGATTGATGTAGAGCATAGAATGCTTTGTACAGAGGTTCTGGGGTTACCAAAAAGCTCCCCAAGAGGAGTAAGTATATTAGAATTGGAAGAGTAATAAGGGAAAGACTGATAGTGGAAAGAATCTTAAAATATTGGTGTGGATGTTTGAAACTAGACAATAATTATGTACTAAAAGAGTGTCTTATGTACCAAAGAGAAGTATTGGGGAGAGAGTGTTGGCTTGGAGAGGTTGGAAAACTATTAGAAGAAATTGGAATGGGAGATGTATGGCGATTAGGTGAGAATAATGTTTATGGATTTTGAAAAGAGGTGAAACAGAGAGTAGAAGATATAGAGTGGCAAGAGGTCTGGGCTAGCTTAAAGGATAAAAGTTCCTTAGATTTATTTAAAGTGGTTAAAAAAAATTGGGCACTGGAGAAATATATAGACATTTGTGACCAATTTAGATGAATAGTTTTGCATGGATATGTACAGGGGTATTATGGTATTATGGGACTAAGGATAAATTGTAAAGAAGGATACATTATGTGTGGGAAAGTGGAAAGTTGTTTCCATTGCTTAATTGAATGTGAAATGGGAAAAATGTGGAAGTATAGTGTCTGGGATGGAAAATAGGACAAATTACAAGAAGAAATAATGGCAACAAAAATGTTATCAGAAGCTACAGTAGAGAAAATGATTAAGATAAGGGAATTTTTCGGAAAAGAAAGGGATAAGTGGAGAAGAAATATAAAGAAGGAGCTTGAGTGCACACACAGTAATGAAAATTAATAATTCATTTTAGGGGTTCTTTACCATACAAATAACCTGGTGGTTGGGATGTGGGAGGACCTCAGCTTTGGTGCTGCTGCACTTTTGGAGATTTTGTGTGTTTATGTAAATTATGTTATGTAAATTAAATTGTAATTGTATAATTTTGTAAACTATGCTTTGCTTTATATTTGTAATATTGAATATTGAATAAATTCATTCAAATTCATTCATTTACCACATGATAGTTATGATGAACCAACTGCTTATGCTGTTTGTGATAATGAAAATGAAAATCAGGAATTATTTTGTAATGTCAAATGTAAATATTATGAAAAAATAGGAGGAAAATATTTCAAAAACTATCATTAAAGGCGATAAAGATGATATAGAAGTATTTATAAAAGATACCATAGAATTCCTTGTTAAACAGAAAAGAATGAATTGATGAGAAAAGCTATTGTCCATGAGATATTATTTCTAGAGGCTCATTATCAAAATTTATTCTAAATATTTGGAAACACTTAGACTTTAAGAACTATGAAGCAGAATCAGTTTTAATTCAAATTTTGGAAGATTCTGTCCAAATACTACTATATTCTTTATATTCAAGAAATTCATTTTTAATTTAAATTCTCCTAAATTATGTGAAAATTTGAATTGATTTCTTTTTTATAGTATAAACTGTTAGATAACTATATCCAATGTATCATCCTTAATGTAGGCCAGACAATATATGAATAATCTTTCTCTCTAAATTAACAAAGTAAGTTACCTTTTTAGCATGGTTACAGGTCGATTATTTAGAGATGACAGTCCAATAACATGAAAAAGGGAAAGTAAGGAGAAATGATGAGAGCGGTTGGAAGACTTGTCTATGCAAAGAACTAGGCAGCATGATAACTAGTGTTAATGTTGATAGAAGGGCAGTCCATACACAATACTTGGATTGATTAGAACTATTATACATCTTAATAGCAGGAGTTGAGAATTATCTTGACATAATACGCAAACTGTGCTTCCAATGTCTCCTTAATACAATAGTTAATTTAATGCCGGAAAAAAAATATGTGAAAATATGCCCAAAACAATGAGTTTTGATTAAGCTTTTAGTCCTAGTAATTGTAATTGTCTAAAATTAAATAAAATAATTTTAGCAATATAACAACAATGACGATGATGTTGTTGTTGTTGTTGATGATGATGATGATGATGATGATGGTAACAATAATAATAATAATAATAATAATAATAATAATAATAATAATTCCTTCCGAGATTACCCTATATGACCTTTTCTGATTACAAAAAAACAAGTCTTTGCATCTTTGTATCTTTCAGGATTTCTTCTCCCTTCTGGTTTGAAATAAAGAAGAATCTATGAAAGTGTTTTCTTTGACATCCTGTGGACATATTCATACCATTTAATTTTATGATCTTTCAATCTTTCATTTAAGTTATATATGTCCAGTTGTTGGCAAATGTCAGAATTTCTCTGTATGTCCAGTGTGGTAATTCCAGTCAGAGAATATGCAAATTTCACCTTTTTCAATGATGTTAAACATCCAAGTGTTACAGGTATAACTGAACATATGGATCACCAGTCTTATAATGCTATTGTGTGTACTAAATAATTAAAATAATCAAAATATTAATAAGATGATGATGATGATGATGATGATGATGATGATGATGATGATGATGATGATGATGATGATGATGATGATCTCATTTTATATTTTTCTGAATTTGTACCACAAAATGCCATAATTTTAGATTTTATGTCTAAAATTGTCAGATTATAGGCCATCATTAGTGTTTTCCATTCATTAATAGCTTTTTATAACTCATTTTCATAGTAGCTTAAATAACCTGATCATTTTTAGCTGTATATGATTTATTTTAATACCTTTAAAATCACAGATTAGCCATGTGTATAGATATGTGGCCCCTTTATATATAATATATATTGAGTCTTTGTTTTGTTTTTCCTCACATGCAGATTGGTTGAAGCTGGCAGATCATAACTGCACACATTGACAGTCAAGAATGCATATTGTCACACATTTTTATTTATTGTAACCTTTTAAGAAATAAATCAACTGCTCATTATCATGCAGAATTACAAGAGTGCTTTCTGGGAGTTAATCTACCAGACAGATCTACAGTTTGTAAAATTAGTACTTAAATTCAAAACAAAAGGATTAGGCTAGGCAAGAAAATAAGATGTTAAGATTATATTTTAACAGATAAAAAATGGATGATATTGCTGCTCAATTAAAGCAATCATTGTGAAAAGCACAAAAAACAAGGATCAACACATCAGCACATTCTGCTAAAAATTAATAAAAATTTATCCATATAAGTTTATTTTAGCACATGCCTTACAGCCCATGAACTCAGGAAGGAGAACCTCTTGCAGACTAAAATAACCTTTAATTATTTGTTAAATAGGCATTTTTGAGCCATCTTAACAGAACATATAAAGAGCTTCACAAGAACTGTTTTTCTGACTAATTGCTATGTGCTGTCATTTCAGTTGTTGACTGTGGCTTTGTGAAGCTGCGCTGGTTTAATGCTGAAGCCCATATAGATTCATTAGTTGTGGTTCCTGTCTCCCAAGCTTCTGCAGATCAGAGAGCAGGCAGAGCTGGTAGAGTGCGTTCTGGAAAAGCTTATAGGTTGGTATAAGTACTGTAGCATTTATGAATTTACACACTGTTTACAAGCAAAAAAATACAACAGATTTAATTTTGAATGATAATTTTTTGTGGCATCAGCCAAACATTGTCTGGATTGTACACCAAGCTACTGATCATCTTGACTCCATAACCTTTTAGATCAACATGTGAATCTGTGCTTTATTTATATATGCATCCTTGCAACATCTTTGGTTTGGTCAGAGCGGTGGGTGAACCAACCTGGTTGTCAGTGATTTGGCTTTGGATCTTGTGATTGGTCCATTAATGGGCCTGATTGGCTCATCCACCCGCTCTGACTGAACCGTGATGTAACAAGAATTTATATATAAATAAAACATAATAGTAGTATGTTTCAGTACCCTGAAAAGACCATAAAGTTAAGATGGCCAAAAACTTGATGGACAATCCAGACAATACTCGGTTGATAGTGGCAACTTTAGGGAGAGTGACAGACATAAAAATAAAGAGAGTTTGCTGTCCAAAGTTGCATACCATTTGGGATGTTCATAGAACATTGGTTTGTGAACACATACAGCATAGAGGTAAGGAAGGAGGGAAAATATTTTTTCTTAAAGCCCCTTTTTAACAAGCTGAAGTTATATGAAAGTGCACGATAGGAATATCTTCTGTGCATTGGACAATTTTTGAAGCTATGAAATGAATTTGAAACACTCCCAATGCTTTCAGCATAATCATATGAGAAACCTAGGTAAAATATTAGATAAGCACATATCAGAATTAATATATACCAGAATGCAGTGCTGTAGTTGACAGTTGGTGAAAATTTAATGTGGAAATGTGTAGGGAAAACAACAGATTGTGATGAAGAAAATAATTTTTTGTTTTCCATGCAAGGAAACTGTTCCTAGTCAAATGATAGATTTTATAGATCTTAAGCAGGAGGGAGGGGGGAACCGTGAATAATATTATGAGTTTTTAAAAGCAAGTTAGTCAAAAGAGATATGTGCTAAATTTAATTATAATTTAGACTTGCCTTTCTATACTTGTTGGAATAAATCTAAAGGCTCTGAAACCAAGAAAATCCTTTGTGAATTAAATTACTTAACAACTTAACATTTCATCAGAATTTACAGGGATTTAAAAAACAATTCAGAATGAGTTGCTCTAATACATATTATAAATATATCATGATAAAGTTAAAAGAAAGCATTGTGGATTATGTAGAAGTCTCTGTGGATGATTTCATTTTTTGTTTTGTCAATTTCAACTCTTTATTCTTATATGCTACATAATTGCAAGAAAACCAATTGAAATATTTTGGAAGTTTTTGAATTTTGAGGCTTTGATGCTGGTGCTCTTTAAAACTATATTTTAAAGGAACTTAAACCTAATTGATAGTTACTGAATAAATGCAGATTATTGATGTATTAATAAATTAATAACAGATAAATACAAACATGCAGATTATTGATGTGTGCTTCACTGTGTTAGATTCCAAATTTTATTAATATTCATACTGAAAAACATGCTTATGAAAATGAGAAAATGAAAGATACAGTTAAACATAATGTATCTTCACTCACCTTTTTATTTTTTGAACATGTTTTGAATGCAAAGTTATGGTGTAAAAATTCAGCCAAATATTGTAATTTATATAATTATGATATGCATAAGGTTTTGCATTTGACCCATAATTATCATTAACTATTGCAGCTCAGATAGCAGAACATCCACTTTCAAGAGTAATAAACTTAGATTTAAAAATGTTGTTGGCATAGGTCATTGTGCTGCCTGGTTTAGACCTTTTGTCAGTAGGTTTATGCCAAGTACACTAATGGATTTGTACATTACTGTCTTATGTCATAAAAGGAATGAAGGTATGTGGTAATTAATTTCAGAAGTAAGTTATTGATTCCTTGGATTACTGTTCAAGCTCAGGAAATAGGGAGAGGAAGAGAGAAAAAGAGAGATAAATGTTAACATTACTATTTGGAAAATGAAAAGTAAATTTGTAAATATGCATTTAATTTAGGGGGAAAAAAAGGGGGAACGTAAATTAGTTGCACTCTTGGGCAAATAATTCATATATCTCTTCTGATCATCAAATGTATTGTAGTGCTTGTGTTACATGTTTGGAAACATTATCATTTTGTTGCTATTGTTTGCTGAAAGACCTTAACAATATGGTTAATTATATTTGTATTTATATACTTTATTGTATTGTAATTAGATGATAATGTGCTGATCTACTATGAGTTGGTCCTGGTAATCCAATAGTAACCATACTTGCCTTGTAGACCCAAGGTTCACAGGTTCAAATTGGTCAAGATTGTTTGGTTTTTAGGATGTAAAAATCCTAAGTATGGCTTGCTTTGGAAGGGAAGTGAAACTGTTGGTCCTGTGTTGCAGATTTACAACATGTAAGAACCTCAAACAGCAGTCGTGGTGGTGGCTGTGGTGGTTTATTCATCCCATTGATCAATACATTTGATAGGGATATATCATTACATAAGAATGTATAATAAACACTTTTAATTGAACTAAACAATAAAATCACTATATTCAGAAGAGCTTGTTGATCCTGGTTGTGTAGTGGTAACCATACTGGCCTCCTAAACCCAAGATCGTGGATTCAATCCTTGGGAAGGGATTGATGGATATTTTTGGGCATAAAAATCCTAAGTCTGGCTTCCTTCAGAAGGGAAGTAAAGCTGTGGGTCCCATGTCGTAGATTTATGGCATGTAAAAGAGCCTCAAGACTGAAAGAAAAGGCCTCTGAGCAAAATTTATTGGCAGTTTAACTCCCTGAATTGAATGAGATGCTGATGACCTGAGATGTTAAAGAGCATCCATAAATAAACCAAATCAACAGAAGAGCGTAACTGGTATATACAGTTCCGGCAATACACTGACAGCAATTTATAGTATCCAGAAGTGTTTAAAAAGTTAATAATGATAATTATTGTAATTAATAATGTAATTGATCATGTATTAGGCACTACAAATTGTTTCAAAAAATTCCTGTACAGAATAGAAACAAAATTATTTTAGAATAGATTTGAGCAGTCTTTTATATTTTGACAGACTTTTTACATTCTTCATTTCTTGTGATAGTTAGTTATAGATGCTTATTCCACTATTTTTAACTTCTTTCTCAAATAGATATGTGGTGTAATGCTTAAATGTGATTTTTGCCGTGTGTTGTGTTTATGAGAATCATTTGTTATAAAATCATGGATATATGCTTTTATATGTGTTAGTAATTCAAGAAGATAAATATAAGGCAGTGGTTGTATATTTAGTATCTTGAACAAAGGTTTGCAAGGAACTTATAGGCTGGTTTCCATGACAAGTCAAACAATTCTTTTCTATATCCTAAAAATTACAATCCTTTTACAGCTACTTCCCCAGAGGATTATACTAAGAAGAAGCCTCCAAGCATAAAGCATCATCATCATCATCATCATCATCATCATCATCATCATCATCATCATAATAATAATAATAATAATAATAATAATAATAATAATCTATTGCAAATTGTTCATCAGATTTATTTAGCAAGGAATATGTTATCCTTTATAATATTTATCCTTAAAGAGTAATCATGTATACAATTGTTTGCTATTTAAACTTTTTATTCATATCGTTAAGCACACATGTAGGATGTATGTTAATTAAGTTGTCTGGAAAATCTTACTGTATACCTCTTATTGCTATGTATATAATTTGTATTTTTACCAAACAGCTTATGTATATTGACATTGTAATATTCCTAATAAACTTAGGAGCTTCTACAAGGAAAAATAAATAATTTATATGATTTTATAATTGTTTCAGTTTTTCTTTTGATTTTTTGTGATAAGTAGTAATCTCTTCTTCTGTGGTCTAACAGGTTGTATGCAGAAGAAGAATATGATAAATTGCCTGAAGCTACTCCTCCAGAAATGCAGCGTACTGATCTTGGCATGGCTGTGTTGCAGTTGAAGGCACTTGGTATTGATAACGTATTGAGATTTAACTTCCCATCACCACCACCAGCCAGAAATCTCCAATCAGCATTGGAATTGCTTTATGCATTAGATGCCATTGATTCTGAGGGACAGCTTACTAAACCTCTTGGTGTAACAATGGCAGAATTTCCAATGAATCCAGTTTATTCAAAAACTCTGATCTTTTCAGGTATGCAATGCTCAGGTACATAAGTGATATAATATTGATTATGGAATTTCTATTCAGTGGTTTTATATGATTAAAAGGTCTCTCTTTTGAAAGGAAAAAAATATTGAACATGCATTACTTATGGCAGTTTAAAATAAATGGAAGTTTTCAAAGACAAATTTATCATTTTTCTTTTCCTTTTTGTAATAGATAATACTATGTGATGTATGGATAATTGATATAACTTCATTTATGTATGAACTTGATTTTAAAAATTGTGCATCATTCTTAATTTTAGGCTTTGCATCAATTTGACAGGGTGCTTGCACTTTTAACTATTTATTTAATTTTGTATCCATTTTGTGTGAGTATATGTGTCTGATACCTGCATGTGCATATAGTAATAGATTTTTTGATAATTTTAAAGTCGCAACTATGGTTGATAGCCATAGCAGCATACTAAGTTGATTGTCTGTAGTGCAGAAGGAGACATTTGGTAATATCTGTAAGGATTACAGAAAGTACATGGGAATAATGCAATAAGTAATATCTAAAAGATGAAACATGAGTAACAATTATTAAATAACTTAACAGTGCACACCTGGAGTTTTAAAAATGAGGGGCACCTTCATTAGTAGCAAAGAATGGAAATTTATAATAGGAATGTTTGGGTAAAAATGATTATTAGCAGTAGCTTTAAAATAAATAGGGTGCAAATTGTAAAATTGTTTAAATGAATGACTTTCAGATGTTGCCACTAGATAAAAAGAGTTACTCACTTCCTAAAATTGTGAATTATATAAATATACTTTTTAGAATTAGTTTTTAAATCCATTTGTGTTATATGAACAGCTGTGGTCGCAGAATTCTATAATATCATTAACAGTGACATGCCTCAATTTGGTTTCAGCTAATGAAAATATGGATATAAATATCAAATGTCAGGTCAAAACTGATTACAATTATTTGTTTCTTACTTAATTAAGAATAATTGAATGCAAATCAAATGTTATGGTTAACTATGTTCCTTCTTGATACGAGAGCTCATTCAAGTCAACCTTGATTTCATTTCATTTCCTTGAGTATTTTTGGGTCTTTAAATCCATGATGAGCTGAGCTCACATTGCTGCTCTACTAAATATAGACATATTAGTATCATTGCTTGACTAGAGATATTGCTTGTACTGCATTGAAATTGAAGAAACACATGCTGTCTGGAATTCCCATTTTATTATTTTTTGTTAAGTCTTGAAATGAAAAAGTTTGGTTCCTTTATGAGTGATATTTAACCCAGGTTTTATGGTGGAGAGTAAATATGGTCAATCTACAACCTATGTGTGAAATGGAGGGACAATAAAGATGTTCATTTTCTTTCCTGCAAACACAAAAAGTTGACCTAAGGCAAGGGAAGTTTCAAAGAAGGAAAAGAACAAACATCCTTGGAGGAGATAAGAAAGCTCTCATGTCAGAAAGGGATGGATGAAATATATTTACAAGGCCAAGTAATGGCTCTGTTTCCTGTCATACATCAGATTTGCAAGGGTACAGAAAAACATTTATCCAACTTTTACATATTTCCATGTTGAATATGTAAACTGTTCTCACAAGGAGGAAGAAGGAAACCAATTCTGACTTCAGAGTAAACATTGCACAACATTGCTTGAGTCTGCAGAATGCCTGAGTGCTCTGTTCGAGGTTGACCTTCTGCAAGTTCTATACCTTTGCTCTGTAAGGCAAAAGTTGGGATCAGTTTCCAATGCATTTCCTCCTTATCAATAAAAAGAAAAATGTAAATTAAAGGTATGTGATAGGCTACAGCAGGGAGGGAAAAGTGAAAATGCATGGCAGTGCAAGAATTTAGGATTGCTTTCCATTTAGGCTGCTTTGAGATATACCATATTAAATTATCATACTATATTTACATAATGATTAAGTCAATAGTGTTGTTACTTAGCATGCAAAATTTGAATAAATCTTTTCTTTAGTTTTCTTCTATAATAATTTGTAAATGAACATGCTTTCTACAACCCTCCAGAGTAATATAAATCTGACTTCTAATATCTGGAAAGAATATTTAAATATGATACGAGTGAGTTAATTAAGCAATATGATTCCATAATCTATTTCATCCTCTTTATTAGGAAAACAATTCTAAATGCCATAAATATTGAAAAGCTGCATTAATCTATTTTTCTATAACATATTACATTAAAATTGAAAATAAAAGATACTTACTAGTAAAAAAATTATAAAATGGGATATCTAGAAACTTTTTTTAGAATATGCCATTAAAAAATGACCTAAACAAGTTTGATTTAAAAATAAGTCTTGAAGTATGCAGCATACATTTAATTTGAGATGCTGCTTCCTTAGTTTTCTTTCTCCCTTGCTTTAGGTAATGCATCTTTCTGAATTAAGGTTATGCATATGTCTAAGGATGAACATCTCTCTTACATAAAGTATATATTATAATGCAGTCAGCATACATTTATGTACAGTGAAAGCAGTTTAAAAGTCCTGCAACTTTTGATCTGCAGAACCATCTAATTGCTAAGATTCTCTATGCATCACACAGGGCACTATTCTTCTCTCTATTCTCTCTTCCAGTCACAACAGATTTGCAACAGAATCGGACAGTTATGTACTGTATTTGAGAGTAATATTTCATTAAATAGTGCAGTAGTGTTGTGCAATGGTGAGATATTCACTGCATTATATATTTATCTACAAGGTGTATATTAGGTAAAGAAAGTCATATCAGTCAAGACAGGCATTTAGGCATAAATTTCCTGGCTTGCAGTTCCAACATGAAAAACAATATTAAAGTTAGTAAGAAAGTTTAATGAAGCAGGTTCTTTCATTGATTGGTAAAAAATTGAAGATTGCTGATTAATCCATGAAAGAATTGCCCCGTTTATTTGGTCTCAAAATTATTGGCTCTGGTTTATGGCCTCCTTGTTCTCCAGTTCTTACGGTTTATAATTTTAATCTTTTAGGGGACATTGAAAAATAGAGTATTTTTACCTAACACTCCCACACTGGAGGAATTTGAAACAAACATTTGGAACAAAGTTAAGCCCATTAATGATGGGGAACTAGTGCATGTCAGTAATAATTTCATAAGATATGGATTCTTTGTCAGGGAAAACATTTCCAGCATCTACCATAAGGAGAATGAGAATAACATTCTGTTATTTAATATGCTAGTTAAGTTTTTAAATGGTGAAGTCCTTGAACATTGCAAATCTATGCAAGAAAATAATGGCACAACATAAGAGTCCAACTGCTGACCAGCTGAACTTGCAAACTGCTATCACAGTATATCATTTTTGGGCCACATTGTTAATAGCAAAGTGCATTTTTAATATTTTTTGTGCATCCTTTGTTTAACTGCACAGTTACTGAAACAGAGGTATAGATATTATTTCAGTAAGAATGTTTGTCATAGGAACCAAATATCAGCCATATTAGATACTATATTGGAATTGAACAGTGACCATTATCAGCAATTATAGTGATATTCTTCAAATAATTATTACTCATAATGAAATTGCTCTTAAATTATAGGTGAGTTTGGATGTGCAGAAGAAATATTATCTATAATGGCAATGTTGCAAGTACAAAACATATTTACCAAGCCAAGCAGTGGCCAAGCAGCTATAAAAGCTCGCATTTCGAAACGTAAATTTGAAGTGGAGGAGGGTGATCTTCTTACCCTACTAAATGCATATAATGCCTTTGTGAAGCATGACATGGCTCGAGACTGGTGCATGATGCACTTCCTGAACTATAAAGGATTACGCAGAGCTCATGAAATACGAATACAGATGCAGAAGCTGTTGCAACGTTTCAATGTTCCAATTACTTCATGTAATGGTAAGTAATGAAAACAACCTATTGCCATGATATTAATTTGTTTTATTTACTGTTAATGTCTTAGGTATGCTGCTTAAATAGCTACTTGCAGTTGCAGAGAGTCTATAATGCATGATTTGAGCAATGTATTCAAAGCTACCTAGTGTATATCCTTTTGCTTGAATGAAAAATGCTAAGTATTAACATAAAGCTGGAAGATCAGGCATGAAATGATATTTAAATATTTAACTCTTCCCTTTTTTAATAGTATGTCATATTTTCACTACTGAAACATCACAGATAAACACTAGTTACATGGCTATGTCCATGCCCACGGCCACTGCCATGACTACCTTTGAAGAAGAATACAAGCTCAAAATAAAGCAAAATTTATGTTATTATTTAAGTGTTTTTTTGCTTTTGTTTTTTTATTTTTGCTTTTCTAGCTCTTGTTATTTTAGCTGTATATACATACATGTTTATCTACAGTGGACTCTACCATATTGCAGAATCAAGGGGAAATGAGCTAACTGATATGCTTTCAAAAAAAGGTACTATAATACATCTGATGTGAAAGACAAGTACATCCTTTGTAACAGTAAAATATCTGACTACATCAAAACTAACAATCTTTATAAACAAGAGATAAAAGCACTTGCTGAAGACAAGAAATGAAACTCCCTCCTCTCTAACTCAGATAAAATATCATAAGGAACATGAAAAACAGTAATTACTGCTTTTAGACTAATTCCAAATTATGTTTAGCAAGCAACTTATACAAAATAGGAATTCTATCTTCACCATCATGATCCTTTGCAGCACTCAAGAAGAAATAAATGAAGATCAGCTATAGACCTGTGGTACATTATTTACAAAGAATATTATAATTCAGAAGTATTGGAAAGCAAGAATGCTATTGGATTTATTGCCAGATGCAAAGCATTAAACAACAACAATGTATGTTTTGAATAATTGAGTCGAATTTGTAACACTTACATCACTAATAGTTTAAAAAAGGAAAACTAAGTTTCTGGAGCTCCCATCTTCAGTTCCAGGTCGACTGCCGGCCTTGTTCTTCATGGTGGTTTGGTTTGTCTCTGATGGTGGTTGGATGAACTTCTGTATTAAGATGTCACTTGGTGGGATTTCAAAGTTGAAAATGTTACTTTTGTTCTTCCAGATATAAATGTTTTCCCGCACTGCAAGTTCTGTTTTTCCCGTAATGTTTTTAAGTAATTTGGGATTCCTGCTTATATTATGTTTTTCATTCCAAAAATGCCAAGCTACTGCTGATTTTTCTTCCTGTCTTTGTTTTATGTTCCTGGTTTGTTATTTTGCTCGTGTTTTTATGTTTCCTTTAGTCTTTCCTATGTAAATTTTTTCACAATCGATACATTCCATCAAATATATTCCTGATTTGTTCTCTTGAGAATATCCTCTTTTAGTTTAGAATTTAGTATATTTTTTTATGGAGTAACTGTTTTTGGAGCTAAAATAATACAGAAGTTCATCCAACTGCCACCAGAGACAAACCAAACCACCAGGAAGAACAAGGCTGGCAGTTGACCTGGAATTGAAGATGGGAGCGATTAGCTCCAGAAACTTAGTTTTCCTATTTTAAACTATTAGTGATGTAAGTGTTACAAATTCTATTCAATTATTCAAAACTTATACAAACTTACTTACAAACATCCACCATATTTAACTAACAACAATGTATAATTAATTTTAATTGTATGCACGTGAATTTTATAGCATTATTTTAAATTCTTATTCAAAATATGAAAATAAAGTTCTCTGATGGACCAATTTAAGCATGTTTGTATGAATAACACTCTGTTTGTTAGAATTGCTATTTTTTCATATGCCTTTTTATATCAAATATACAGTAAATAAAGAAAAGTAGTGTAATTGCAAAACATGTGTTCATAGAAGTACTATATAGCATGTGAGCTTATAAGATGCAAATTTGTAAAACATGAAAAATCTCCTTATTAACTATCTTGAGGCCCCTTCCCAAAGAAAATGGGCTGTATATACCTCACTGTCTCATGAAATTTATTTATTACTTTGTTTATTAAGGAATGGTAATTGTAAAAGATAAAATACATTATGTCTATAGTAAAATCTCATGTTCATGAGGATATGAAAATTAATTTTTTTACAAGATAACATTCATTTTAAAAAGGAGCTGCAGTAAATGATGCTTTATTATTAGAGTCACCAAAAGTGTTTGGAAGATGAGGTTGAACAATTTTGGGTTTTAATTATTTAGTTTGATTTATATCATTATATTTAATAATTTGTTATGAACTCAACTGATACTTTCTGAATGAGAGGTTTTCATTACTGGTGAGTGCTATGTGCCTGCCAAGAGCCATAAATGCTGCATTGTGGCTGCAATCCAAACTTATTGTCCTATGTTCAAAAGTTGTATATTTATATGAACTAAGACTTTCACACCTGGTGTTCATCCAGTAGAAAGTTGTTTCCAGGCTTGTGGACCATGGTCTAATAGATGGAACCATGTCATTTGATGTTTTGTCTGCTGCTCTGTTGAGCATAATCAGAGGAGAAATGTTTTCTGTTGATCCATCGAGAGTGATGTGAGCTGCTTAAAATGCATCTTATATGTAACCATGGCTCCCTCCTTCTTAGGTGAGAAATGTTGCTGATTGGTCATTATTATTCTAATCTCTTTGTAGCAGAGCATGATAGCTCATCCATTTATTGCTGATTTCACTATGATTTTTTCTAAGGCCAGTAATAATGCCTTATGAACTCTTGTTGATTCCTCCTTTCTGTTAAAATTATTTTTATGTCTGAATATATCAATGGCTGATAGTATATTCTGATACAAAAATGGAATATATTATCCAAAACCTATACGTTTTGAAAGCCTATGTCATGGTCCTGCTATAGTACATTCTCTGCTACCGCCAATATTTTTGTTTGTTCTAATTTACTAGCTCTTCTGTTCCTGTATTTTCTTGTTAGGCTTGAAATGGGGGTTTTGTTGGAATTTTTCTAGGTGCTTTCCAATATGGTCAGTAATTTTGCTTATATAAGGTAGAAATGCTTTGATTTTGTAGGTATCTTCCTTTCATCCATTTTGGAATTTCTCATATGTAATGCCCCATATATTTCTATAACAGTTGTATAATTGATTTACATTGAATGATCTAATTTTATTTAAATGAAAGCTAATATTTAACAACTGTTTAACAATTTTCCTAAAATTAATTTAGCAAACAGGTTGGCTTGGCAAACATATTAGAATCCTTGAGAACTGGATATACCATTTGTAGTGTGTTGAAATAACATATTCTAATAACAAAATATATAAAGTATACAGGGTCACCATAATGCTGCTGTTTATAGTTATGGTATAAAAATTGATATCTAATTTATAAAACATATATTATATGTTTAAAATTACTATATTACCATGCTTTCTACTTGAAACATCTGCTAGCCAAACTTGCAACTGCCATCTGGCTTGATCACTAGCAGATGTTGAATGAGATGCATAGTATAATATTACAAGATTAATGTTTTAAGCATTCTGTGCTTTATTTTTTCAGGAGATACAGAAAAATTATGCCGTTGCATCACTGCAGGACTGTTCCCTAATGCAGCTTATCTTCATTATTCAGGAGTTTATAAAACAGTAAGAGGAGATCAAGAACTACACATTCATCCCACTTCTGTATTATACACATTAGAACAACCACAGTGGTAAGCAAAGTGCTGAATTATTGTTTAAATTCTGTGCCATTTTTAGTGTCAATGATTGCTGTATAAGTAATGCGTTGCTATAGCATAAAGAATGTATAGTGAAACTTGGATAGTTCGAATTATTGGAACCAGGATTATAAAATTGTTTAACTGTTTGGTTAATAAAACTGTACCGTAGAACATATAAATATTAACTGCAATGAGGTCAAGTGAAAATATAAAGTTGCAATTAATTATACTTTTTAACATGAAAATTTTTGTAAAATAAAGTTTCCTAATTAAATATGCCTTGTGTGCAGCCACTGAATTCAATGTGCATTCCAAGGTTGCATTGCCAGTCTTATTAAGAAAACTATACAGAAAATTGTTACTTAGTATTTGCACATTAGAATTATTAAGGCTTGGGTCGAAAGTTTTCAGAAATCAGTTAGGAATGCAAATAATAAAATATTTTCAAAAATTAATGCTGAATTATTTTCACATTAAATGTAGTATTTATATCTAACTTATTAGAAGTTAATTTTGGAGATGAGAAATGATCCAATTTCAGCAAACCCTTTCTTTCAAAACTAATAGAAATTTATAATACTTATTTAAATAAGCCAGAGGTGTGAAATACTAAAAGGTTCTAGCAACCAAAATGATATTGTTTCATAGTTGCATTTAAAAATTGTGAGCTAAAATGAGTCACATTGTTCTTACTCTAAATCCACTTAATCGTTAATCCATAATCAATGCGGTGTGGTCTCTGAAAGCGCACAGTTTGGTAATATTGTTTATATTTCTGACCCTGCTTAAGCTACACTGACCATATAAGTCTTTGTTGTTGACGACTAGCATATCTGGATCTGACTTACAGTGGAGCAGTTTTATTGCTTGTGACATTCTGTGCAAACACATCTGGGTATCAACTATATCATCACAGGTTAATCCATCTCATGCAACCATTGTAATTTTGAAACTGTTGTGTTGCAATAGTTACAGGAATATTTTAGTCTCTGTGATATTGTGGTTATATTTTTGTGATAGAAATTAATCATAATTCTTCAGGATAGTTAATAGTGAAGAACTAAGTGAACAGAAATCCCACACTATCAGAGAAGAAGAGACATCACAACCCAGTAGAAGCTCCAGAAATTTCTACAGTAAAAATTGATTAAAATAGTCACCCAATCAAACTCTGCCTTGTTCAAGAACTAGGTAAAAGTATTATTATTTAAATTGTACTTAGGAAGCTATAGACAACGGAGTGGTTTTATATGTGCATGCATGAGTGTGTGCGTGTGTGTGCGTGTGTGTGTGTGTGTGTGTGTGTGCGTGAGAGAGAACACTCACTCTACTTACATACACAACATTATCAACAACTGAAAAACAGAAAGTCACACAAAGCAATCCTGTACTACCAAGACTTTATACCTTCCTAAAATATCTAAAAGTGATAACAGTCAAGATCAATAATTAACAATATTCAGTTTGCCTATGTACAAAATAGCAAAAACATTAAATGAAAATTCAACTCATTTAAAAAATTTCAAAGCTTGGGCAGCAAAAATTAATTTGATTTAGTTGAAAAACTTCAAATATAAGAATTGCAACAGGAGACTTCATGGTGTCATTTGATGTAAAAGTCTTTCCCGAGCATCCCAACGAAACTCACACAATTTTTAACTCTCCTTAAATCTACAAATAGAAGAACTAAACTATTTACTAAAAATTACGAACATATTCATAAAGCAAATTTCTTTCATTTTAATCAAAAATATTGCAACAAATTTCAGAGAAACTCCTGTCTCCATTTATAGCAGATTTATTTATGAGTTCTTTCCAAATACGTATAAACAATGCCTTTCCATTAATTTTCAAGACATCATACAAGAATTTTGATATAACACCAAAAAACATTCAAAAGGTGCTCTGAAACTCCTCAATGTACAAAATAACTTTACACAGTCCACTATGAAAATAGAGAAAAATGGGTGGCTCCCATTCCTGGATTTAAAAATTATAACATATTTTGAAAGCAGAATTTTACAGTCTTCTAATCCTTGTAAAGTTTGTTATTCTTTGCACCATTTGAAATGATGCAATGTCACAACACTGCAAGAATGAAATCAGATACATTGTGTATCTAACAGCAGCTTCAACTGCTTGCTTATTTGTAATTGTTTATTGCTTTTTGAAATAAAGGGAATCAATTATAAGAGGCACAGTTGGTTATTTCAAAGTATCTTGAAATGCTCTTCATTTATAGGTAAATTTATCACAGTAGTTTTATCATGGCATTTATTGATTGAGAATGTTCCTAAACAGAAGATCTACCTATTTTTACTGACACTACCAAAGAAAGTGTAACCCTTCATTTGAAGGAGCTAACCAAAGAAGCATCATAGTAAAGGAAATTCTGCTCTTAATGGGAAAAGATCATGGATAGTTGAGGTATAGTCAGGATATTCCATCGGACTGTTTTGAAAACATTGAGGAACAGCTTTGACCAGAGTGACCGGGATGCAGATTATTATATTCCAAGGATATCCTTTTCTGAGTGATTCCTTTATTAAGGTAGATTTTCTGCACATCTAATACATGTTATGGATTACAGATAGGTGAAATAGCATATTTCTATAATATGAAATGCTCCATACAATAGTCTTAAGCAATTTTCAACACAGATTATCAATTAATATTGGGGTGGAAGATGGGCAGTACCTTACTTGTTCATTGATTCTTCTTCAGCTTTTCACAGGAGCCGTTTTTCTTCAATTTCTACAAGAAACTTTCCTACTCCTGTTTGAAAATGATCTCCTAACAATAAGAAGGGCTCTTAGGACTTTTACACAAATGAGATGATTTTTATGTATAAGAATAAACATTTATGATTTCGTACATAAAAACTATCCTAGAAGGTAATTTGTTTGAAATGGACCAATAAGATGATCAGTAAAATCGATGGATCTTTGCAGATTTATTCTTCTGAGGAGCTAAATGTTGAAACTTTGAAACATTTTTCAGACAAAAAATAAAATTAGTGTTCTTAGTTCTGCAAAACTGGGGGGAACAATGTTTGTTTAGGCCAGGGGTATATATTTTGAACGATTTAATTTAAATTGAGAAGCTATACTTTATTTTAAAGTTCGCAAAATATTTTTTTTATTTTTTGTTTTAATCATTACAGTAGATTTTCATGTTTTAATAATAATAATAATAATAATAATAATAATAATAATAAGTTTAAGTAGATTTTCAATTAGCTTTTAATATTTGTGTCATGCTTATGCATAGTAAGCCATTATTTATAGTATTATTAATGAATCAGATCTACTTATATCACATTATGTCTGAGTTTCTCGTAAATAGCTTTTGATGTTTAGACAAGAGCATTGCCTGGCATTTGTCCTTGCAAAGCGAAGTATTTTGTTTGCTGTTGTGGTAGCTCTAGATAAAGAATTAAGAGCTGAAGTAGTTGAAGTTTCTGCTTTGTAAAAGTATGCAAAATAAAATGCTAATTATTTTAGGAAAGAATACCATACTGCCTAAACTATTTAAAGGCAAATCCTCAAAATAATATCTTTCACAGATTTAAACATAAATTTGAACAGAATATTGTACTGGTACTCCCATGATGTTTACTGATAATGAAAGGTCAGCAGAAGTAGGGAAATAGACACTGAAGGAAATGTTGTAATTGTACTTGTTTTTATGTAAAAATATGTATATTAATGGAATAAAACATTATATATAACAGAGTAATAAAATGAACATGAAATACACATAATATTGGACAGTAAAACTGGTTTAATTCAGGAAGTGTAACTGTGAACTAAGAAATGTGGACATGGTAAAAGAACTAGTAATAGTACAAATTGGGAGTAAAAGTGGAAAACACAGTTTGGACTCAAATCTTTCTTTTATATAGCATCTGTAGAATATAACACATTACTCAGAACATATAAAATTAATTAAAAAAATTTAAAATATCAGGAAACAAGTTCTAGGATTAATACTTTAAAGAATTTAATGAAATAAAATGTGTGAATACAGCTAATTTTGCACTTAAAATCATTTAGTGCTATGTATATTTTTTATGTCCATGTAATTATAGTATCAGATACATGTAAGTGTAATAGGTGTCATATAGGTAATATGTAAAAAGTAATTTTTAACTTTTTATACTTAAATATGAACATTTACAATGAGAGCAATTTAAAATTCCTGCAACTTAGATTGGCCAATCAGTGAACCTAGCCCACTCCAATCACTCCCACACTGCAAATAAGTGGTGCCATTCTCTCTTCCAGCCAGTTGAAAATGGAATTTCGACATAGTCGGGCAATTGTGTTGTGCAGTCAAAAGATTTCATTAAATAGTGCAGTAGTATTATGCAATGATGAGATATTCACTGTATCATTGTATATTCATTTTCAAGGCAGGTACAGAACTTTCTGTACAGGTACAGAAAGTCATGTGGCAGAATGAGACAGATATTTAGGCATAAATATCCTGGCAGCCTGGTTCCAACATGCAAAACATTAAAGTTAGTACAAAAGTTTAATGCAACAAGTTCTGGGACTGACTGAAAAAAAAATTGAAGGTGTCACATGCTCAGAGAAGAAAACTTGATAAAATAAGAGTCTTCATTAAAGCCTGTCTCATCCCCCGTATCTTATGGTTTGTGATTTTTATTTTTGGGGGGAATTGAAAAATAGAGTGTTTTCAACTAGAAGCTAGGACCATTAGTGATCGCGAACTGATGTGTGTTAGTATAATGAAGTTGTAGATTGTGTGTGGGAAAATGTGCAAAATTTCCAGCACCTACTGTAAGGAGGGTGTGTACCAAATTCTGTTATTTAATATGCAAGTCTATGCAAGGAAACACTGGAAACAAGTGCAGAGGCTGATTGCCAACTGACTGAACTATGTATCAGGACTTTTAAACTGATTTCACTGTATAATGTAATGTACATATATGTGTAACATGAATAAGATAATTGCAAAATGATAATATTACTGCATATATTATGTTAGCAATACTTTTTTTTACTCATGAATCCAAGATGGCAGCATATCTTTCATGTTAATTCTCATTCAATTTAAGGAGGAATATCATAGGTCCCTTTTCATGCTATATATTCCAATATATCACACTGGATAGTGTCATAGCAAATCTGAGTTAGATAATTTATATATTTAGCTGAAAATAAAATTTATCTTTTTCTATGTTACAGGGTGCTTTTCTGTGAAGTTGTTCATACCACACAGACATTTATGAGAGAGCTGACAGTAGTTAAACCATCATGGTTGGAGGAGCTTGCACCCCATTTCTATGAGAAAACAATTGAGAGAGCATAAATATTCTAAAGAAATGATCAGTACCTTCAGAATCCCAATATATATTCTTTAATTTGAGAAATTGTTAAATGCACCGGAAGGATCAAACTTAAGGACATGTACCAAGCAATAAAATATTCAATTCAGATGTTCCACAGTGTATTTTATCTTTTAATTATGTTACATAGATTGCAAACTTAACAGAGATAAATAAAACATGGCATTTCTTATATGTACAAAATATGTAGCACATTTTCTTAACACCAGACTTTATGTTATTGAAATTTATACTTATTAAATTTTAATATTTTGAAAACAATGGCTTGTATAAGAGTAGTTTGTTAAGTTCAATTAATGAGAACAGAGAAAAGAAAAAGTATCTGGAGAGATTTTTAAATTAGAGAACATAAACAAAATATTTGTTAATGTGGGAAATAAGTCAAGCTAATTAGCATAAACAAATCATTTGATCGAGGCAAGTTCAAGCCATAGAGACACTGGCAAATAAAGAAAACTTTTTACCGAAGAGTTTCATAATTATGTACCATCAATTTATTCACAGGGTAAAGAAATACTATCAGTTATTCTTAAGGTTATATCTCAATCAAAATTATAGCTTCATCAAAATGTATCATTGCAATATTCAATGCATTAAGATCTTTGGTTTCCAGTTATCAGCTGTTTCATATCTCTTTTAATCCTATTTACTGGTCTTGTATATCTATTTTTTTGAATGGGTTATTTCCTCAGTGTTAATTTTGAGAAGAAATACTTGTTTCTTTGATGGTCTTTGCGAGTGTCGGGTTGGTCTCTTATATTGAAGTTCAATCAGCGCTTTACTTCTTGAATATCCTCACAAGAGGTGCGCTGAAGGTATAGATGGGTGCACGGATAGGTTCTACATCCTGATATTGAACCTGGGCTACATAGCCAGCATTGAGACCATGGGGTTCTACTGGGGCACCATATTCGGCACTCTGTTGCAGCTGAGCAGATGTGGTGTAAGCGACTCGCTGTAGACGGCCGTCAGGCAACAGAACATAGTAAACACCGCTGGCCTGCTCGTCTTCACGGTCGCCTTGTGCCTGAGCAGGGTCCTGTCCATTGCCATCAGCAAACTCATTGGATGCATCCTGCAAACATATATTAGTGTACTATTGGTAGTTTGTAGTAACTTTACATATTTAGATACAATACTAAAATGGTATCTATTCTATCGATTATACATATTAAGATATCAATATTCACATTTTAAATTTATTTAATGTTTCAAGCAATATACTTCATCAAAACTTGCCATTTCTATTTTCACACTTCACCATCATTGTGAATGAATATAAAAATATGATGCTAATATGTTAAGAATAGATAAGACATCTTGGAAATGATTTTATTGGAATATATGGCAATAAAAATAAAATGTGCACAAAGACATACAATTTCAAGATGTTTGTGGGTAAAAATGAGAGTAAAAATATGCCAGTCCTACATACTTGCAATATATTTGATACTAGTCTAGGCTATGCTAGGCAAGTGTAGGTAAGATTATAAAAGAGTTTACATTACTCTTACAAATGAGCAAGAGATAGCCAAATGCAACAAGTGAATTTTAGAGCCAGAGGCAGAGAAAAATACTTCAATGTGCCAAAAGCCAAAGTAGGAATTTACATTAATCACAGATTATATAATATAATATAACTTATAATGCAAAATTGAGAAAAGGAAAGTATCTTTAATTCGAAAGCGATTTAAATAGCAAATTAAATAGCTGAATGTAAAACATGCACGTTTGTCACAAAATATAGATTGAGAACCACAGTCTTTATCTAGTGCATGCTCTAAAATGTGTGCAAATTCATTTTATGTTGTCACTATTTAGCTGTAGATTCTACAACAATAGATAGTGCGGTATTCTCGCTTATCGTCGACAATATGGTGTCTGAAGAGAATGCCAACATTTGTTTCAATTGCATTTGTCATGCTGTAGTACTGTTGTTTAGAGAGAAACTCCTTCCAATTCTTTGATTTACAATTGAAGTGATAGAGTGAAAGGAAAATGATCGTGGTTTTTTTTTTGTTTTTTTTTTTTTTTATTGTACGCTGAAATAATCGAGTGCTCTCTCTTTTTCCTCGTAATACAAAGCACCCAGGCCTAGGGCTCTTGACCAAGAATTAATGGGCGCATTCGTAAACAAAAGAACGCGGTTTTAATATTGGATGGAATGAAACTGAAAACTGTAAAGCATCTGTAATCCATGCATAACAAGAACTCAATAAGGATTATGACGTAAGTACCCGCATTCTCGGAATGGAATATGGTAAAGGCGTACATACATTTATAAATTCTTTGTATTAAAGGCCCTCTCTGGTAGAAACTTTTGAATGCACGAACTTTTCCTTCGAGACAGAATGACAGTAATCAGGGGGGAAATAGTTAACCCGTGAGTACAAAATTTAGCGCCCCAGAGAAGGCCAAGAGTTAATTTACACGTGTTTAATCCGTGTGGATATAATACTAATATATAAACCAGAGTAAATAATTCATTTTAATGAACGAGTGAATGAAAAAAAATCTGTGAATTCAATATAGATAAGGCGTGTATACCTTTATAGATTTTTTTATTCACTGCTACAAATAAACTCATTGTTTTAATTGCCAAGAACGACAAAACAAAGACCAGTTTACATAGATTAATAGAAAAAAAAAAAGAAGAAACTTCTTAAAGCTTGTTTAATATTTATAATGGCAAATTGAACCATAGCAGTTCAGAAACCTAGACGCTCCCCTTAAAGAATTATAATAGGACGCATTCAAAGGTGGTTTGGATTAATGTATTATTGTGTGTGCACGAAAAACGTATGGTAAATGGTTATACTTCGTATTCGAAGTACTTTAGGAAATCGTTGAATAGCGAGGGGAAGAAAAAGAAGAAAAAACAATTGAAAGCTGAGTTTCAAAAGACTACTCAACGGAACTTAAACTTTTAGAGATTTGCTTTGTTTATGACTGAAATTGTCACGTTTTAAAAATTGATCCACAGACTGGAGAACTACTTTGTGTTGTCAGATGGATTGTTGAGTCTATTATTCCGTTGCAAGAATATCGTTCATATACGATAGTTCAGATACTGAGAGGTCGGTCCTGGTGGTGTAGTGGTTATCATACTTGCCTCCTAAACTCAAGATCGCGGGATCGAACCCGGCCAGGACCGATGGATTTTTTCGGGCGTAAAAATCCTAAGTATGGCTTCCTTCGGAAGGGAAGTAAAGCCGTGGGTCCCGTGTCGTACATTTACGGCACGAAAAAGAACCTCAAGCCTGAAAGAAAGGCCTCTGAGCAAAATTTGCCGGCCGTTTCACGCCCTGAATAGAATGGGACGCTGATGACCTGAGATGTTAAAGGGCGTCCATAAATAAATCAATTAAAAAAAAAAACTGCTCTGAGCTGTAAGATATTTAAGTGTTTTGTTGACAAAAACTGTTGGAACCAAACGTGAAATGCATAAGTATTTGAAGACATTGCATTATGAGTTTATTATCACAATGTGTTTGCATTTTTATAAATGCAGAATTTTAACATGGAACGCTTTTAACTAGACTTCGATATTTCTAAGCACTAAAACCAAAATGAAGGGGAATGAAGTTATGTTTGTACTGGGCTGTAGGCTGCAGGTTGGAGGAATGCAGTAGGTCACAAGGTATAAGCCATCCTCTTTCATAATGCCGTATCTTGTTTACCTGCCGGGCGATGTCTGATAGCTTATATTCTTGCTTTGTTAGGTAGTTTGAATGTACCTAACTTGATGTTAAGTGCCTAAGAATTCTGTTTCAAGTTTTAACCTTCTTTAAGGCTATTTTTATTATCTTGTGAGAACTGAGAGTTCGAGAATGACAAAACTCTACACAGAGGAGCTTTCGAAAGACTTACCTCGGTGGTAGTAGGCACTTCTGTGGTGGTAGGTTGCTCCGTTGTAGTGGGCTGCTCAGTGGTGATCGGTGCGCCATATGCTGGAGGAGGAGCATAATAAGTATTGTAGTTGTTGCTTTGTCTAACAGGAAGGAAGAACTGGCGTCCGGAAGGGCGCCATCCTGAGGGTGGGTACGGAGCTTCTTCCACAGGAGCTCCATATCCGGATCCTCTAAACCGGGGAGCCTCAGGTTCAGCCCAGCACATAGCAAAAACTGCTAGCAGAATGGATGCTACACGTAGAGCCTACACAAATTCACAAGAATGTTATAATTTGCTCATCGTTGAAAGATATTTTCTGATGACTTCCAAACATAAGTATTTTATGTCAATGTCAATGTACTCATTATTATGCATGCTCATTACATTAAAAAGATTACAAAGATAAAACGGACTCCTGAGTGAGGCGAAACTTGAAATATTCAGCAGCTTAAGTAGAAAAGAGATGAATAAGTTAAAACAGTTTTAAAACATTTATGGAAATTAGAGCTACTTCCAGTCAGTGTCAGCGAAACTCTTAAACGAGTATTACTAAACTTGATGTCTGAAATTTTATTGGCAACACATTTTACGTATGATTCGTTCATTGTTTCAAGGCTTATAATACGTCTTTTGTTTGTTTTTTATTTTTGTTTTTGTTAATGGAGTTGCAGGACAGGATACCGCCTTAGTTTTTGGGACAATATATCCGATATTTTGAAAATAAATTATATCTGTACAGAACGCATCTACTAGAAGTAATTGATAGGTTCCACTGTACTTACCATCATTGTTGGATGAGGTGAATTCACTGTTAGAAGCAAGGAGAAGCTACTGATGCCTTTGAGGGTTGTTCCTACGATATTTATACCAACGGCATCTGGCCACCTGGCATCTAAGCCTGACATTGGCCTCCTAAAGTTATGTCATACGATGTCCATTGTGTGCGGCGCTATTGGTGACAAAGACGTGGACAACATTGTAAATGTCTCTCTAGGAACCGAAGGTGTGTGAGCAAACTGCAACGATAGCTATGATGTGGTTAGAAGACGAAATTTAGTACAAGCTCTGTGAAAGAGGAAAAGCTGCTCATTTCAACTGTGAAACAGTACATTTTATTTCTACTTACTAATTGATGCTATTATTCTCTTGGTTAATGTAAATGTGAGATTTGAGTATACTTTCTTCAGATTACTATCTCGTATGCAAATAAATTGTGAATTTTTTTTTGATTGATTTATTTATGGACGCTCTTTAACATCTCAGGTCATCAGCGTCCCATTCAACTCAGGGCGTGAAACGGCCGACAAATTTTGCTCAGAGGCCTCTCTTTCAGGCTTGGGGTTCTTTTTCGTGCCATAAATGTACAACACGGGACCCACGGCTTTACTTCCCTTCCGAAGGAAGCCATACTTAGGATTTTTACGCCCGAAAAAATCCATCGGTCCTGGCCGGCTTAGAACCCGCGATTTGGGTATAGGAGGCAAGTATGGTAACCACTACACCACCAGGACCGACATAAATTGTGGAATAACTGTAATATAGATTTTGAGAATTCAAAGTCTACATAGTAATACAGAAACACAAATTAGCATTACAAACAGAGTAAGTAAGAAAGAAAGATAAGCATCAATCAGGGTGTTAAGAGCTGCCCATTATCACTAGCCTTATTTAATATTTATACAAAAATAGCCATAGATGAATGGCAACATTATTATTTAAACGTACTTGGACTTAGTTGTATAGAAGTTGCTAATTGGAGATTTCTTTTAACTGTAAATTAAAAGGTAACTAGAGACTAGTCGTAACATCTGCTGCACAAAAATAACCTCAGACTACGTAGCCTCAAGTTTGCAACAACTGTCAAACCTATGGCAACATCGCAAGGTAATAAGGGAATTGGTGTTTAGAGCGAGTTGATGTTCAACTGTTTACCTGAGAAAATCAATAATTATTTAATTTTCCCGTCTCCAAGACATGTATTTTTCTTAACGTGTTTTCAAACGTGTATCAGGAAAAGCCAAAGTGAATGTGGGAGACAAATTTTAGTAAAGGTAAGAATTATTATTATTATTATTATTATTATTATTATTATTATTATTATTATTGATTTGGTGCTAAAAGAGAATAACTGAAAATAAAAAAAAAAAAAAAAAAAAAAGGGAAGGGAAGGGAAGGGAAGGGAGAATTGCCAAAGAACATAATTCTATTCTGAAGACTTCTTCATTATAAACTCGATATAATGGCTATGTCTGTGCAGTCTGTAGCATCTAATTCTCCAGGAAAGTTGAGAATGTTATAGAAGCCTAACCTCACTTTTTCTACATCAACATCTTCGGTTGACATTTTAATGAACTGATGTCTCAGACTTGCAGTTGCTCTAGTAACTTTATGGATGGTTCTAATGGTCGTTCCTTTCTCCACTTTGAATATATCTCCAATAACTATTTAGAAGCTCCCTGTCGCTAGAACCTTAAAATATAAACATCAAATCCAAAGCATGCTTTCTCTTAGTTTGTGACTGAAATCGGGACGTAACTTCGTTCCAGTTCTTCGACATGTTTTGCTAAGCGAAATCGCATTTTGAATTATTAATCGTTCAGTTCTAGGAACGGATTAGTTCTCGCATAAATTTCACGAGGAGCACGGTGAAATTCATCAACAGATGAGATGTCGGAATAATCAGAAGTCTGTAGGGAAATATATATATATATATATATATATATATATATATATATATATATATAATATACCGCTTATAAGATAAGTTTAACATAACCTTCAATTGAATGCAACTCTGTCTGCCGTTTTTGAGTGGAAATAAAAGTGAAACATTGGATAAACTTGACCTAAAATTAAATAAACGTGACTCACCATTTTATATATAAATTAAAAATTGTTTCGCTTCTGTACTCTGGGAAATGTTTTATTTAACAGATAAACTCTGGTTAGTGCCTTAACTTGTGAAATTTCGCGAATTAGATTTTATTTGAGGTAAGAACGAAATAATCTTATATTTATGTTTATACAACCAAAATTTCCAAGTTAATTATAAATGGTGGTTGATTTCATACCCTAAACTCAGGTTAACTCTTTATATAACTGGATCTGAGAGTAATTAATTTATTTTCAGATACTATGATGTTTGCTAATGATCAAATCATTTATGCTAAAACAGAAAAACTAATATAGCGTTTAGCCCTCAACATTTGGAAGTGTGTATTTGAAGAAATATAATCTTGAAATTTTGAGAAAAACAAAATAAAACTATAACATTTACAGGACCAGACAACGTGAGAAGCAATTAATGGATAAATTATAAATAAAGTGCCTTCTTTTAACTACTTGGTCTGCAATGCCACCTACTTAAAGGATTGAGATGTAGATATTAAATTAAATAAATTTCAATATATATAATATAAAATAAAAATAAAGTAACAATATTAACAATGTAACAAATTAACAGTAATTATAATGGTACAAAAGGATAAAACACCAAGAAAAAGTTACACTTGAGATCGCTATATTTCGGACTCGTGGAGTCCTTCTATGGCAAGAAGACAAGTGTATTAGATTTATTAAAGAGTGAAGTTTATTTAAAACACAGAGAAAGTAAAAAATAAAATTAAAAGAATAATAGATAAAAAAGTAAAGAAGTCAAAAGCAAAACACGCAAAAGAAAATTAAACTTAATAAGCAAAGTTAAAAGCAACACCAGAGGTGCAAACAATATAAAAGAAAAATAAAAATAAAGTAACACTATTAACAATGTAACAAATTAACAGTAATTATAATAATACAAAAGGGCAAAACACTAAGAAAAAGTCACACTTGAGATCGCCATATTTCGAACTCGTGGATGACTTGTCTTCTTGCCATAGAAGGACTCCACGAGTCCGAAATATAGCGATCTCAAGCGTGACTTTTTTTTAGTGTTTTGCCCTTTTGTACTATTATAATTACTGTTAATTTATATATATGAAGATCATAAAGACAGTAAGCACTAAACGTTTTTGAAACTCATTTAAAATGTTACAAAATATTCTATTATTGACTCATGTGTCACTAAACAGAAAAATAATAGAAAATTACACTGCCATGGAATAAAAAATTTCCGGAGTGTTGCTGGTTTCGCACTACTACACAGACAAAAATGAAGCATAAGTGACAAGTTGCATAGGAGTGGCATTCCGAAATGATTTGCAATAGTAGTTTTGTTTCTAGTTTATTATGCAACATGAATCAAAGCATATGGGATCTCTTAGTGTACTCCCCGATATCAATGTACCATCGACATCTTCCTGGTAACATCATTATGGTGTCGCGAAGCCATTGTTGTGAGTATTCCGCCACCATCGTGGGCAGGCACCTGAATTTCCTCGTTGTTGCTGATATATATATATATATATATATATATATATATATATATATATATATATATATATATATATTTTACCTCATAGCGAATCCTTCGTGTTTTCGAATAAGGCACTTTGGTGAATATGGTTGTTGCGGCACAATAATGAACCCTATCAATGCCAACTTTGCAGTCGTAGTATTGCTGGTGTGGGGCCGAGCATTGTCAAGCTGGAGGAACATTCCTATCGATCACTTGCCCTTTCGCCGTTGCTGAATCTAAGTCGTGTAAGGGTCTCGCAGTTCATCTCACTGTTGACAGTCGTTCCTTGAGGAACTCAATCCATTACCTAAATGTGAAGCGTCTCAAAAGTCGAAGCTCATGTTGCTCGCAGATGGAACAGCACGAAATTTCCTGGGCCAGGAACTCCCTGAATGTTTCCATTGCATGGATTGGATTTTCTTCTGTGGTGTGTGTGGTAGTGACATCATGACTGGTCACCAGTGGCCAGCTTCTCGAAAAACTCCGGATCTTCATTATACATTTCCAGCTTGTATCAAGTTACCACTGTCTTAATGACGAGTGACACAAAAATAAAAGACGACAGTCCAGACAATCGAAGAAGAGGACTCAGCTTGGAAGGGTAGCTCTTGGGGGGATTGCTGTATTCAAGAAATTGGACCAGATTTCTGCTGCACTCATTTGATGTTTTGAAACTATAATTCAAACAGAAAAAAAACATGCTTTTGAAATTTAATAAGATGGACAATCGGGATGCTACTTAGGAGGATTAATTAATAGAATTCCACTTGTTTCATGAAGAAAACCAAGAAAGAATCAGGATGGTGCCAATTTACACTCACATTCTTACAGTCA
The DNA here is from genome assembly GCA_030762175.1 of Metallyticus violacea. NCBI lineage: Eukaryota > Metazoa > Arthropoda > Insecta > Mantodea > Metallyticidae > Metallyticus > Metallyticus violacea. The sequence continues at coordinate 45,849,535 of CM060831.1, forward strand.
TAAAGTCCGCGTTCTTAGAGGTAATAAAACTATTGAAATACCGGTTTATTATTAGCCCTCCTTGCATTGCATGGTATTATAGCAAGACTTATTGAGACAATTAAGTTGAAACTAGCTCTAACGAGTTCTGCTGGTAAAGATGGACGTTGCAAACAAAACAGCAGAATAAATTTAAAAAAAAAAAAAAAGCTATGGATGCCATTTACTATCACAATAATTTACTTAAAATCAGAATATCTCATTGTACCGTTCATATTTATCTACCAGAAGAAATGTACTTAAAAATGAACTCTTCAAACCTTGTTACTCGTATATAAAACGTACCGTCGCATTTTCCGTACAAAATTCATCGTCTCCAATAATCAACATACCGATAAATATGTGCTCAAAGTTTAAAAGCTAACTCTTGAAAGTAGGCTGTCCAATTCAACAGGTTCTGAAGAAAAGCTTAAAACAGCTAGAAGAGCAGATTCTTTCTTTAGAAGAAGCTAGGCATATCTGCCATTCAAATCATTTTGCCTAAGTCTGTTTGGACTTTAAAATAACTAAAACTTACCCAATGTCAGCACAAATTATGTCTATTACAAATGACAATCATAATTTTGTCTATTGTGTTCATGTTATTTAAATAATAGCTGAAATATAGAGTTAAAAAGTGCGGACTAGGTTATGTCTGCTTTGTAATATTTTGTTGAACGTATTTTTGAAACCCCACTAATGATTTTGTATTTCTTGCAATGGGCAAACAAAACATATAGCTAGAGCATAATTTTTTCACGTTCATTTTTTCCTTATTTCGCGGAAAGAAAGTTACTTTGCGTCTTTTTTCACGAAATATTATAATTTTATCGCTTTAATTTTATTGAATTTTTGCAATGGAATTTAAAAAATTAATAAAATTTACTAGAATTGAAATAAATAAATAAACAAAATACTTAAAATTATATTAACTTATTATTCGTATTATATAATGGCAATTTTCAAATAATTACTTAATGTTCACTTTTACGTTTTTACGTTGTAAAAGAGGTTACGATAGAGTTATCTTTCACCAGTCGTTTTCTGTCTTCTACTGTTTTCTACAAAAGATGAACAAGGAGCCAAATAGATTTCAATACAGTACTACAAATTACAAATGTGTCAGTTTTAATGCCTGGAGTATGATTTCAATGTTTTTGTTAAGATATTCGTAAATTTTAGAGCGTGGCACTCAACCATAATACCAGACTATTTAAATTATGAAAAATTGGTCAAATTTGTATTTTTTCACAAATTAAAAAGAAGAATTTTCCAATGTTACTTGATTACATTAGTAGAGTGAAATAAATCATTCATCATTATAAATAAAACATATTGGCATCATTTGTGTTCATATGTTTGTCAATTTTGTTTACACACAAGCTACATATGTATCATTTTGAATATGCTTTTGGAACATATGAATCAGTTCTATTCTTAATGGGTCGCTTAACCCTTTAATAACACGAGTAACCAATTCATTAATAAGGTCGGAAGTCATAATATTCATCCAATTTTTAATTCAGTAATTTTTGGAACCATCAAATGTGAGCATGGAAGTAAGGTCCTAATTCCAACACTACCTCAGAAATAAAGTTATACTTCCAATGAACAAAGTTGCTTGCGATTTTACCAACTTTAAAATTTGAGCTTTGTCATTTCTATCAAACAGTTTGCTCTGGAACTGATATTTGTGATAATTGTGTGAAAAATTAACTGAGGATATATAAATAAGAAAATGAATATATTTGACATCTTTGAAACAATTACCCCATCTAATCAACAAAGAAAAAAAGGGGGGGACATTTTTTAAATTTTTTTTCGATACAATTTACTGAATTCAGCCACATGTTATTGCATTCTCTGACCGAACACAACCTGTAGATACAAATTATGTTCTTGTTCTTGTCTCACACTACAATCTGAAAGATTAACTTTTGTACCCCGTACAGCATTGACGCAAAGAACGAGGGCCTCTGGTATTTATGGGATTAAGAGTACCATGTTCACTCCGCAAGCCTGTTTTTATGAATGAATTAATGAATATATGGTATGTACATATTGAAACTCGTTATTTTCTATGAATGTCGAGAGAAATTCGCCAAAAATGTCAATTTTCCTGTAATATGAGCTCACGACAAAATACATCAAAGGAATCTTTACGAATGTTGTGATTCGGTTGGTAAATTATATTATTTTTGCGAATCAAAGTTCGAGGGTTGGCAATGAGTCCAAGTTTTATTAATAGGTTCTAGACATACGAGATGAATAATAAATTAGAACAGAAATTATTTTTTGGAAATGAAGATTTCCAGGATTAAGTTTAGGGTACCTCAAAGATGAAAACTGAAGACAACATGGAAAAAAAAAAAAAATCCGGGGAGAATCGCATTGCAGACCTCCCGTTCAAAATTCCGTGTCTAAACACCTCGTGTCGGTTACGGCGCAGCCTGCAGCGCTAGCATAAGCCTTAGCTGTTGGTAATAGTATCATTAGTTACTAGTATCTTGTTCCAAAATGCTTGTCTCCTAGGCCAATTGGTTTGCAGTAGTTGCTGGTGCTTTGTCCACCAAGAGAGTAGAATTACAAGATGATCAAGACTTATTGTTTGTTGACTATCTTTAAATCATTTTTTTTTTGAAGTTTTACTGACCGATGGTTTCAGAATCCCCTCTTGGTTCATAAGCATGGATTTTTTAGTTGGTATGAATCCAACTCGACTCAGAGAGAGGCATCTTATAAGCTTTTTCCCCTGCACCGTCCCAAAATAGTATTATAGAAGTAATAGTAGTAGTTGCAGTAGTAGTAGCAGTAGTAGTAATAGTAGTAGTCGCAGTAGTAATAGTAGTAGTAGCAGCAGTAGTAGTAGCAGCAGCAGCAGTAGTAGTAGTAGCAGTAGTAGTAGTGGTAGTAGTAATAGTAGTAGTGGTAGTAGTAGTAGTAGTAGTAGTAGTAGTAGTAGTAGTAGTAGTAGTAGTGGTAGTAGTAATAGTAGTGGTAGTAGCAGTAACAGTAGTAGTAGTAGTAGTAATAGTAGTGGTAGTAGTAATAGTAGTGGTAGTAGCAGTAACAGTAGTAGTAGTAGTAATAGTAGTAGTAGTAGTAGTGGTAGTGGTAGTGGTAGTACCAGTTTGATGAGAAGTAGTAGTGATGGTAATAGTAATTAAAATGTTAAGTAACAAGAGTAAAAAAGCAACCAGAAAATGGGAGAATTTTTAGGTAAAGTTAAAGGGAAGTAGGAACGAAATAGGAAGAAAGTAAAAAGAAATTTCTTACAGTCAGACAACCACATGGTTAACGAGGTAGGAAACTGTATGTCCAGGGATGCAGCTAGGATCTAGAGTAAAAAGAGTAGGTTAATAATGTATGTAAAGTTATAGTTGTTATTGTAAATTGAGAATATATTGTAACAAATTATAAAGTTAATGGAATATATTCATTCATTCAAGTAATTCAGATATTAGGGTATAATGTCATTATGCAGCAAAAGTAATTGTTCTCTATTGCCGTGTTTAAGGTTTGATTTGCCTCTGGATAAGCTTGGCAACTCTTACACGCCTAGCCCAACGATACGAATGGAAACAGTGTGGCCAATACTACACTTTAGGTTCGGTTCATACAACAGAAAATATTTATTATAGTTTAAATAGCAGGCTGCGTGAATAGGGTCATTATTGACATAAAAAGTTGATGCAGCCAGCCCTACCTCCAAATAAAGAGTTTAATTTGAAAATAATATTGAATATCTACTACATAGTTGAGTATAAAAATATACTGATATACACAATTGTATCTACTCCATGTTTTAGAGTACTTATTACACATAGAAGACTGATAAATAAAAGTCACTGTCTCAACATTAAATACAACACATCAGAGGAACTACAGCAGGTGTGTAATAGAAAAAAGAACCTTTAAAAAGTACAATGACGTACATACACAAGCTTTCCTGTTTATACGTCATATTATGTAAATGCAATAATGCACCTTATGCACCGGAATGACACTATAGAAAACCGAAGCTACAAAGAATACACACCGATTGCTTCAATTTATCCAGGAACTAAAGCAATAGTAATTAAATGGTAGTTTAACAATAATATATATATTTGCAGCTACAGAGCATAAAACAAGTACCTAAATCACTATACCTGTAAATGCAAATTTCAAAAATTGTTATAGCTAAATGAAATGTCAAAAGAAATATATTTAGCAAAGTGCCAATCAATGCTCGCCGGATCGCGCATCCTTCTGAGTTGCTATGGAAACGGAGCAGCTAATCTACGGCACACATTTCTTCCCGTCCTAGATGCTGCCTACCATCCGATTCTCAGTAAGCTCTACTTGCTATTTCGGAGCATAAAGCATGCGTCTACTGTTGCCATAGTATTTGCTATGAAATAGGTCGCAAGTGCAGCCAAATTCGTTCTAATGGAATTGGCTGTACCAGAGGATACAGGTGTAAGAATTATGCCACTTCCTGAGCTACCATGACGACTGCTTGTTGAAAGTGGCACGTTTTTCAGCGGATTTTAAATAGATAAGTTAGCCATTCATTTAGTCCACATAAAGTGTTTGGAAAATCTCCAGTGCCAATGATATTATTTTTAACACTATTTACAAATTGATTTAATTATTTAGAACAATGGAAACATGGATATAAAGTAAGTTTAGCTAAAGCTATGGAGCATTATTTTTGCTTGAGGATACATGCGCATAAAATGCTTTAAATCTTGTAGTGAATTCAGGCAATCGACGTATAAAAATGAACTCAGACTAAATCAAATCTTAGTTCTCATGAACTTACCGGAAACCGACTACTATGACATCTCTCCGCTTTGCCTTGGTAGAAAGATTCTTGGCTAGTCTTTAAGTTGCGACAGAGCCTTATTTGGCACAGAAGTAATGCTGTTTAGTATGCAGAAAATGGAGACGGTGCGTAATCCTGAGGCAGCTTCCAAGAAACAACGAGCTGAATATTATGCGTACGTACAGCACGCGCAATTACAAGCGACCACGAAAACTTGTGGAATGACATTCCTTTGTCATTTTGTACTCAGAGCGCACTCTTAATCTCCTGTCCCCATTTTGCTGTTCTTCGAGGCAAATGGCAATAAAGCATATCTATAATGAAGCTGTCAGGGGTTCGAGGCTCTTGTCCTGGTTCTGCATTGGTGTACCTATCACCAAAGTCTACAAGAAATTCGTATACGATAAACTAAAAAGAACCACAATCAATTGAAATTGTGTAATACTTACTATTACTGGATATAAGCTTGTTAAGTGTAAAATAATGAAAACTGGTTTGTCACTAACACTACTAATACACTGTGTTTCAATAGCTTACAATGCATTTTCATTTCGGTATTTATAAAGAAACTAGAGTAAAAGTTGTAGTAGCGGTTTTTATTAAACAAGCAAAGTATAGTTACTCTTGGATATACGAAAGAATTGCTGCAATCAGATGCAAAATTTCCTGTGGAATTTAACAGGCATCAACAGGGGGGAAAAGTTCATATACACATTAGGTAGTAGTTTTAATGCTACGAGTGGTATTACGTCTATTGACAGCAATTAACAGTAATGAAAAGAAATGGTATAAAATGAAAAATACAAGTCTTAAAACTTTTTTACAGAATTAAATAAACATCTTTCTTTCTTTAAACATAAAGATATTAATACTTCACATGAAGGGAGTGATAGAGAAAGAGAGATGGTTAATTATAGATTATATTATTGTACAAAAAGGGTAAAATATGTGTTATATTGTACAGCTCGAGGGTTGCTCGAAAGTCCTTGCAAAACTCAAAAGGTGGTAGTACTATTTAGTAACATGGTGATTGTTGAGGCATGTTGTACATGATTATAAACTGTTAAGAAGCTTAGTCTATGTTTGAGAGCCATTTCTACTTAAATGTGTAAACAAGCGTTCAAAATAGAAAAGCACATTACATTTTGAAAGGAATAATGCCCGCAGAAACTAAGGCAAAGCTGGACAAACATTACGGCGAATCTGCACATTCTTAGGATGGTGTATAAATAGTTTGGTGAATTTAGATCACTTGTGCTCATTCGATGCGAATCGTTCCGGATGTTCTGTCGAGATGACGACTCCCAAATTACTGAAAAAATCCACCGCATAGTGCTAAGCGATCAGAGGCTGAAGGTATGGGAGCTTGCTGAAGCTGTGGGTATTTTTGCAGATAGGGTGCATAATATTTTGCACAATCATTTGTAAATCAAAAATTTATCGGTAGTGTGAGGGCCGCGTTTGCTAACGATTGATAAAATAAATAAATAAATAAATAAAGAGAAATCATCATCCAAGTGAATTTTGGAGATGGTGCGTGGCAGTAGACGAAACTTGGATCCACAACTACATGCCAAAAAGGAAGGGACTGTCGAAACAGTGGATTTTAACCGGAGAAAGCAAAAACAATCCTCTCAGCAGGAAAGCTGATGGTAATCGTGTTTTGGGTTTGTAGCTGCTTAATTTTAAGAAAGGTGCAAAACCGGTGAATATTAGATATGCTACTGGAGATATACGACGCGATCAAAGTTATCGCAAAATCAAATGCGTATTTGGCTGAGCTGAAGAAATCGCATTTTGTGGATGGGATAATGGAATTAGAAAATCATGGAATTAGTGCACAGATATGAAAGGAGATTATGTTGAGATATAAAACGGGGTTTTCCAAATAAAAAAAAAATGCACGGATTTATCGAACTGCCCTTTTATTTTGAGGAAGTTGTATTGGAAATGGTGGTTTATTCCTAAATTAACAAACTTTACCACTTATTATTACATGTAGACTTTGAATAAAAAATGCATTCATCAGAAAAAGACCATGAAGTAAATTTAGACTTATAAGAGACCAGTGAGCCGCAATTTAATCAATTTCAAACTAGTTGAAATATAATTCATCAGAATAACCTGAAAGGAGCTAATAACAGAAGATTGAAAATATAGTAACACTATAAACTGCAATGGTAGACAACAAAAATAGGCGCACGACACAAAGCATGGAGGTAAATTAGAGTTTGAACAAAAAAGTGCAGTTGTAAAAGAAGTTGTCGAAGAACAAATACATAACAATTATTTATAGAAAATGATGTGCAAGTCAATGCCAATTTTATTAAATAATAAATACTTAAATAATCCAGAGAAGCTTTGTATGGCTACAAATTACAAATGTCAAGGAACGGGAAATGTGTTACAAATATCTCTGAAACAGACGATACAAAGCCTATTTTATGAACTTTTAGACCCTTTAAGCGGCCTATTTTTCAACTTTTAATGCCTATCGATCTACTTTTACTGACGATACATGAGGTGAAAAAATTAATTGGAAATTTTAGTTTTGCGATTATTTTCAGCTATAAATTTGCGGTCCACTCCGATATTTACATTCGGTAAACCTGAGAAAAATCTGTGAGGAAAAAACGATCCTGCGGGAATCGAACTGCAGATCTTCCCTTCACGAGTTCACGCCTTAGCGACATTGATCACCTGTGTCGGCATTAAAAAACCTAACAAATATAATCAAGGCTATCGCTGCAGAAAAAATAACCAAATAATCGTGTTTCAAGGTAAAGAGGTAGTAGTTTTTAGCAAATAAAATAATTGAATAAGCAGACATTGCTCCCTGTAATCCAGTTACTTTCACTTGAAATATGACTTCTCTGGAAAAAATTGCACATTTCCAAAAACTATGCAAAACAATACAATACATAAAAGAAAATTCAGATGTACAAGTTTAAAGCGAATCCTGTATTAAATATAAGCAGCTGAAGTATAAATTAAATTAGATTGCCCTTTTAAGATTCCTAGTGGAAGTTAGGGTTAGGGGTAGGGGTAGCTGTACGGAGGAGGATCCTTTGGCATCTCGGCCACTTAAGACTCCTTTTATATCTAGTCCCAAAGAGGGCACCACCGGAGCATAACCATACTTGCCTCGTAGACCCAAGACCGCGGGCTCAATCCGGGCCAGGATTTTTTGGGTGTAAAAATCCTAAGTATGGCTTCCTTCGAAAGGGAGGTAAAACTGTGGGTTCCATTTACAGCTCGATAAAGAACCTCAAGTCTGAAAGAGGCCTCTGTGCAAAATTTGCAGGCCGTTTCACGCCATGAATTGAATGGGATGCTGATGACCTGAGATGTTAAAGAGCGTCCGTAAATAAACCAAATCAAAACTTCGGGAGGAAGGGATGAGTTGAGAGATACGCCGGGAGGCAATCCACGGAGAAGCCAGGGTGCTTAACATTTCTAGAGGCGTTAAGTCCCAGATAACGAGAATCACTCCTGTATTCTATGTCCTCAGACAGAACGGATCAGAAGCTGAGACAGGAACTATCTCCATAGCTGAAACTACCGCCACGCAGGCAGCACCAATCTGACTGACTGGCACTTCTGAGTCTGTGACCGAAGCTATGGAATCAAGTGAAATGGTAAATGGCTTAATATTTAAACAATATAATTGTACATAAATGATTCGGATGCGCACATCCAGAAACACCGTTGATGTGATGAACAAATAAACAAAAATGCACCGGAGATGGGAACATGATAAACTAAACCTGTTAGGAATTATTATATAGGATGTTCCTCAGATTTCCAGTGTGAAGGCGAGACTGCTTTCTAAGGAGTGGACGTTATGCAGAAGTATAACTAAACTGCTCCATGTTATCTATCAATTTATGAAAAAAAACAGGTTAAGGTTATCCGTTGATATTGATAATTGATTTTGTTCTGCTCAATTTGCTTGGTTTTAGACTGGATCGATAAATACATGAACACTACTTCAATTATGGGTAGCGGGCGAGAATCCTCTTCGAGGTAGTTTCATTTAAAGATGTAACGTCCCTTCCCTCACGAACTTGAGATCATACTGACCCGGTGTGTGGTACCTGATTGAAGGATGTAAGACCACATCTGATATAAATAAATGTAGGAAGGGGACACCCGTTCTCCAGGGGAAACAAGGTACAGGTCCTCAACTGTCTGGAAGTAGAGCGTACGAAGCGACATTTCAATTGCTATATATAGCCTAACATGGCAACCCCCATCACTCATTTTACTCTTCAGAAGGCCAGTAATATGCTCATGGCATTATATTACTCACAGTTTCATAAGTATTAGAAAAAGAAATGTACCAATGTTGAAGACCTCGGCTAGGAATGGTAATAAAGATTTAGGCAGAAATGAAATACTTAAAATAGGAGTTTGCAATCCCAGAGGTATCAGTGATGAAGAAACTGAGTTAGAAAACGAACTGGAAAAAAAGAATGTAGATATTGTAATAATCCCAGAAACTTAAAAATAAATTAAAAGGATTAATTAAATTGAGAATACAAAATGATCTATAATGAAGTACCACGAGAGAAAAGAACAACATTTGGAATACCAATTTTAATGAGAAGGATTTGGAAGAAGAGAGTATATAGTTATGCATATTTTAATGAAAAAATATAATTAAGAACGGCAATTATTATTATTATTATTATTATTATTATTATTATTTGTTTTATTTTGGACACTCTTTAACATCTCAGGTCATCAGCGTCCCATTCAATTCTGGGCGTGAAACGGCCGACAAATTTTGCTCAGAGGTCTCTTTTTTCAGGCTTGAGGTTCTTTATCGTGCCGTAAATACGATATCGGACCCACGGCTTTACTGCCCTTCCTAAGGAAGCCGTACTTTTTTACGCCCGAAAAAATCCACCGGTCCTGGCCAGGATCGAACCCGCGACCTTGGTAGGACGGCAAAGAGTTATATGACAGTAATAGAGGTATATAATTCAGGGGAGGGTAAATTGGAAGGATGCATAGAATTCTATGACAATCTCCAGAATCAAATTAATAAAATTAATTCAAATGATTATTTAATAATAACTGGATATTTAAATGCCAGAGTAGACAATAAACTCACAAAAATGCAATGAATAACATGGAGAAATAACAAAACAAAAATAGAAAACTATTTCATTGAGTTTGCAAACTTTAACAATTTAAGAATAACATTTTTTCCGCCCCGAAATACACATAAATATACATGCAAGAGGACAAAGATGAGTAAAAGACCACACTGTAGTTAATGAAAAGTGCTCCAATTTTATTCTTGATATAAGAGCAATTAGAAGTTGTGATGTTAGCTCTGACCATTACCATTTAATTTCCAAATTAGCAATTCAGTAAGGCAAATCTTGTTCAATTGTACGTTTATTGTTAATGAAATACTTGAGAAGCACAGGGAATGTAATATACCAATTTTGGGGAGATTTATATATTTTGAAAATTTTCAATAAAGTAAACCAGAATAAGTTGTGGATTATAATGAAACATAAAGGTGTACCTCAACATTTGGCACTCGTAACTGCAATAAGAAATTTATATACAGAACAAGATAGCAATAAAAACTGGAATGAAAAATTGGAAGGATATAACGGCAATTATAAATAAAGGTGTAAGACAAGAATATCCACTTTCACCCTCTCTTTTTAATTTATATACTGAGGATGTCATTTATAATAGATAAATAATTCTAGATTTACATTCTGAAATAAATAATCACATTTTAGACACATTACTTTTTACAGATAATCATTTTTATCTATCTTAGAGGACAGGTTACAAAAGACCTTATTTAAATGAAATAATATTAGCAAATTATAATTTTAATATATCCAGAAGGAAAACTAAGGTCTTAGCATTTAGAGGAACAAATACTGTAAAAGCTAAAATAATTTTAGATGGAAAACCCATTAAACAGGTGAATAATTTAATTATCTGGGATATCTCCTATAAAAAGGAAGATCTTCCCAATAAAGTAGAACATTTAAATTTATGTACGGTACATTTAAAATAAAATTAAAATACACAAGAAAAGAAATCAAATGAAAGTTTTACAAGCTATGGTGGTCCCTATATTATTGAATGGTTTTGAGTTTTGGGTTTTAGCCTAAAGTGAAAATAAGATGTTAAAAGCGGCTGAAATTACATTTTTTAGAGGCACAGTTGGTTGTACTCCTTTAGACAAAAGGAAAAATGAAGATATTATAAATGAGATATTTTTAAATTGATGAATAAAATAGAATAGTTTAGAAATAACTTTGGAGAACATGTTCAAAGAATGAAAGAAGGCTGTATACCATATATTATATTTCATTATCAGTCGAAATGGAGAAAGAAGTATGGGTATACCAAAAAAAAAAAAAAAAAAAAAAGCGATAAATTCAACTGTTTGGCTCAAAATTTACGAGTCTGCAACAAGCCTTGGATGTTTAACCCGCGAGTGTTGTTGATGATGAGTACTCTAAATTATATGTTTGTTGTATCCTACGGTTCTGCATGTACTTATACACTGAAATAACTTCAAAATATTATAAAATAAAGGCAGAGTCATATTAGTGTCATTGACACGGTTAAAGAACCTATGCACTATGTGGGCAATCAACCTTTGTTTGATATGGCACGCGGGTCCCTTGGCCGCAGGAGAAATTTCTTTTGTTTCTCTCCGGTGACATCTCCGAAAACGACAGTCGACCTTCACCGATATGTTGTACTTCTGTTCATGTATTCACCGCACTCCTTTGAAATACCGTGCTGCATTATCTTATGGATGAACACCTCTTGTGACTCATGCTTCGTACTATTGTTAGCGCGTTCGATGGCTGCCAGATAAAGAGAAAATGCGGTGGAGTTTACACGTAATCTGACCTTATCCCAGATGCATGGTTGCGTGGTGTATAAAATGTTTGGTAACTTTTCTAAAATTCATTGGGTTGTTAAGAGACCTTGATGTAATTACTAATAGTTTTGAAATCAAGAATGTAATCGGATAGAGAATATGAATTTTTGAAAAGAAAATGTACCTACATTTCTATATAGACAACTAAAATACCAGGGCTGTTCAATAAAAGCGATCATACATTTTACAGGCATAATTTCTTGCGCTAAAAATTAACCTTTATAATATTATTGCATCGCTGTCGCAGAAAAATGGAGGTGAGACACGATGAACAATATGCTGCTCTGAAATTCTGCTTTCGTCTCAACAAATCTTCAGCTGAGGACTATGCAATGTTGCCGGAGGCTTAAGGAGGCTTGTTCCTCCCTTTACTACAGCTTGAAGACGGTTTAAAACGTTTGCCGGTGATCCAGTTTGTGCTCTAACGGAAGAAAATATTTACACCGTTGTTGTCATTGTGGGAGAGGATCATCGAATAATATTAAGAACACGTTCAAAAATTATGGAAATTTCACTGGATACCACTCACACATTAGTAACTGAATGGTGGCATACAGATGTGTTCGTGCATGGTGGGTTCCAAAACTGCTGATTTATCTAACAAAATGCTGATGCAATCAACATTGGTATATTGGCAACCTGTGGATTACACAGAACGGGAAATTCAAAATTATCATCAAAACATTGAAGGACACCTTCAATGTACTTTTACCCAAGTACTTCATTTTGTGGCAGGTTTCCCTGCATTTTAGCCAAAATAATATAATCCATTTACTTATTATAATTTTTTAGTTTACATGATTCATTCATAGTCACTATGTGTAATTTTCGCGGGATTATTAAAGTGAGTTTCTTTAAGTTTGGTTCAAGATATGTATAAATTTTAAAACTATTATCTGAATTTGTTGCAACTACCATAGTGTCAAAAATAATAAGTACCTTAAAGCATTCTGACCATCAGATCTGAGAAAGATCTTGACCAGGTCCTTGAGGTGGTTAGGGAAAATAAGTCACTCTACCAACCTTGCATCCTTATTTGGCATTCAAATATAACCTTCTTATGAACAAATAGTCAGTTACTGGTTTTTATTTGATTATAGGGAAGAAACATCAAAATAATCATGGGCACATGAAAGGATCCTCTCATTGGCTGTGTGATACTACAGTTTTAAAGGATACCTTGAAGATGCTACAACACCATTTATAATTTAATCAATGTTAAAATAATCATAGTGTGTTTTAATTCACTATTACGATGCCCTTAATGACCTTACATTGCCCTTGGTAAATAAGAATTTTCCTGTATTATAAATAAATTACTATTTTTTATGTTCAAATAATGTTTGTTTACACACTAGCTTTTACTGTAACTCAGGGTAGTTATCGATATATAGATTTTAATTATGTATTAATTAAGTCTATTCTGCTATATGGAAGTGAAATATGAGGATGGGATAAAGCTGAACATGTAAATAAAATTCAAGTTGATTTTTGGAAAAAGGTTCTTGGGCTCTCCACAGGAAGGTCAAACTGTGAGGGTCATGAGGGAGATGGGTTGCTTTGAAGATGCGGTTAACAGTAAAACAAGAACGGAGAAATATTTTCTTAAACTAATGCAGGGAAACCAACATGGCGTTAAATGCTATAGACAACAGATGTAAAATATAACACCTACGTTTTGGGCTGCAGAGGAGGACTCAGAGGAATTGCCCTGGGTTCAATATGGCAATGAGGTAATACAAATAATAAAAACGCATGGAAGAAGGTTAGAACAAGGCGCTATAGGCTATCAGCAGGCAGGAAATCGAAGTAAAAGGTAACACGAAAATCTCCTTGAGCCTATCGAATGAAATTAAACTAATCTGGGGTAAAGAGGTAAATGTGCTCGTTCTAGGGAGAAAACCGAGACCAGAAATGCCTGATTTAGACTGAAAAGTTGGAAGGCTTAAAAAAAAAAATAAATAAAATAAAATAAAATAAAATAAATAAATAAATTAAAAAAAATAAATAAAATAAAATAAAATAAAAATAACGGATAATTCTGGTAGAAGAATCTGCCTATTTTGTGGAGGGTGTGAGAAATGTGTACATAGTCTGGTAGAATGTATCCACTGCGAACACCTGAGTAAAAAGCTGTTTCCAGAAAACTTTTTAAAGTAAATTAGAGATTGACATGCTGGGATCTGTTTGCTCACCACGCTAATTGGTTGAATATGGGCATTTTCCTAGCCAAAGTGCGCAAAGCTAGAAACTATTTATTTGCTGGCTAGAACGCAATAATTAGTGTAATTATAAATAATATGTAATATGTTTCCATTCATATATCCTTAAATATCGTTTTTTACATTTTTAATGCTTACTGTTATTATTATTATTATTATTATTATTATTATTTATTTTTCTTTCTAATTGGGTGTCATATTTAAGCATGTACGATCTACGACCCATACATAAAATATATTTGTACAAATAGAAGAGTACGAAATGGAACATAATGTGAACTCCACGCCGAGAGTGCCAAAATGTGGAAGTTAATGAGTTATAATGAGGCGCTGATTTTTTTATCATTTATATTCTTTCTCTAAACATTTTATTTTACTAAAATGTTTCCCCTATTCGGTCAGAGTGACACGTTCTCTTCTTTAGGGACCCTTCTAATATTACAGAAAGTTATTTTGTGTTCAGCTACATTTTCTTGCTGTCTCTTTGTTGATGGTGTCTTGTAAAGTTATATGCCATGCTTCACTTTAAGAACCGGTTTAATGCCTTCTTACACATTTTTCAGTCCCTTAATTGTTTACAATCTTACATTGAATACAGGACGTTTATGAAGGCATTTATTGTAGTGTAATACAGCTTCCAAATATTTTCTCATATAGCTTTCATTGTTATTCAAATAAAAAGTATACAAACTTCCTTAAAAGTCGTTATGTGCATTAATTGCGGCCAACTTTCTCAATGACTGCATGTGCAGATAACCAGGCCAGACTGCAGTCCACTAATTCACAATATTAAATACAAATAGGCAAGGAATGCTTTCCTTGTTTAGCAATTACAAGTTTCATCATAACATGTTTTAAACCGTTTATGTAGCACTATTAACCTCCTGTGAAGAGTAGCACGTGATCTGGAAGAAAAAGACAAGACTAGGGGCTAACAACCTTGAGATAGCCACCTACACGACTAGAACTGGATTATGAAGGTTTTCGCCCTGGGGCAGGTGCAGTCCATCGCCAATTATCGCTTCCTTGCGCAAAATGGAGATTTCACTTTGCATATCGTAATGTGGGGCATTCATTTAAATTATTCCTTCTCTCTTCCAGAACACTTAAAATCTTTTGCGAACCTATGCAATACCACCACAAGCATAAATACTGCTCTGAGCCAGCTGTTTCAGGAAAATTATTGAATACTTTCGCAACAAGTCATATGGTGCCTTCTGGATGATGTAAAACTATCGACATCCATTACAACTTCAATAAAACTCCATATAAAATATTTTTGTTATAAAAAGATTAGTTAGGTAGTTATTATCTTATTACTCTAAGCCGACTCTTTGAAGACCTCTTGTGAATATCTTTCTCCCAACTTTATTTGAAACACTTCACCTAAACTCTTCCTTGAACCCCTCAGAATTGTTCAGTCATTCTCATCATGTCAAAACTTCTGTTTTTAAAAAAACCCTCCATTTAATTATTCTATAGCTTTGACTCAGTTATTTTCCAAACATTTCTCTTTTGAATAGAGTTCAACACCCGTTTTAACTATCAGGGCATCACAGGTTGTGGAGGATAAATGGGATGAAGTAATAAACTGGAAAAGAATTTTGAAAAGAAAACGTTCCAGCCTTAAGTTTAGGGTACTTTCCCGGTATTTGTCAATGATAAGTAGTGATGGAAATTTTTCTATCATGGACGTTTACTTGCTTAGCATCAACATACAGTGTAACTGACCCTGAACACTGCCTAGCGTTCAATTTTTGTTTAGCAGCAGATTTCTTGATTTGTTTTATTTACGGAGTTCTTTAACATCTCAGGTCATTAGCGTCCCATTCTATTCAGGGCGTGAAACGGCCGACAAATTTTGCTCAGAGGCCTCTTTTTTCAGGCTTGAGGTTCTTTATAATTTATCATTTATAATACTCTTATACAGTGAGGTTTTTAATCGCGCCCACATTTTTTATAGACTCGCCCGGTCTTTCACTTGTTTACCGCCTGATATGCGCATAGTGGAGTATGGAGTTAAAGTAACTGAGTCAGCAACTTACTTGTAGTTGCCCGGGCTCTCACGTAACTTCACATTATGTACTGTATTCATAGGCTAATGTCAGAGTTGTGTAGTATTAGTAACGCCGAAAGAGAAATATAGTGTACAAAAACCTATAATTTAATTAGGTAGTGCATTAAAATAAAGTTTTGTGGAAGACAAACTGGACATTTCGGCCAAAGTTTTCTTTATAGACCAGATCCAACTGACAGCACCACAAAAGACTTGGTGGAAAAGAGTTCAACACGTTTTCTTTCCATGACAAAAAATAACAAAAAGCTAAAATTGTTTTTATTGTATTGTGTGAACTTACAGTAGCAACCTGTCCAGCTCTCAGTAAAAGACTCTTTAGGCAATCAAATAGCTTTAATAATTCTAGGATCAAAGATGGCAGGAGGCAGGATGAATCCCACTGTAGAATAACTCCTTAGGAATGCAGCGAACCAAACAGACAGACACTCTGACCACTAGCCCAACAAATGTTTTATAGTGCATGCACATTCCTATAAAATCAAAATTATTCATATTATTTTAATGTTTGCAACATAATACCCCATTCGTTTATAAATATATATTAAATTTAAGACAGAGAATGAACTCCCGAAAAATCTTAATTGGGAAAACAGTCCAACAGCTAGGTCACGATGTTAATCTAAAACTTAACCTTTCATCAAAGAAAACTCTTTTTTATTTAAAAGTCGGTGTCTTCCAATTTAACCCAGCAAAGTGTTATTTAAATTTCCAAATTAATATTTCATTTGCAATCCTAACTCCCTCTTCATGTTTTTGGGAATATTTTAAGAAAAACGAAAATAATTCCAGAAAATCAAAGAGGAATGTGAGAAAATAAATTTCATCATGTTGCATAAGAATAGCCAAATATTACATGCCAAAGCCTCTGTTTTTATAGTTTGCTTTTCCTTATTTTTTCTAGAACTGTTTAGCAACACACACACACACACACACACACACACACACATAACACACACACACACACACACATAACACACACACACCTATAAATAAATGCGATATATATATATAATATAAATGAAAAATAAAGCAACACTATTAACTATGTAACAAATTAACAGTAATAATAAAGGTAGAAAAGGATAAAACACTGAGAAAAAGTCACACTTGAAATTGCAATTATATATATCGCATTTATTTTTAATTAAAATCTATCTTGCAATGTGCAATAAAGTACGGACTTTCAGACTCTTTGAAACACTTTATCGCAAAATTAGTTGTGAAAAGATTTCGAAATGCAAGACTTCATCATATTGTGCCGTTCATGCGCGCATTTCTTTGGTTCCTGACCGATACTCTATTCCCACTTTCTCTCTTTTTCTCCGTTCCTCCTCATCTGGCCATGTCAGCATGGTACACCGAGTAGGCCTTGTTTGCCATTGGTTCAAGCTGATTGAATGTTCCTGAAACCGGTGTTGTAACCATACTGGCTGGCGTACTAACGAATGTTTCCTCGACATACACAAAGAAGACCCCGGCGGCGTTGAATGTATATGCGTTTTGGCTTCTAATTCTAAATTGCTAAGCCCGGGGCCTTTTTCATCACATACACCCACTGATCCAGGTAGAATGTAGTTTTGAAACATTTTATGGTAAAGTTCTTGATTGTATTGTATTACATTTTGTTTAAATTTTACTTTGTGGTATCTTTAGGCCAGAGAAGAACGTGAATTTGCAAATAAAGAATCGAAGTTATTGTAATTAAGGAATAGAATTTAAAGTCTTTTATTCATTGTTAAAGTAAGAGATTTTACACGCACTTGTGTCCTAACATTGATTTGCTAGCAATTTTATTAACTATTATATGATATATGTGGCAAAGATTTGAAGATTTTAAGCTTTCCAAGATTTATGGTTTCATAGGTTCAAGTTTAATATTTCAAGTGTTTTATAACCATTTAAAATATGTACTACTAACGTCGTCTACACAATTTGAACGTTTAAAGTTGGTTCTGTTTTATCACAATTTGTTATTATTCTAAACTGAAATCTATTTAACATGCGTTTTACGAGTATTTGTTCTTTTTGTTCAATAATTTTTACTGATTTTCCCACTGTTAGAACCTGTAAATTCTTCTTGTTCTTCCGTATTGCAAAGTTACTTTCTATAACTATATTCTGGGGTTTTTATTTTCATTATACTCCCAAAGTTAAATTTTATCTAAGTAACAATGGGAGGGTGTTACATTTAGGCCAATAAATTATTTTACCTGTGACATCGTGCAATATAATTGGCCTATTTTCTACATATTTTTAATATTTTTTGAGAGAAATGTTTAAGGTGTTTCAGTACGTTTAAACTCAAATATCATCTAATTGCTTATGATTTCTATTATTCTGAAGGTCTGTTGTTCACTGTTCATACTTGGCACCAAAATGTCAACACACAAGAATTCAAATTGCTTAAGAATATAGTACGTATACAAAACATCCCTATACCTTTCTTATAATGAAAACTGTTTTATTGTTAAGCAATAGTGCAAGATGTTATATTACAATTGAAAAAAAAAAAAAAAGAGAAAAAAAAAGTGATTTGGCGAGTCTTGCAAACACTACACCGCAGTCAACTAAATCTTTGTGATCATGTCAATTTTTTTCTTGAGTTTATTTCATCGAGCATGCAGTGGCGTAATGCTTGTCTGTGGCTCCATGATGTGCCGCTCTGTCAGTCAATAGATATGTAAATTTGCGAGTACTAAGAATTTGAGATTATCTCTTTTTGAAATGTTACAGCATTTATTCAGGAATATATACCGTTGTGAAGGAACTTCCGTTACAGCGTCCTTCAATTGTTACGACGGTCTCTCTGAAAAAGTGAATGCCATACAAATAACAGTGACGTGCACATCCCGTGAGCATTTTACTGAACAAAACAGAACACAAAGTTTTTTAAATATAGTAACCATTGAAACCAATAGCAAATACTTTTATTGAAAAAATGCCATAAAATAAAACAATTAAAGAAAAATCTAGAACAATGGAGAGGAAGAACGAATTCCTAAATTTCGCAAGTTTATACAGTTGCAGGGTTAGCAAACACCTTAATCGGCATCACCCAAAATTCCTTGAAATTTGAGGTTTTGTTTGCTCTTCATGCTGTGTTAAAAGAACGGGTTACTATTCATTGCGTTGAAATCTTCATGATTTGTTAACAAGACTGTTACCTTTCTAACAAACTACACATGGATATAACTGACGTGGAATAGGAGATTAAGGCAATAAAAACCTCGTTATTGTGACCATAAAACAAGCTCTGAACATGAATGGTTTAAAAACAAATAAAGTTAAAAAGGAAAGAGATACTTTGGATTGTTGATTTGGTTTATTTACGGAAGCTCTTTAATATCTCAGGTCATCAGCGTCTCAATTAAATCAGGACGTGAAACGGCCGATAATTTTTTTTTCACAGGCCTCTTCTTTCAAGGCTTGAGGTTATTTTACCTGCCTTAATCATACGACACGGGAACCACGGCTTTACTTCCCTTCCGAAGGAAGCTATATTTAAAATTTTACGACCATACTTTGGGGGGCAAAATAAATAAATAAATAAATAAATAAATAAATAAAATAAAAAAATTAAAAAACAGTAATTTTTTCTGTATATTAATGACAATTCAACACAAATCCAGACAGTTAACAAACCCTAAAGAGGGAGAGAAAGAGAACGCGATAAGTAGTACTCTTCTCACGACAAGTATAAAAGAGAATATACTAAATTTTTTTCCTTACAAGAGCCGTTGTTCAGGGGAGTCGTCCATCGACAAATTGCATATTTAGGCGTTAGGAAAACGTAAAGATATACTCACTAATTTTACTGAACAAGAATCAGAACCTAAAATACATTTATCCACTAATGCTGCAAAAGTAGGCAATGTTTCACAGTGTTCAGGACAAAGTCTTTGCATTCCTTCAAAACAAAAGATATAAAGTTACACCACCTTTCCATAAAACATTACATTAACGAAATGTTATTGTGATGCTGACAATCTAAAACGAACTATATATACTATCACAAGTAATATTACGAGAGGGTCTGAGATTACCGATAAATTCAAGAACGCGGTGAGCCTCGAGTGATATTTATTAGGGTTATTTCAATAATAAAATAAGAATTTAAATATCATTCTTCTAAACTTGGCTTACAAAATTGTAATCATTGTATATTTGTACTTAACGTTTTCAATCTATTTTGCAACAGAAGAATGCCGACTGTCAGTAATGTCAATAGAGAAGAGTAAAATACGGTTTTAGGACTATTTTATGAATAGAATAAGAATAAAAATGATACACATTTGATATTCGCGCACAGAATATTAACACTTGTATAAATGTTATACTTATGAACATCTATTCTATTCAGAAACCGTGAGACTGTAATGGACAAAAGCGGACTATTAAACTCGCTACCGTTCGATTTTCTAATACCAACTGAGAGAGAGAGAGAGAGAGAGAGAGAGAGAGAGAGAGAGAGAGAGAGAGAGAGAGAGAGAGAAAACTACAGTGTCTCCATTTTTCTTTGTATTCTGTGGTTTGGAATTCGTAATGATAAGATCAATTTACACATGTGATGCATCATCAAAACGCTTTGAAGAACCCTCCAGTTTGCGTTATGATTGTCGATTGTCCATGCTTTTGTTGCTATCAATTTTTCCACCGCCTCTAGCAAAAGTGGTTAGTGATGCGTGTTCAGCAATTATATAGTGGAGGTATAGAGGTGGCTACACTGACCACAAGACATATACACGTCGCGTGATTGTTTATTTTATTTTATTTTTTGATTTGATTTATTTATGGACGCTCTTTAACAGCTCAGGTCATCAGCGTTCCATTTAAATCAGGGCGTGAAACGACCGACAGATTTTACTCAGAAGACTCTTTTTTCAGGCTTGAGGTTATTTTTATGCCATATATGTACGACACGGGATGGCTTTACTTCCCTTCTGATGATTTCATTCCTTAATCCGGCTGTGATTGGTCAAAATTCAATTTTTTTTCGTTTCATTGGTTGATTTTAAGAAGACGTCACATGAGTGAAATAGTCATTATAAATGTATTTTTTGTAATTTTCATATTTTTTTATAAAGTGCACGAGCAAAATGAAATTTGTATAAAACAAGCTGCAAAAATGGCTTTTTTAACTCGTAGGTATAAGAACACTCCCTGAAATCGTGTTCTAAACTTGACACGCTTGTTAATAAATTTTTGAAACTGGTTGTACAAGCAGCTATTAAGTTGCGGCAAACTTTTCTGTACTCCAACTTTGCTTTAATTTTTATCTTAATTGTTTTGAATTAAATTAAATATAAATAAACCTCTATACAGAGTGACCCATTTATCTTGCTCACTCAAAATAATTTTTTTCCTGATTGGTCTAAAGAATATTTGTTTCAAATAAATGTTTTTAACATCATAATTTTTTTTTCTGATGCGTCTAACGAAACTTTGTTTCAAACAAACTTTTTAACACCATAAGTTATTTTGGGCGAGCAAGATAATTTGGACACCCTGTAAGGTATTAACA
Source organism: Metallyticus violacea (assembly GCA_030762175.1). NCBI lineage: Eukaryota > Metazoa > Arthropoda > Insecta > Mantodea > Metallyticidae > Metallyticus > Metallyticus violacea. The sequence goes on from CM060831.1 coordinate 45,871,120, forward strand.
ACCATAAAATTAAAGACAAAAATAAAGAAAAATAGAAAAATAATTGGAAATAAAAGGAATAGTATATTCCTTACAAAATAACTTAGTAGCATCACCAAAAGGCGTAATACCAGTATATATCCCAATTTTAAGTAGCATTTTATCATACATTTTATGTACCATTAATTTGACCTTATTGTCTTTAAATTGATTGTAAATTCCTTAGTACAGAGACCGGACTAAAATTTTGTATGCGTCATAATTTTGTTTCTAAGACACTATATAAAATATACGATGTCTATTCAATAAAGAATAATACAGGCAACATTTATCGCTCTAAAATTTAACTTTAAAATATATTGTTGGCTTAGTATGTAATATACAGCTAGTTTGATTGTTGTCACTTCTAATTCCTGCCTGTAAGAAGTGTGGAAGTTGAGACAAGTTCAGTTCCGCCTACAGCAAAGTAGGTGACAAGCTACGAACAATGTACTATAGTGAAACTCTCCCTTCGTCTGAACAAATCTTAGTTGAGACCTTTGCTATAAAGAGTTTGTTCTTTCCTTTCCCATTCCTGTAGATGATTTAAAATGTTAAAGAGGGAAGACAATCAATTTCAAAGGAAAGTGGACGCGGTACGCAGTTTGTTCTTTAATATTAATATCAATGTTGTCATTGTGAGAGAAGATCTTTGAAGAAGAGGCGATTCTGAAGGACCTGTCACAAAATGGTTTCCAACATATCATTCATTGAAGATTGGCAGAAACGGTGGGACAGGTGAATTGCATCTAAGGTAACCACTTTGAGAAAAATCATCAAAATTATGAGGTAGAATAAAAATAGATTGTCAAAAAAGTATGATAGTTTTTTGTTGAACATATCTCACATATTATTACAAACAGAAAACGCGTACATTAGCACAACTTTTTAAATTATTACTTACTTATTGATCGAAATAATCCAATATTCTCTACTGTATAACAGTCATGTTTGTTTACACAGTCAAATGACCTGTTTATAGCATTTTTGTATATTTATGATATGAAAGAGACAAGAAGAATTAGAACGAAAACAATTTCTTATTTCGTTTTAAATCTTTTATAATCTATTCAGCATATTTAAGACAAAATTATATGGAGCAGTTTGTTCAAAATTGGGGATAAAACAATTAATAAATAAAGCTGCTATATACCGATAAATATTGAATTTTCGTTTTTTCGCCCTTCTTTTCATCCCCTTTTAAATTCCGCATGCTTGTAACACTGTTCAGCTCCCCTGTTGGTCATCGCTTATGACCATTGCACGCCGCTGACAAATACATACACATTCGCGCGCACCTGTGCGTCCTATCACGAACACGAAGCGACCGGTTTAACCTGCCCATTATCGTCTCACGATTTTGGCTCCTTTCTTTGCTTCTGGCCTGCTCGCTCCGAATGTTTATGTTCCCATTACAACAACCGCTGCTTGTCATGTGAGGGAGTAAGCAATAGGGATATGGTTTGTGCTGGGATATCTGCAACGTTTGGCAACAACTTACTTTACTCGCCGTTTTCCATTGTAATACTGAACAGGACTCAGGTTTTTCAGACACATTACCCTAGGTCACGGGCAGTCACCTAAAATATAACGAACAGGCGAATCATTGCAAAATTATTTTCTATTATTCATTCATTGGAGCGACTGAAGTATTTTCTTCCTGATAATTCTAGTACAAATACTACAGGGTGTCATAAATGATTGTAGCAGTTTTAAACCTAATTTTTTCCTCTGTGGTATATAATATCATTTTGAATCATAACTTACATAGAAGAGCAATCGTGGAAGTTTCAATTCCACGTGCGGATTTTGTTTTATAGCCATGGTAACGAAATAAACAAAATAATACCACTCGCGAGCAAAAAACTTTTTGTGTCTAGGAATTCGCGAATTACCATTCAGTGATTACAGTTCAGCTTTGGTCTTAACACCCCTTCTGGTAACAACATTCGTAGATGGTACAATCAGATCCAAATGACAGGTGTGCTTGTAAAGGATAGATCCCCGGATGTCCGCGTGTGTCAGATGAGAATGTGGAGAGGGTCTGAGCGGCTTTCGAGCGCAGCCCTAAAAAGTCTGTGGGGAGGGCGAGTCAGAACTAGTAATTCCAACAATGACAGTGTTTCAGCACGATCTGCTCTTTGTACCTCGTCATAAAACATCTTTCTATTATTTATCATACACCCTCTTCATTACTAAGAGCTGGAACATGCTCCCGAGAGAGGTTGCAGGAAAATGTAGTCATCTAAAACGAAACTGCAACCATTCTTACTCAAATAGATCGACAGACATTTAAATTTTGACAAATATTGGTCCAAACGGTATGCAGCCCTTCCGCCAGCAAACTTTACTCTGAAAATGAATGGTGTTTAACGCTCGTTTTTGCTACAGAGGCACCACAGGCGATGGACACTGATGATACATGAGATGAAATGATATATTGGGAAAGGATTTTTATGGAAGGAATCGTTCCAGGCCTAAGTTTAGGGTACCTCCCCGGCATTTGCCATTTATGAGGACTGAGGAAAACCTGGAAAAAACCTCAGTCAGGAAGGACGGTCCTGGCGGTATTCGAACCCAGACCTCCCGCTCACGAGTCCGAGACTTAACGACCTCGGCCTCCCGTGGCGGTAAACTTTACTCTGTTTACCCCTGTTTAAGTTCACCAATCGTCCGCATCTATGTTGAACTGTCTATCCTTGGTCAAGACTGACATAAAGACCTAAGTATTCTCTGTATACCTTTATTGCCCAGTGTACTGTAACAGTGAAGTCATGAGGTAACTTGTACATAGGAAACTCTGTGATGCTGTTATGTGTGGTCTTCATATATTTCAAACCCCCACCTGTCAACTATAGACGGGCTCATCAGTAACCTACGTATGACAAGATGATATCTTTAGACTTGAATCCATTTGATTAGTAGCTATAGAAAGAAAGAACCATCAAGACGATGTATGTATAATTTGCATATATGAAGGACATGGTTAGCTGACCTGCTGGGTCAGACACATACCACTCTCTGATTTGAACATTCATATTACCATTCACTTCTAATAATCTTTTATTGAGCGTTCTTTATTTCTTCCAAGTATAACAAAAACATTCTGTTTTTTATTTTACTTATGGCGTTTCCTTGCCACTTTAATGCATTTGCATGAGAAAGTAGGGCTTTCCTGCAATCTTTTGTGCTTTGACAATGTCCATTTTAAATCACGTTGCACACGGCTTGTAGCTGGTGATAACTACTCATAATTTGGAAATTTTAATTTTCTTGCGTTAATAGGATGATTATTATAATTTTCTAATATTATTACTGGTATGTTGTAGGTTACTCTCAATGCTAAAGTAATATCTGCTCCGGCTTTAAGTTGGTAATGGAATATTTTTTTAGTAGTTAATACCTTTCTAACTAATATTAAATAACAAATGAATATGTCAAGTCAAAATTATATCATCTGCACATTCCATAGTTTGAGGTAAACCACAAAAAAGTTTATCCTTTTCAAGTTAATTTCAGAAACCAAGTAATTACCAAATTAAGCACTTTTTACATGAGTAATATTCTGTAATTTTTCTTTTTAATTAAGTCATGCATTTCTAAAATTGGAAAATTTCGCTTTCTTTCAACTTAATTAATTAGCTTATTGTAAACGTGAATCAACACTTTGCTAGTTCGGTTATTCATTTATTCCCTTTTTAAATTATTTTGTTCTAACAAATCTTCGTGAGGTATTAACATATCATTTTTCAGAGATACTTCATACTTATTATTATAATTGATAATTACCGGTCTATTTTGCTGTGGTTGTTAGTGTAAATGACATTTAAAAACAAAAACTTTCGCTGACTCTGAGGTCAAAATAGTCAGAGGATTTGTTTTTACATTTCACGGCAAAATAGTCAGGTATAATGATAAGTTTTAATGATAACAGCGCGGGATGTGAAAATTTAAAGAAAGGTATAACTTTATAATTGATCATAAATATATTACTTGGCAAGGAAACAAAACCATCATTTATATGTTATTTAATTTTACTTCAACTAATGCAACCTTTTAAAAGCTACAGGCAAAAATAAGGCAGCTATAGAACCCTTTATGAAGATGAACAGCGTTTTCCGTTTATAGGTATAATAAAAAGTAAATTGAAAAGTACTAATTCCAAAGAGAAAATGGATATAAAGAGCAGCTCTGAAAGCTATTTTCCATCAGATGTGTCGATCATGTGCAAGAGCATGCGCAGTGGATATCTGATTATTCCGCTTTGATGGGTAAGCGTGAGTTAGCAAATATTTGAGAAAAACGTTGAATGTATTCGAGAGATATTTCAGGGAAACACACCAGACAGGCTAAACACCTCGCCATATCATATTTCACAGAAGATTGTATCTATATGTAGCTTCATCAAAGTGACAGGCAGGTATGGGAACATTTTTGGAAATGATGTTGGCAAGGATGGATGACGACGATATATTCTTGCACATTGTAATTTTCTTTTAAAATATTATGTGGATAAGCACGCACTTCAAACTGAAATACTTTTTTCTCCCCCAGGATTACCTACTTTGCAATTAGCACAGCATTCTCCAACCATGTTCTCCACATTCTGTCAACCGTTTTAAAAACGTCTCAATGTGTTTTTCTACAACATTTAATTTAATATATTAAAATCGAAAATACATGTGTGTATAAACTGGACGCTTTTGAATCGGACTGGATTGGATTGTTAGGGACGGAGGAGGAGTATATTTCGGTACTTCAGGGCTACGTTTGCACCTACACCGACACTTCCGGAAGGAAGGACTGCTTTAATACCAGAGCCGGGGCAGAAAACTTTCCAAAGCGCAAGTTACTGTCACACCGCACCAGCCCACCTCGCCCTCGCTCCTTTGACTCTGTAACAGAACGAACGCAATGAAAGTATATGAAATGGAAGAGTGGTATATTCGTAGAAAGAAAATATCCATCCCCGTGCAAGTGACCAGGAGAAACCATGAACTCAAGGTCTTTGCCGAATGGTAGTCCCAAGAGTTACTGTCGTAGCTACCTTGTTGGGTTCGATTCCTTGTTAATGCAATATGTTTTATTGAATGTTGTCACAAGTAGCACAATTTAAAATGGTCTTGTATCATTCATAAGCATTTGTAAGCTTCTAAATAGCAGATATCAGGTATCAACAAACTGGGTACGCTTATAAACCCGACTACTGATCCCATAATAAAGGCCGCCCTTAATTCTGTAAATGATCTAGTGACAATGTGTCTGAGATATAACTTTTTTTAAAAACTTGGTGAATTGCAACTTGAAGTAGATATTTTTGCAAGTGCTATTGCATTGATTTACTAGCTTGTTTTTCACTTTTCGCGGATATGGAAAAAGCACGTTTTGCCAACAAAATAACGTCATTTATGAGTCTGGTCAATAATAAAAGAGACTTCTGGTAAATCTATCATGTGATATGCTAAACTATCTAATTACAATAGCTTATTATAATAATATAGTACTTCACTATCTTGAAGGAAAACATTTTAAAATTACTTCTAGTTTTATTTTCAAGTCAGTTCTTATTTTGAAGTGACAAGACGGTGCGATTTATGGACTATCTTTTTCAAGCAGTTATGGACTTATAAAGTGATCAGTTTATAATCACACAAATAATTGCAATGTTGCCTGGACCTTGCTAATACCTTCCGTTTAACACACAAAAGGTATTAACCTATTTATGCCAATCTAATGCGACATAAAACGTAATGCGCACTCCAAATTTGAAACTTAAAATCATAAAAAAAGGTATTTGCATATTGCCTCATAAAACGATCAGAACGTAGAATTTATAAGTGGACTATTGTTACATCTTGGAGCACGCAGGACAAAATCCATCACTCGTGCTGTTGCCAGGACAGTTGGCGTAGGTCAAAGAACGAACTAGGTGTTACTATTCACACGTTGCCCGTTCATCCTCCTTTCATTACGAACCAAAACTTTTTCTTCAATGTAAGGACATCTTCCTTTGCGAGGACCAATGAATTTCTTTCTACTTGCTTTAGTTGCAAATAATGCCACAAATGAACGTTGCTCTCAGCTACATTGAACTCTACTTCTGCCTTTCTCTTACATTTTTTAATTACTTTGCGCTTGAAAGTAGTAGCATGTAAGATGTTCTTCTCTGTTTGCACTTTTCAAATGCTCTGTGTAATAATAGGCTAACATTAAATGTAACAAAGTCGAGAATTGATTATGAGGTAGTAAACGATGCATTTGAATGAAGTTACCGGCAAACTGCAGAACGAATTTGCACTCGAATGTAATACGCCAACAAATCTGATGCGACAACAGTTTTGATTACTACATTTGAACGGTGCGCATTAGATTCGCGTAAATACGATATATAAATTTGCTGTTAGTAGCTTCGTAAACATAATATACAGAGCGACCCAATGAGCTATGAACCAATTTGTTGAGTTTTTCCTATATGCTATAGGAGAAAACAGCGCTCAGGTATTGTAAAGTGGCGCTATGCAACAGTTTACTTAACTTTATCGACTGAAAGCGGTACTGAAACTGATTATCGTGGTTCTCCATACAGCTTTGGCACCTCTTTAAAAAACGATTCATCACTCGCTGGAGCTCACCTTGAGTAACACTGACTATTTCCTGGCGGATATTTTATTTAAATTATACCATGGTATATGGATTTGTTTTGTATACCTTTTTTAATTTACATCATAGATAAAGATCCAGGAGTTTACCGAAAAACAAATCCTTATTAATAACTCTGTCATCCTAAAACTCTCATTTCATTTCTCACATCGAAATATCCGCTATATGAGCTATGGAAAACTTATTGAAAAAGCGGAAATCACGCTATCTGTAGCTTAATTCTCTAATAAAAGGGGCAAAGTTAGTTTCACGTGTATGGAGGCATCAGTTGTTGCCCCCACCCAAAAAAGCATACTCTTTTTCGTTAAGAAGGTCTTTTCCTTACCTATTTCAATATCCCCCACTAGCTTCCTTGGGGGTGGTCCGAGCCACAGTCTCTGCTAATGACCTAACAAAAAATTAGCCAATTGAATCGCCAAAGCGCTGAGGATGTAAATAATGAGAATGCCATATTAACAAGCGACTAGATGTGAAGACATTGTTGACTACTACTCAAAACGTAGCTGTGTTTCCATGTTGCTTTCCTGCCCAATATTCTCATTTTCTATAAAGTTATAATCTATTATTTTGTTATATACAGATGTTTTCATTGAATTAATTTGTTATTTTACTAACTTTGGATGACCGATAAATATGTGTTCTTGCTACTTCAGTTTATACATGTAAAAATGTACAGTATCAAAAGGAAATATAACTCGGGGTTGAATAGGCGACGATTCTAATTTCAAAAGAGACCGGGAAAAAATTCCATAAGCTCATCTAAGAACGCAATCAATCCACGCAGTATTTCTGTTGATCATAAGAATTCACACATATCTATATTGTTTTAGAACTGAGCATATTTTCAAAGCAATTTAATTTCTTTTCTATTTTTACGTTTATTTTAACTGATCTCAATAGCTTCACACCTTACATTGTTCTGGAAAGGTAAACTGCAAACTATAAAGCCTTACACCTACTATAAGTACAAAAATTCTGTTCTTAAAAAAGTTGAATTGTTAAACCATTTCATCGTTGAAAGAACAAATTGGGAAACCAAAATATAACTGTTACAAATAAGATTACTATATGTTTATGATAATAGAAATTCTCTCACTTTTTGGCAAAAATTATATAAACTTTGTCCTTTTAACGCCAGAATCTTAGAGACAGAAAGGTTCAATATTCTTTTCACAAATCCAGTACAAAGGCCATTCTTGTACATAATCGGACGTCATAAAAATAAAAGTTTCTGGCGCCAACAAAAACCGAAGAAAAAGTACAGAGGAAATGCATTGTGTGTATTAAATATGTAATTAATTACTCACTATAGAATGAAAAAACAAATATATCATTTAAATACAGTTTTTTAAATGTTTGGCAGCGTTAATAATTTGTTTTCAGTAGTCAATTGAACAAGTAAAATATGATATCAGAACATGCATATTGTACAATAAATAGCCCTAAAATCACACAGTTATTCTTTGACAGATGTACACTAATATTTATATTTTTCTGAAGACCTGGCAAAACTTAGAATCTTTGTCATTTTTAATAACATTAAAAAAGTCCTTGAATCCAACTCGGAATTTACATAACTTGCAATTCTGACTTAACTAAGCAAGATTTATCCAACAAAATAATATGCACCAAATTAAAACTGCTAAAGATTAATTATATTTTAGAACTTTGTTAACATTATGAAGGAAAATTAATACAAAAGTTAAATTAAGTGGGGAAAAAAGAAATGTTGTCTTAAGACAAAATTCAAAATTTCAGAGAATCCTGTCAAAATGTGAAATCTGGCAACTCTAAATACAAATTGTAATTTTTCTTTAAATTTTCATGTTGTAATAAATACAAATTTAGTTGCTTTCATTGTTATAATCAGTTTTTTTACTTATTATAACAAGCGTAATTAAAGATACATTCGTATTCAAAGCTAAAGAGCGGTCACAACACATCTGTATTATTTCTAGTTATGGCCCTGTTCCCTCATTTTTGATTAGAACTCACTCAAACTGTATCATTATGACAATATGTGTTATGCACGCACCAATGACGGTACATAACATATTGGAATTGACTGTAAAGAATCCTGCTGCACTGAACTTAAGTGTAGTATCTCTGAGTTGTTGTGAGAAGGCTTGAAGCTCGAACAGGGTCATCTGATCCTCTGATAGTCTCAGCATCAATCGCTGAATTATCACCGAAGTGCGACGAGCTTCGTTGCTAGTAAACTGACATGATAATGAAACAAAAATAAGCTTCATTAGGTACCAAAAGGCAATAAAGATGTTACTCAGAATGTGATGCGGGCGGAAGCCTATGCATTGAAAACTCCAAAAGACAGCATATGTATGAGCAACAAGAGCAAAAAAACTTCCAGCTATATCAAAGAGCATAAATAGTCCATATATGCAATTCAGTGTCTCGCCGGTATCGAAAAGCGTTCCATAAACTTCACGGTAACATCGAATTCTAAAGTGACGTGCTTGCGGCCAAGAGGTGTGGGTGTTACAAGGCAATGAAAGAACGTTCTCTTGTTTTGCTTGGGCTTGATTGGGGTAGGCGTAATTTCTTTGAAACGGCGTGTTGTGATCAGAGAGGACGTTCACTTGTTCTGCATTCCTGTCGAAGCTCTCTTCTTGATCCAGTTGATAGTTCAACGTTGCAAGACGATGCCTTAGTATCAGATGAATGCCATGCAACTGCAAATTCATGGTGTCATTAATTACAGCAACAGGACCGGTTAACAGCATCCATTGTATATAATTCCAGATATAGCTCAGATATGAGTAGACTGCAATATGACAAATCAACACACACGACAATTGTACAAACAAGAGCATTTTCGTATGTCTATAGACACGGTGAAAGTGTTTATGTAGCAATACAGAGTCCACGGCTGATACTTTTTCAAATATTCTTTCCATGCGGTTCCAGTGCTTGGTTGTCAGCAACAACATAAAACCCAGAGTGCCGTAACAGAGCACGCCAGTCGCAATGATGTGAACTGGTTTACCACTGTTGTATAGTTGTTCATGTATAAACCAGAATTCAATCTTCGACGCCAAATAGTAAGAGACGGAAGTAAAGAGAATAACGAATACGAAAAACGTCCACACTGAGCTGCGTACCATGACGACTTCTGAATTGTTTATTTTTCTGAGTTTATAAGGCGCCAAACCTGTCACTCTCGAGAGGACATAGAGAGGTCGAATTGAGGAGCAGAAGTCTAGGCGAACCGTTCCAACGTTCGTTCTGGACCACGCGAATTGAGGTTTAGGGCACATATTCATTTATTCTTATAGCTAAGGAAATGAACCTCAGATTTTATGTTTGTCAAAGATATTTTGATCGTTGTTTCACAAAGCTATATGGTGTGCCTAATGTTAAACCGAAATATTAATTTCTGGAAAGTTTCAGAGAGCTGTTATTGGCAAAAGCAGACGCAGACGCCTTCAATCGAAATATGGGAATACTGAGGAAGCTTCATTGCGTGTCAGTTAAATTGGCACATATGGATAAACTGTTGAATTGCATTTTTCTGTAATTCTAAATATACAAGTAAATAATGATATATAGACCAGCAGCACGCGAATAGGTAATTGCGTAAGAGTAGCCAAGGGCTGGTGGCATGCTTAAATTACAGTCTACAACATTTATTAGCATCATAAATGTCTGCTTTTCAGTGAATAACGAATTAGGGCAATTTTTAGTATGCTTTCTCTATAATTTGGAAATGAAGTAATTCAGTAAATATATATACTGCGTACATTGTTAACACATTAGTATGATTTGTTATGTAGGTGAAAAAGAAAACAAGGGCAGGTCAGATATTTAAAATTAACTTAAATTAACAATTTCGTAAAACATTGTTACAGTAGTTGTCTATTGGAAAACCAAATTTGTTTTGATTAGCTATGTGTTTTTAAATAAGTATAATCATTAAAGGCGCAACATTACGGTTTTAAAATATTCACCGAGGAGGGAAAATAACTCATTCAAACACATAACTTCTACGTATTTAAATATGAATGTATCATTTGATTTCTTGCTTGTTGTCAAAATATTACATAAATACAATTTACAAAGATATTTGACCTTTTATTGAAAAAATATTTTTGACGGGATACATATACAATTTTTCTGAAACATAAAGTATGTCGGTAATTATAAACAATATTGAAACTATGAAAATTAAATTGGAAAATATAGATTTTATTTCTTATTCTTCTATTGCACTACAGCCCAAAATCGGACCAAGGCCTGCCGCAGTGACGATAGACAGCAATGTTGTAGGGGATATGTGATGAATATGCGGCACCCCCCCCCCCGTCGCTTATCTAAGAACGCCCCTTTCCATCAGGCTCTTCCCAATTATCCTCATGAGGCTGTGTGGAACCCTTTTCAGACCTCCCTAACAACTTAGAAAAATTCCTAAGCAGATTTAGTTACCCTTTATTGCAATACACTTCTCATATCTTTTAATTAACATTTCAACCTCTCCACCCAAAACAATCAGAAGTCTTGTCTGAAAAATAGGCATAAACAGCATCCATCACTTCTTCGCCGCTCTTAAATTTCCTTCCTCGAAGGTCCTTCTTGACTTTTGAGAAGAGGAAATAGTCACTGGGAGACAGATCTGAGCTGTAGGGTGGAGGGTCGATCTCCTTGAAGCCACATTTCTTCACAGTTTTCTTTGCAACAAGAGCTGTGTGCACAGGCGCATTGTCGTGAAGAAGGCGCACACCACCACTCAGCTTTCCTCGCCTTTTCTCTTTGATGGAAGCATGTAGTCTGTGCAATAAGGCCAGCATAATACTCCTCATTTACTGTTGCGTTCCTCTCCTTGAAGTCAATGTCAATGAAGAGCATTGCTTCACAGTCCCAAAAGATTGTGGCCATGATTTTGTTGGTTGACTGAATGACCTTAGCGGTGTTTCGCCAGGTTTACGCCACTTCATTGATTATCTTTTTGAAATCAACTGTAACAAGAGTTTGCAGAACTTCTCTCATTGCCACGACAGAGCTCCAAAATGCTATAGGCAAATGCAGAATCAGACACTCTAAAGGAAAAATGAGAATACTCCAGAAGTCTCATTGCATGTCATTTAAATTTACATATATGAGTAAGTTGTTGTGTTTTATTAATCTGTTATATACATGAAAGTACATCTTAACATCCTTTTGCTTTAGCTAATAGTTATCTTGTGTAATATTAGAAAAGTAAGTAACTAATGATGCACTGAATAGCAGTACGCGAATAGATGATTGTGTTAGGAGTAGCCAAAGCGACATGCCTAAATGACAACAAATACTCGTTGCTTCTTTTGAACTGAGGACCCATCTTGCACTAACCTTGTTCATGTTTAAATGTTCATGAATACTTCGAAGGACTATTGTTTTGGAAATGCCCAACTTTGATGCTATTTCTGTAATTTTTAGCCGCCGGTCTTCCATAATTTCTCCTTCCACAAGAGCGATGCTTTCAGAAGTGAGCACCTCCAAGGGCCGACCTGCACGCTCTTCGTCTTCAATGCTTTCTCGACCCATTCAAAAAAGTTTGTTCCATTCTATTACGGTAGAATATGAGGGGGATGCTTCCCCGTATATTTTAATTTCATTTGGAGTAAGTATTTCTTTTGTGAAGAAATTAATAACAGTTTGATACTCCATTTTGAATATGTCACAATATTCTACAAATAGCCTTCTGTATGCAATTATATCTGAACAAATGAGCACAGCAGAAGTTACAGCTGCAATTACTTACTTAACAGAATAGGTATGGCACCAGATAAGAATTTTGTGAAGGCGATTCTCCTTATCGGCGAGGCCGGAAACTTTGCACCTACCCCCTTGTATGTACAGGTCTAATCTTGGAATATTTTTAAATAAAAGTAATTTATCGAGAACGTGGTTTTCACCAAGAACAAGAATATGAAAGGTCTTCACTTTTTACTAATTACAAATAATTAAGCATTCGCACTTGCCGAATATCTACAGATATTCATAAATAAATATATTCACACATTATTAATATTTTAATTCAAGTTACTAACTTAAATAAAAGTTTTATTAGCTTTGTGGGCTCAGGCTAGAAGCTTACACTATTGGTATACTAATCAACAAAGGAAACGAATCATGGGAAACTACATAAGCATAAACACCACTAAAATCCAGTTCTAACCACATATAACCACGCCATCGGCACAGGAAATACACCAATAGATTGTTGCAAATCAATAGTTGGTGATTTGTTTTATTTACGAACGCTCTTTAACATATCAGGTCATCAGCGTTCCATTCAATTTAGGGCTAGAAACTGCCGATAAATTTTGCTCAGGAGCCTTTTTTCGGGCTTGAGGTTCTTTCTCGTGTTTTAAAACTACGACATGGGAACCCCGGCTTTACTTCCCTTCCGAAGGAAGTCATATTTAAGATTTTCACGCACGAAAGAATCCTGGCTTATACCCAAAACCGCCATCTCGTGTTTACGAGGCAAGTATGGTAATCACTATACCACCAGGACCTACCACTGTAGATCAAGTATACACGCTACAATCACATAACAGGGAACGAGCATTTATCTAAAGATAATAACACCTACATTATGTGATAAACTAAATCATAAGCACCAAGGGGAAGCTGAATTTTAAGATGACTTATTGGAAATTATTTAAATTAAAGTGGAATCAGCAGATAATCCAACAGAGTGTGTTCTTAATATTCCCTTGAAATCCCTAACTAAGTTGTAAGAGCAGTTTTTAGCAAATACGGAACTCTACTGACATAAGAAGTGAAACCTGGAGCACTCAGCAGTTGCCTCCAGGAGTTAATAATTATTATGTATGGAAATTAAAAATGATATCCCAGAAGTTTCATATAGTACAGTAGCTGTAGCATATCCTGGTCAACCACAGACATATTTTGTTTGCGGGAACACAAACCATATGAACAAAATTGACCACGACGAATTTCAATATTGAAATTACAGTCTCACAATACTCATCGATTGTTAAGTCATGCAATTAAAGGCAACGAATGTAACAAATTGAAAGATTCCAGATATATCTAAGAAAATATATGTAAACAAAACGAACTCATTTCAAAGCTCAAAATACCATGGAAATAAACATTAAAACTTTTTTTTTGAATGGTGTTTAACGCCCGTTTTTACTACTGGGGCATCACAGGCGATTAACATTGATGATACATGAGATGAAATGATATATTGGAAAAGGATTTTTTTAAGGAAGGAAACGTTCCAGGCTTAAGTTTAGGGTACCTCTCCGGCATTTGCCATTTATGAGGACTGAGGAAAACCTCGAAAAAATCTCCATCAGGAAGGACGGTTCTCGCGGGATTCGAACCCCAGACCTCCCGCTCACGTGGTCGTGCCTTAACGACCTCGGCTACCCGTGGCGGTACATTCAAACTTCTTTCATATACCATCTACAGAGAATAAAAGAACAATTCCAAGTGAATCCTTCTCAGTGACCCTCTAGATAATCATTCTGAAATCTCAGTCTAGAGTTTTGAAGAAGAAACTGCTGCAAAACCCACTGTTCACATCAAGAAAAATCCCCCTATATATATATATATATATATATATATATATATATATATATATATATATGTATAAAGTAACCAACTCGTACATTAGACGAGCAGTTGCAACCGTTAAGCACCTGTTAGAAGTATCACATCTAACTTTCCTCTGAACCAAACACAACTCAAAAGCCTCTATAAAAATTCAATGGGAACACCAGTCATTTTAAAAATGGCTTTTTTATACACAGATGGCCTTAAGAGCCTTGCTGAAACGTTTAAAACTTCACCCTTACTATAAAGATAAGGGAATTAAAAATTAAACTACTAAGATCGAAATCTTGGCTTACTAAACTTAACTCAGAGCTCAATACTTAAACGAACTTATAGCAAATCAAACTCAAAAGTCAAGTCATTTGCTAGAAGTGTGATTACTTCAATGGAATCTAAATGGATTTAATTCCCTGTACGAATTCCTACAAAAATTAATAGATTCACACCGCAATCGAATAATCTGTTTGCAGAAAACTGATTCAAAAATGATTCTGAAATAAACACAAGACAATGCTCCGCATACAACAAGAACCGTATCACTTATCTCCGTTCCAGTGGAGGGGTAAACAAGGAAGTGCCCGTTGTAACTAACTAAATTTGAATCAAAAGGACCATATCATTATTACTGGAATTCAGATTGGACACACTAAACTGACACGCTCGCATCTACTAAATAAAACAGCTCCTGCTGAATATAACATCTGTCACACCGTCATCTCCATATGACACATGCTTTCCGAATGTACACAATATCAACTTCAGAGAGTACAATATGACCTACCAGACCTTCAAGAAATCCTCAACTATCCATCTCAAGGAAAACGCTGTTTAAATTATTAAACTCAACAAATTTATATAATATAATATTCCTGATATTATATTAATGTTGAGTGTCTGCAATATAAACTTGTAATTCTGTAATTAACATTTGGAACAGGTATTATTGTGCCCCCACAGTTGGGTGCCAATTTGAAACAGGTATTATTGTGCCCCCACAGTTGGGTGCCAATTTGGAACGGTTTGTATTGTGCCCCCACAGTTGGGTGCCAATTGGAACGGTTATTATTTTGTGTCCCCACAGTTGGTCGACAATTTGGAACGGTTATTATTTTGAGGGTTCCAGTATAGGGGGGACGATGGATGTGTTCTCAGGGTAAATTTGGACTGTTTTTAACGACTTGAAAGTCGTTAGGGGGGGAAGGAGATTGTTCGGTGTATTAATACGTCCGGCACTGTTTGAACATTTACTTTATTTAATAATTTGGCAGGTTACTTCCTGACGGCTCGTAGCTGACCTCACTACACACTTAGACTGGCTTCCTGAGTGAATATCTGGATGTCTGAATGTCCCTCTGAATCTATTAATGTGTCTACCGAAAGCGTGAATTCCCGAGTGCCCCTCTGACTTCTGTACTCTAGTTTTTCTACTACATCGCCACGCCTTTCGCTAAATTAAATTCCCTCGTATTTTATCTATTTCTGTGTTAAATGTTCATCATTGGCTAGAATTATTCTTTCCCCCCTGATCTAAGGTCTTCCCACGAACTTGAATTTTCCCAGAACAAGCTGTCATAAATTTCGGCCCTTTCCTTACATTCTGATTTCTATTGAAAATCTTTTGCCTTGCTTAGTTTGTAGATTCCTAAATGTTCCCGGAGATAACGCACGTGTTTTCGGCTTTCCTGTAATAAAACATTTTCGTCTCCGTTCTGACATTTTCATTTTCTCTTAAATTATTGCTACCTCTGACTTTGTTAAATACTGTCCCGTTACGGCCACATGTTTCTCTTATTGTCAACTCCTAAGTATTTCCTGGGTAGAAGGTTCGTGACCTAACAAAAGATAGTTTACCCTTTCTTCAGCCTTGCCTAAGGAGCGGTCGGTCAGTCAGTGGAGAGTCAGGTACATATTCGTCTTTCTCACAGATTTTACACAAAATGTATACAAAACTCTTTTGTATGTTACAAATTACAAATTATTTCTATTTCTATTATACCTATCTCTAAATGATTTTCTTATACCTATACATAACAATTATCCTTATAAAATATAATGCCTTTATAAATATAACTCTGTAGCCTCAGGTTATAAAATTAATATAGGCAGCATTATTTCCTGCTTCAAATGCCCCTGTAATTAGATTTTGTTGTGGTAACACAACAAAATATGATTACACAGTCCCGTGAGATTATTACTATCTCATTATTGCAGAGTTATATTCTTATTTTCTTAATACTATATTTACACACTTGAATCATATAGGTTTTCTATCTGTGACACATATACTTGCATTTCGAGCCTATTGTTCATTGTTCTTTATTGTTCTTGGCTCTGATATGAGTGTTATTTTTCTTTGATGAGTTATACATTTAACTTTTAGTCTAAGCTGTCGCATACAAGCTTTGAAAATATATTTTTCAATGTTTATGGTATTATCTGTGTAGCTGATACGACTTGCATTTTTATTTTTTTTCACTTTTGCACATCTGTCTGCACTAAGTATGATTCACTGCACTTTTTATTTGTTTATTTATTTATTTTCACTTCACTTGTTTTTCACTTAGCACCTTTGTTCGCGTATCAACGCCACTGCTATACCATCTTATATATATATATATATATATATATATATATATATATATATATATTTATATGCATTATATTCTAGCATACGAATGTTTATAATTTACAATATACCCTGAGGGTTTCTGCAAGTTAGTTTCATTATAAACTATTCTTATATTATTCATTACTTATGCTAATTACAGTGTGAATGTTGAAATTTTGGCTGTTATTCAAATAAACAAGTTCACATCCTAGCTAATTTATCCAATGGACTTTTGACATTAATCCTTAAAAGTATTACATCACATATATTACATGAAATTTGTTACAATTACAGTTTATTCAAATGCATTTAACCCAATAGCTACACCTACATCATACCTTACTTAATGAACTTATTCTTGACGGTCTGTTATTCAATTTTTATATTTTTACCATTAATATTTCAATAGCACATTCATATTGTTAAGTTTTATATTTTGAATCTTGGCTTTATTAATTGACAACCAGATAACTTGTAGTACGTAAAGAAATTAAATTTGCAATCCGTTAATAACTTAATCCTTTATCCAAAAATACACATTAATGGAAGTTCTATAGCCTTGCATATATTTTTAATGGCTTTTAACTACATCACTTATTAATCATTGGTCATATTTCTTTTTTCATAAACTTCTAATTTGCTATCTAACTTCACTTTTCATCAATCATCCATTATACTTCTTGTAAGACACTTAATAACATTACAGGTAACAAATAGGTGATTCTATTCGTATATCTATATGGGAGAATTTTCCATCCCATTTCACAGCTCAATTCACTACAGATTTTAACTACATTACTATTCATTAGATATCTTGGATCGTTTTATGAAGCTATCTTAGGTAAATGCTACATTACACGAGAATTATTCATCGACGACTTCGTTACTTTCTTTATCTATTTTATTCATTACTTCATTTTCTTCCCCTATTACATTATTTGTCTACCTTTCATTTTTCTCATTTCACTTTATTCTGCTTCCTTATTTGCCCTTTTATTTTTAACCGCAGCATCATAATTAATATATTTCTTCTCGTTACTTGATTCACTTTACTTTCTATTACCCCTATCTGCTTCCTTATTGAACGTCACCAAGATATATAATTTTAGCTTCTTATTCATTTATCTTTCTTTAGCATGCTTCTGCTTAGTCTATTATTTCTTAAACCCTCTAATTTCAATTATTTACTTTCCTATAAGATTCCCTCTGTAATGTTACTAATGTCTTATCAAACTTTTAATGTATTGAATTCTCTCTGGAATGACTTGATTTATCTTATTTTGTTACTCTCTTAATTCGCCATTATTATAATATGATTACCTAATTCCCTATGTGAGGTTAGTAATATGTTTTATTAAGCCTTCATCTTATTTTGAATTTTCTTCCACTAGATTGCATTTATTTTATCTCTTTACCCTTTTAATTCACAACTACCTATTTTCCTGTATGAAATCATAACGTTAATATTTTATTTCCCGAAATTCAAGCACCTTGCAATATTTAATTTTTTTTTTTGACATGATTACAATTACTTTATTTCTTTACTCATTTAATTTATAACTATTTATCTTTATACCTGGTTGCTTGGAGTTATTAACTTTCTTGTTTCTGTTACTTATGTTTTCATCCTATATTGAATTTTATTTCGAATTATCTTTGGCAATTTTGTAATTATTTAATCTTTTTTAAACTGTTTTCATTTTTCATTATTTATTCTCCTAACTGATTATGGGTATTACAACTAGCCCTCTTATTTACTCCTATTCTTAACATTTTGTTTTACAATACTTTTACCTTAATTAGCTATAAAATTGTATTAGCTTTCCTATCTTATCAATCTTATGTGTACATTTATTTACATTCTCAACCTTATATCAATCAGTTTATTCATCCTACTTTCTTTTTACATTCTTGTATTGATTTCTCTTTGGGATCCGAGTTGAACTTTAATGCTCCATGGAGGTCTCCATTGGCGTGGCTCGGTCCTGAGTTCTGCTATTTGTTCTTTCGCGAATTCTAAGGGATTCTGAACACTTGCATTTATGCAATTTATTTCGGCTTGGGGTTTCGCAATTTTTGCCTCAAAATATTTACCTAAATATTTCTTAATCAAACAGACTTGTGCCCCTGTCCCGTGATGTCTTTGGATCGATTCCTGATCACTAATTTGTTTTCCTTCTACTTTTTCTTGGCACATTAACTGCTCCCGACTTCTACTTTCCTGGAGTTCTTTGCATCGTTCTCCTATTTCTAAGTTTGTTTCCTTATTACTTATCGTTTTTCCCTCTGGCTCTATTTGACTATTGTCATTTATTTCCCCTAACTTCTCGCCATCGTCTTTCTCGGTCTCTATTTGCTGTCTATCAAATGTAGGTTCCCCGTAATTTTCTTCTAATTCTATTTCTATATCTATACTATGTTCTACGTTTAATTCCTGGATCTGCTTAATTTGTACATCTTCAATTAACTGATTATTAACTTCGCTAATGGCTTCTACCTGTGACGGCTTTATCTGCTTTGTATTCTCTTTCATCTTGTCAAACACTTTATCCAGTTCTTGTGTTAAGCCATCCCTTAGTTCTAGATTGACCTGCTTTATAGATTGTTCGACGCTATCCAATAGTTCTTGCTTCCTCTTCTCTGCGTTCTTCTCTATCTTGTCTAACTTATTAAATAGTTCTCTCATCATAGAGATTAATCTATCATCCCTATCCATACTACTCGACTCTTCTGAGGCTTTGCATGCATTAACTTTGTTTTCATTCCTTTGGCCTACGTTCTCCTGATAAGTTCCCTGATCTATTTCTGTGGGCTCACTAACTGGCAGTTCATTTTCTACTCTGTTTTCAGCCATTTTTGCCTATCACTTATAATTAACATGAAATGACTAATACAATTTTCTTATATAAATTAATTGTGCAATTCAGTTTTTCTCTACCTTATTTTCCGCTTTTTCGGTCGTCGGTCGCATGATGTTCTTGTAGTGGGGTCCGGTCAGAAGTTCTTGTAGTGATGTCCAGTTACCAGCTTCGTCGGTGTTTGTTCCTGATCGTAAACCTTGTGCTTACGGTCGGTCTCTCCGTGCTGTCGGCTGATCACCTGCTTGGACTGCCCGCCGTCGCTCTCCATGTTGTCTCGGCCGCTCGCTCGTGTCCCTGTGTCGAAGTTCCCTATGCTCTCGGTTTCTCCTCCAGGTCTGCGAAGTTGAAGATCTCTTCTTTCTCGTTGGCGAATGCTGAATCCATACTTCCTTGTTCACGAATGCCGGTCTTTTCTTCCTGTCCACGAAATGCCGAATCTACACTTCCCTGTCCACGAAAGCCCCAAAGTTGGTAGCGCCAATTTGGAACAGGTATTATTGTGCCCCCACAGTTGGGTGCCAATTTGAAACAGGTATTATTGTGCCCCCACAGTTGGGTGCCAATTTGGAACGGTTTGTATTGTGCCCCCACAGTTGGGTGCCAATTGGAACGGTTATTATTTTGTGTCCCCACAGTTGGTCGACAATTTGGAACGGTTATTATTTTGAGGGTTCCAGTATAGGGGGGATGATGGATGTGTTCTCAGGGTAAATTTGGACTGTTTTTAACGACTTGAAAGTCGTTAGGGGGGGAAGGAGATTGTTCGGTGTATTAATACGTCCGGCACTGTTTGAACATTTACTTTATTTAATAATTTGGCAGGTTACTTCCTGACGGCTCGTAGCTGACCTCACTACACACTTAGACTGGCTTCCTGAGTGAATATCTGGATGTCTGAATGTCCCTCTGAATCTATTAATGTGTCTACCGAAAGCGTGAATTCCCGAGTGCCCCTCTGACTTCTGTACTCTAGTTTTTCTACTACATCGCCACGCCTTTCGCTAAATTAAATTCCCTCGTATTTTATCTATTTCTGTGTTAAATGTTCATCATTGGCTAGAATTATTCTTTCCCCCCTGATCTAAGGTCTTCCCACGAACTTGAATTTTCCCAGAACAAGCTGTCATAAATTTCGGCCCTTTCCTTACATTCTGATTTCTATTGAAAATCTTTTGCCTTGCTTAGTTTGTAGATTCCTAAATGTTCCCGGAGATAACGCACGTGTTTTCGGCTTTCCTGTAATAAAACATTTTCGTCTCCGTTCTGACATTTTCATTTTCTCTTAAATTATTGCTACCTCTGACTTTGTTAAATACTGTCCCGTTACGGCCACATGTTTCTCTTATTGTCAACTCCTAAGTATTTCCTGGGTAGAAGGTTCGTGACCTAACAAAAGATAGTTTACCCTTTCTTCAGCCTTGCCTAAGGAGCGGTCGGTCAGTCAGTGGAGAGTCAGGTACATATTCGTCTTTCTCACAGATTTTACACAAAATGTATACAAAACTCTTTTGTATGTTACAAATTACAAATTATTTCTATTTCTATTATACCTATCTCTAAATGATTTTCTTATACCTATACATAACAATTATCCTTATAAAATATAATGCCTTTATAAATATAACTCTGTAGCCTCAGGTTATAAAATTAATATAGGCAGCATTATTTCCTGCTTCACATATTGTCGCGATATGACTACCAATGTAATTTAAAACTTGATAAAATACATGAACAGAAAGAAATTGAGTAATTTCTCACACATGTACCGTCAGCAATCGGCGAGAAAATGGAGACAGTTCATGACGATTCCGCAAAAACGAACAATATTTGAAGTTTTCACTCCTATCTCAAACTGCCTACTTTTTTCTTGAAAGTACTAACTCAAATTGGATTAACTATAACCAATATCTGTAGAGGGATAAAATACGTTTAAGAGAATGTTATGATTATCAGATTTTGCCGGATATGGTGATTTATTAAATAACATTTCTTTTTAAAGTGAAAGTAGTTCCCTGCCTTAGCACTTAAGAGGCAATTACTGTAAAAGTAGGCATGTGGAAATACATTTTTTGGGTTACTCAGCATGCATTAGATATTAGGAAATAATCTTAACAAGAAATATCTTATCTCATGTACCAATGTGTACAAATATAATGAAAAATAATTTAGAATCTTCCTTTATGTAAATTCACAAATGATTGAAAAGAAATTTTAATTAGTATGAAATAGTCACTGAAGAATAAATTAGTTGTATTGAGAAAGATTTTTGGAGATCGTGAGCATATATCCAAAGTAGAAAGTTTTTTATGGAAGGTAAAAATGAAATGGAATTGAGCAGTTGAAAGATGTTTATAACTTTCAAAATATAAATGATAAAGAATATCTGTATGATTATGAAAAAAGGTTATAATCCTGGGGATGGTTGGGAGTGAAATTATCGTATATTAAATGTAATTAATTATTGAGCTTAAGATATTGGAAATTGCTCTAAAAGGTAATGAATATAGCATTATACTCGGTATTCGAGAAATAAAAGATTTAGTAGTTTGTAGAGTTGTAGCTAGCTGATAAAATAAAGATACAGGTAGAGCAATTGAAATATTTATTTTGGTACCTTGGATTGGGTTGCATCCTGATCCCCTGCAATTCCGGTTGATGATGAACCGGGAACTGGGTGCTGACGC
Source organism: Metallyticus violacea (assembly GCA_030762175.1). Taxonomy (NCBI): domain Eukaryota; kingdom Metazoa; phylum Arthropoda; class Insecta; order Mantodea; family Metallyticidae; genus Metallyticus; species Metallyticus violacea. The sequence goes on from CM060831.1 coordinate 45,893,538, forward strand.
AATCAAGGTGGAAATTTTGTACTTTGATTAATTGTTTAGAACTTAGGTAAAGATGTTAGCATTTAAATTTATTATTGCATTAATAATTGTTGTAATAGGGAGGACTTACACTTCAAAATACACTTAGTATTTTAATTGATTTATAATTACTTACTAATATTGCAGAAACTACAGTTTCTATGTTCCAGTGCTGATGTTTGGAACAGAAAAAATATAAGTAAAGATGGGGTGTCTCACAGTATTAAGTATTGCAGAAGGATAAGTCATATAAACATCACTTCAAAAAGTGCTAATAAATAACTAAACAAAAGAAATGGAGACACATTTGTTCTTATGAACAGTACAAGTATTGCAGTGCTAATACATATTTTTTTCCTAAAAAACTCGTTGGGCTTGTTAGAAAACTATATACTTGATATTTCCAAGATTATGAAGATGGGACAGAAGTCACTGCCTTAACAGAGAATATGATGATGCCATGTAAATAAAAAATATTCATCTTTAATCATCGTGTTTGAATCTAGCTCATTTTCATTTAGCTTATCAATGATTAAATACCTAATCTCAACCGCACTGTTATTAGCATTGTTCTGGAAGGTGTAACTAATAATAATAATAAAATCTTATTAAATACCTTACAACACTTTTAACTACAGAAATTCTGTCCTTAAAAAGATTGATTTGTCAACATTTTTCATAACTGAAAGAACAAATGAGAAAAACGATTATAAAACTGTTAAAATGTATTGTTATTGTTTTATTCTGCCCTAATAAACTACAGTTTTATTGTATGCAGTAATTTTTTTATCAAAATGTTCAATTAAAGTTAAATGCTCAAAACTGAAGAACTGAAGAACTGCCACAGTGAATGTATATCTGTGTTATTTATAGCCCGGGCACTGTTCCCTCGTTGTTGCTGAGCTCACTAAAACTGTAATATTATGACGATATACGTTATACACGCACCAACGATGGAACATAACAAATTGGAATTGACTGTAAAGAATCCTGCTGCACTGAACTTAAGTTTTGTATCTCTGAGCTGTTGTGAGAAGGCTTGAAGCTCGGAAAATGTCATCTGATCCTCAGATAGTCTCAGCTTCAATCGCTGAACTATCACCGAAGTACGACGAGCTTCATTGCTAGTAAATTGATACGAAAGTGAAACAAACATAAGCTTCATTAGGTACCATAAGGCAAATATGATGTTACTCAGAACCAATTGCAAGTCGAAGCTTATGTGTTGAAAACTCCAAAAGACAATATATGTATGAGTAACCAGAGCAAAAAAATTCCCAGTTGTATCAAAGAGCATAAAGAGTCCATATATGCAATTCAGTGTCTCGCCGATATCAAATAGCGTTCCATAAATTTCACGGTAACATCGAATTCTTGAGTAACGTGCTTGCGGCCAAGAGGTGTGGGTGTTATAAGGCAATGAAAGAACGTTCTCTTGTTTTGCTCTTACATGATTGGGGTAGGCGTATTTTCTTTGAAACAGCATGTAGTGATCAGAGACGATGTTCACTTGATCTGCATTCCTGTCGAAGTTCTCTTCTTTATCCAGTTGATAATTCAACGTTGCAAAACGGTGCCTTAGTATCAGATGAATGCCAAGCAACTGCAAGTTCATGATGTCATTAATTACAGCAACAGGACCGATTAACAGCGTCAGTCGTACATAATTCCAGACATAGCTCGCATATGAGTAGACTGCTATATGACAAATCAACACACACGACAATTGTACAAACAAGAACTTTTTCGTATGTCTATAGACACGGTGAAAGTGTTTATGTAGCAATACAGAGTCCACGGCTGATACTTTTTCAAATATTCTTACCATGCGGTTCCAGTGCTTGGTTGTCAGCAGCAACATAAAACCCAGAGTGCCGTAATAGTGAACGCTAATCGAAATGATATGAACTGGCTTAAGCTTTTTGTGGTTTTGTTGATGCATAAACCAGAATTCAATCTCCTGCTCTAAATAGTACGAGACGGAAGTAAAGAGAACAATGAATACGAAAAACGTCCACACTAAACTGCGTACCATGACGACTTCTGCATTGTTTATTTTTTTGAGTTTATAAGGCGCCAAACCTGTCACTCTCGAGAGGACATACAGCGGTCGAATTGAGGAGCAGAAGTCTAGGCGAACCGTTCCAACGTTCGTTCTGGACCATGCGAATTGAGGTTTAGGAAATATCTTCATGTTTCTTGCAGCTCAAGAAACTACCTTTGTGAGAGATAAATTGTTCCTCGTTTCACAGAACTGTGCGGTGTGGCCAATAACCACAGTGTTAACAGAAATATGAATTCCTAATAAATTTCAGAAATGTGCTGTAGGCAAATGCAGAAAAGGGAAAAAATGAGAATACTCCATAAGTTTTATTGCGTGTGAGTTAAATTGACATATACGAATAAGTTGTTGTGTTTTATTAATCTGTCATGTACATGAAAGTACATCTTAACACCCCTCTTACTTTAGCTAATATTATTCTTGTGTAATATTAGAAAAGTAAGTAACTAATGATGCACTGACTAGCAGTGCGCAAATAGATGATTGTGTTAGGAGTAACCAAAGCGACATAGCTAAATGACAGCCTACAACATTTATTAGCATCATAAACTTTTGCTTTTGAATAAATAATGAATGAATTAGATCAATTTGTCAGTACCCTCTCTCTATAATTTGGACGTATTTCAGTTTATATCATTATTCTGCTAAAAAAAAAAAAAAAATTCTCCATGCTTGAGCATTAGACATTAGGTATTATATTTTTGTATTGTAGAAAAAAAAAACTCATGCACATTTAGTTATTTAAATAACCCTTTACACTAGCAGTTTTTCAGTTGTTGCTACCTCTAATTTGTAAGTGGAAAACCAATTTTATTTAATTTATTATAAAGTCGTAAGGAAGCATTAATGGCATTAAAAAGTTGCATAATTAACTTTTTAGAATGTTCAAACAGCAGACAGAAAATCTCAAACAAGGAATTAAATTCTATTTATTTTAATATGAATGTATCTATTTGTTTGCTTTCTTGTTGACGTAAGAATAACATATAAGAATAACTTAGAAAAATGCTTGAAAAAATTTAAGTGTGCATTATATGTGATTGGTAAATAGGACTCATTATAAAGGAGACAATTTTTCCGGAACAAGTAATATGAATTAGTATCAGGGAATACAGTGCTATTTGAAAGGTTGTTATATTATTATCATGTGTTTGTAAGATACAAAAATTTAAAAGTCACATGTGCTGTAGAGCATAATAGATCTTGTAAAGAGTTTCTTTCTGATTGTGAGTGCTTTCAAAACGTGGCAACTGAACAATACATTACAGTAGCTTGATGACCAACATGGAGCAGTGGCAGTGCTGGACTTTGCTGGCAGATAGGAAGGAGAAGGAGGGAGTAGTTACACTTTTAAACAAAGCGAAACAGCCCAGTATGGAAGAGGCGGAAAACCGAGAAGGGGGGAGTAGGGGGACATGATTCACAATTTTTGTGGAAATTTTTGTACATATATGTGTGCCATTTATGTACTTTTCTACTATTTTCTTTTCTGTTTATTTTTTATAACTATTTAAAATTATTATATATTTTTAGATTTATTTATTTCATTATTATACATTTTGTTTATCTCTTAAGGGTTAAATATTGGTTTGTGCAATTTTATCTGTTTCCTAGTACATTGGGAAAGCAAGTACGGTCCCAGGACTCGTGCAACATCGGTTAGTTAGATATGTAACAAATATATTTCGTAAATAAATTACCTACTACTAGTACTACTACTATTACTACTACTACTACTACTACTACTACTACTACTACTACTACTACTACTATTACTATTACTACTACTACTACTACTACTACTACTATTACTATTACTACTACTATTACCATTACTACTACTACTATTACTATTATTACTACTATTACTATTACTACTACTACTATTACTACTACTACTATTACTACTACTACTACTACTACTATTACTATTACTACTACTACTACTATCATTACCACTATCACTACCACTACCACTACCACTACCACTACCACTACCACTACTACTACTACTACTACTACTATTACTACTACTACTACTATTACTATTACTACTACTACTACTACTACTACTACTACTACTACTACTACTACTACTACTAAATTTTGAGATATTTAAGCAATGTTGATGTTGAAGAGATAGGTTTCTAGATATTCACAGAATAAGTAAAATGATCGACAGAAGGTATTCTGACGCAGTGACCATGGAACAACAAATTAACTTTATAAATAAGTACTTGCTTTATTTATTCCATTTTATCATGTCTTTTCTAAAAAAAATGATTTTCTCCAAAATAAAGTTTGGCATTGCACAAAATTGTATTTTAATTACAAAAAGGAAGCAATCGGTTCAACGATTTCCTTTTACAACCTCCTTGATCTAGTGGTTGGCATTCGATCTTCCATACCAGTTGAGACATTTTCTGAGTTTAGGAGGTTTGGAATCACTGTAGTAATTCCAGAACTTCTATTATATCGAATGTAATTCAATGCAAACTAACTCAAAGATTATCTTCCTTCGTACTTTAATTATACTAGGATTGTCAAATCAAAAATCTGGTGAGGTTGAAAATTTGCTCTCTTGCTTCTAATTTGTGTCGCAAAAATATTTATCTTTTATTTAGGAACTGCTGGAAAACAAAACAATTATTAATGTACTCTAGGCGGCCTGAAGTTTCCATTCCTGCATTCAGACATTTTCCTCTGCAGAACATCATATTTACATCGTGTTTGCTGTCGTTCATTTGCTGTTCAACTCACTTTTACTAAATTAATCGTGCAAAATAATTTTATTGTTTCCAAAAATTAGTACAGATTTGGATATGAATGATGAGTGTAAAAATGTAGTTTGGAAACTTTCACATGCATTGGTGCAAAATGTTTATCATTCTCCCAGATACGAGGTGCAAATGGCACTGATTTATCCATGTTGTTTTCTACCAAAGTTTCATAATATGTATTGTTCCTTTCGTTTTCATACTTTGTCGGTCCTGGTGGTCTAGTAGTAACCGTACTTGCCTCGTAGACCCAAGATCGCGGCCAGAATCGATGGATTTTTTTCGGGCAAAAAACCCTATGTTTGGCTTCTTTCGGAAAGGAAATAAAGCCGTGGGTCCCATGTAGTACATTTATGGCATGAAAAGGAACCTCAAGCCTGAAATAAGAGGTCTCTGTGCAAAATTTATCGGCCGTTTCATTCTGGATTGAATGGGATGCTGATAATTGAAATGTTAAAGAGTGTCCGTAAATAAACCAAATCGATCAGTTTTTCTGTTGTTCTCGTTCTATTTCTTCTCTCAGCTGCATCCTTTCCGCCCGAAGACTACCATTATGTATCTTCTTCTGTTAATTTCGTTACCTTCTTCTGATTCAAGTGGGGTATTATCTTCTTCATCTTCTTGTTTTTGAATGGAATCTTCTTGTATATATCTTTCTTGCTTTCTCTGATTCTCTGGGGTCTTCTAGGGTAGTATCTAAACGATTTCTTACAGATTTGATCTCTTATTTGATTTATATTGTTTATATACTATTCTGCTATTTTTCACAATATTTAATTTGTTATATCATTCAATATCCTAAAATCATTTTTATCTCTAATGATATTCCAAACGTATATCCCTGCAAGTAGCCATCTTTCCTCACCTACAATTGACTGGTATTCAGGGCATACGAAAGAAAAATGTACCAGTGTATCGATTACGTGACAAACCGTACATGTATTGTTTGATTTTAATTTAAATCTTTGAAAATATGAAGGACATGGACCTTATCCTGTTACATAATGTACTAATCCCTTGCTAGGTTGAATATGTTTGAGTCGAAATCTTTGCTTAGTGGATCGGAAGATTACATGCATTCTTTTAACTTCTTTTATTTCATCTCATTCTTGTTGTCATATTTGTAATAAAGATTCTTTGATTTATTTTTTATTTTTTTTTATTTCGCAATAATGTCCATTGTTTTTAATTATTTTGTTTTTAAGCCAACATGAGGCTGTTCTTAAGCTATTAATTACTCAATTGGCCATATACTCAATATTAATAATAGTCCCATTGTAGATGTGGAAAATGCCCCTGTACATCTCACCAACATTTTTCTTTATAAATTCCTAAGAGTAGTCTAGAATATATCTCGCATGCCTTTTCTCCTCCCCAAGCTCTTCTTCGCTACAAAGATGCTATTGTGATACATTTATTCCGTCAGTTTGTATATTGAAATATTTTTTTCCTGACAGAAAGAACGAAATTGAAATGGAAAGTGACAAATCAGATGGGAAGTTTGAAGTTTGTTTGAAATTGTGCCAGAAGGAAGAGTCAGTGCCGAAATCAAGTTGTGTTGTTAATTTACCGGGTTAATAATAACTTTGCTGAATTGACAGTAGGATGCGCTTTAAGGGATCCTAGTAGTTGGCAACCTATTGCTAATAATTTATTAAAACTCATAATTCAGATGGTTCTTAATATGAACTTTCCTAAAGATGTCAATGGAAGATAATTTCCCACATCACAATTTATGAGACTTTAACTAATGGCGAAAATGTTCAAAGAACTTGTTTAATTTATTCCGAAAAATCCAATAGTGTTATTTTTTGTTGCAAGTTTGTTGCTTTGAAGAAAAAGAAATTAGCAGATAGTCAGGGGTTTTCAATTAGATTGACGACATCTAGCCACTTATTTGACAAGGCATGAAACAAGTGCAGAACACATGCAGAACTGTAAAACGTGATATGAACTAAAAACGCACCTTTGCAATAATTGTACAATTGACAAAGAATAACAACGGCATTTTGAATCTGAAAAGAAGAAGAAGATGGCGGGCTATCATTGAAAGAAACGTTTCAATTGTACAGCTTTTAGTAGGGCAATATTTAGCTTTCAGAGGTACAAATGACAAATTATACGAAACAAATAATGACAATTTTTAAAGGATATAAAAATGTTGAAAATTTGATCATATTATTTCAAGTATGTCAATGACAACACATTCTCAAACTGCTAAAAGCCTAATTACTTAAGCCATGCTTTTCAAAATTAAATGCTATCTGTTTTAGCAATAGGATTGAATAAAAAATTTAGGAACTTATAAAGAAAGAAATTCTTTCTCGACTGCAAGCTAACCACACTGAACAAATATGATTTGTAATAAGAATTGTTAATAATGGCACTTCTGATCTTGCATTTCGAGAATTATTTCTTGCATTTTATTATGTTTCAGATACTTTAGGAGAAGGTTTACCTTCTTCTTAAGTGAATACTTTCCAGATTATGAATTAGATGTTCAAAATATGCAGTGATAAGGATTTGATAATGGGGCAAATATGCGTTAAGTCCGGTGACATGCAAAACAATGTAAAGGATATCAATCCTAGAGCATTTTTTGTGTCCTATGCATCTAATTGTAACAATGGTGCCAAATTAACATTACAAACAGTTGATTTTGTAATATTAACCAAGAATTGAATGCGTTGTCCTCTGCATTCCTTTGTAGGAGGGATCTACTCAAAAGCAATATGACCAGATTAATATTAAAGTCTGTAAGGAACACAAGATGGGAGAGTAGATCAAAAGCAATGCGATTTCAAGTTAAGTCTTGAAATTTTTATATGACATAATAGTCAGAGACATGAAAACAAGGCGTACTGATCAGGTTACATCTTACAAGTTCATTTACTTAACTGTTATATGAAATGATATTATGTCAAAGTTGATGTCATAAGTAAAATAGTACCCTTAATCCAACATAAATAAACATCTAAAAGTTTTCAGTGATTTTGTTAAATTTATAATTCAAGCCAGGTAGAATGAAACGTTTAATGCATATGTTAGTCACGCAGAAATATGGGCAAAGAGGTTAATATACAGGGTGCCCATTAATGAAAGCATTTTTTAAAATAATAAAACACATCATTTATTTGAAAAGTGCTAATATTATTAAGTCAATATGAAGCGCAAACAATGCCATTAAGCATGAAACAAAACATCAGGCAAATGTTCTCCATGGCTTCGTTTGCACACTTTCACTCTTTTGGGAAAATTTTCAACGACTTTAGAGCAAAGTTCTTGCTGAATTTCACCTATGACACGTCTAATTTCTACCTTGAGTTGAGGGATGGTTCCTCAAAAAATGGTCACGTGGTGTTAAATTACACATCTCGATGACTAATTTTGGTCGCTTTTGCGGGAGAGATAAATGTTAGACATTGCAAATGATCCGTCGACTTTAGTTTTTGTATTAGTTCTATCTTAAAAGTATGCATATGGAGATCATTTGTTAAAATTCGCCGCAAACTGCTTCTCGGAATGGTTAATTGTTGAGAACGGCATCAAATCGACTTAATTGGACTCGTAGCAACTCTGTGTCTGACGAGGACAACATTCTCTGCCGATCGACAAAAAGGTCCAAGTGATTTGGTGATCTCTATTGATCCTGTTATCTTCAAACTTCCCTACCAGTCTCTACACTGTTGACACATCAGGTGCATTTCGTCTATCAAATATTACATGAAATCTTCGAACGATCTCTGTATAACATTCATGTACTTAAAATGTACTTTCACAATTTGAACACCGCCTGTGGTGCCTCAGTAGTAAAAACGGGCGTTAAACACTACTCAAAAAAAAAAAAAAAAAAAAAAAAACAATTTGAACGCATTGATCCTTCGTGTATCGCTCCATTTTGAACGCATTGAACGCATCATTTCCTAATTTGTTTATAGCTTTGAGAATCCTTCCCCCCCCCCCCTTATCAGTAAGGGTAGCAGCGGGTGAAAGGCTTTTTCCAAAATTCAAACTTTTAGAGCAACAGTGACTCAAGAAAGGTTTAATGATATAGATTGTTATTTATAGAAAATGAATTGTGTGAAATATTAGACTTATCAAATGTTATTGATGACCTTGCAAATAAGAAAGCAACAAGAGCACTGTTTTATTAACGTTTGATACTTTATGTATACTTTATGTATTTACAAACTTGTAATAAATATTGTAGTCTGTACTGTGTGCAAACTATTTTATTGATTTTCCTTTATCATTTCTATGGTCATGTCATAAAAACATACTAATTGTTTTTCATGGGACGAGCTAAGCTGTAAAAGTACTCGATATATGCATTGTTTAGGGCGGCGAATTATATCTAGCACGAAAGCGTCTAACAACCCAGAACTGACTCTGGGAATAGGAGCCTTAATGAGTATGATGATGTGACAAAAATTCATCTTTAAGCACTATGTTTCCATCATACTGGGTTTCAGTCAGCCTATTTATGATTAAATTACTAATCTCAACGATATTGTAACCAATATTGTTCTGGATATATCTAACTACAGAAATTTACACCTTAATTCAGTTTAATTAGCAAACATTTTCATCATTGAAAGAACAAACGAGGACAGCAACGATGCTTATTTTCCAAGTGAAATGTTTTTATTTATTTTTCTGTAGTAATACATTCAAAGTTAGTTGGTCACAACTTTATACTCAGAAAATTTTCTCTATACGTCAATTAAAGATACATATTCAAATAAAAAGTTCTGTCACAGGGAAACTCTACAGATGTGTACCATTTCTAACAAAGGAATTGTTTTTTCATTGATGCTGAGCTCACTCAAACTGTATCATTATGACAATGTATGTTATGCACGCACCAACAACGGAACATAACAAATTCGAATTGACTGTAAAGAATCCTGCTGCACTAAACTCATGTTTGGTATCTCTGAGCTGTTGTGAGAAGGCTTGAAGCTCGGACAGGGTCATCTGATCCTCTGATAGTCTCAGCTTCAATCGCTGAACTATCACCGAAGTGCGACGAGCTTCATTGTTAGTAAACTGACACGAAAGTGAGACAAGCATAAGCTTCATTAGGTACCAAAAGACAATAAAGATGTTACTTAGAAAATGTTGCAGATCGAAGTGTTCAAGTCCCAAAATCCAAAAGATAGCATATGTAAAACTAACAAGATAAAAGAAACTCCCACCTATATCAAAGAGCATGAAGAGTCCATATATGGAGCTCACTGTCTCGCCGATATCAAATACCGTTCCATAAACTTCACGGTAACATCGAATTCTTGAGTAGCGTGCTTGCGGCCAAGAGGTGTGGGTGTTACAAGGCAATGATAGAACGTTCTCTTGTTTTGCTTTTACATGATTAGGGCAAGAGTAATTTCTTTGAAACAGCATGTTGTGATCAGAGTCGATGTTTGCTTGTTCTGCATTCCTGTCAAAGCTCTCTTCTTGATCCAGTTGATCGTTTAACGTTGCAAAACGGTGCCTCAGTATCAGATGAATGCCATGCAACTGCAAATTCATGATGTCATTAATTACAGCAACAGGACCGATTAACAGTATCTGATGCACATGCTTCCAGATGTAGCTTCCATATGAGTAGACTGCAATATGAAAAATCAACACACACGACAATTGTACAAACAAGAACTTTTTCGTATGTCTATAAACAAGGCGAAAGTGTTTATGTAGCAATACAGAGTCCACGGCTGATACTTTTTCAAATATTCTTACCATGCGGTTCCAGTGCTTGGTTGTCAGCAACAACATAAAACCCAGAGTGCCGTAACAGAGCACGGAAGTCGCAATGATGTGAACTGGCTGAAGATTATTGTGGTCTTGTGGATGCATAAACCAGAATTCAATCTCCTGCTCTAAATAGTAAGAGACGGAAGTAAAGAGAATAATGAATACGAAAAACGTCCACTCTGAGCTGCGTAGAATGACGGCTTCTGAGTTGTTTATTTTTCTGAGTTTATAAGGCGCCAAACCTGCCACTCTCGAGAGCACATATAGAGGTCGAATTGAGGAGCAGAAGTCTAGGCGAACCGTTCCAACGTTCGTTCTGGACCAGGCAAATTGAGGTTTAGGAAACATCTTCATGTTGTCTTGCAGCTCAAGAAATTACATTTGTGAGAGATAAATTGTTCCTCGTTTCACAGAACTGTGCGGTGTGGCCAATGACCGCAGTGTTAACAGAAATATTAATTCCTAGTAAATTTTAGAGCTATTATACTCTAATTCGGAATCAGACACTCTGGCGGAAACATGGGAATACTCCAGAAGCTACGTTGATGTGAGTTAACTCACACATACGAATAAGCTATTGAAATTTATTAGTCAGTTATATAGACAAAAGCACGCAATTGCATGATTACACACCCCTTCATTTATCTACTGTTATGCTCTTGCAATACCTGAAAAATAAGCAAATAATGATGCATGGACTAGCAGCACGCTAAGAGAGGATTACATTGGGAGTGGTCAGAAATACTTAAATTGCACCGTACAACATCTAAATATTTATTAACAATGCAAACTGCTGCTTTTGTTTGAGTAATGGATGATTTGAGACAAGTTGTTAGTATGCTCTCTCTATTATTTGGAAATGAAGTAATTTATTTCATATTCCTAAAACAAAGTTGTGCCTACATTAGATATTACTAAATATTTACTAGCAATACAAACTTCTGCTTTTGTGTGAGTAATGGGTGAATTGGGGAAATTTTCTAGTATGGTCTCTCTATTATTTGGAAATGAAGTAATTTAGTTCATATTATTATTCTACTAAAACAAAATGGTGCATACATTGGACATTATGCATGATCATTTTATATTGTGGAAAAATAAATCTAGCTCATTTAGTTATTTAAACTCACCTTTGCACCAGCAATTTTCTAAATTACCGCTTACTCTAGTTGTCTATTGGAAAAAAGACATGTGTTTGTTTAATTAACTGCGAGTTTCTGAGGAAACATTAAAGACATTAAAAACTGCATAATTAAATTTGAAAATATTCACAGGAGCGAGAACAATTCAAAGAAACATTAAACTTCTATGAGTGTTTGAATGTGATCGCTTTTTTGGAACATTTTATTGGACATTTGTTTGTGATGGAAAAATAAGACTTAATGTAAAGGAGACAATTGTTCCTGCACATAAAGTATTGTGTAATAAAAATTATATTGAATTTATGATATATAAAATGGAAAATATGCTTTGCCTAAGTAATCTGAATTATTATTATTATTATTATTATTATTATTATTATTATGTTTTTGTTGTTATTGTTGTTATTGGATAGAATGAGATTTGGAACACCGTAGTGGATAAATATTAAAAAAAAAGTAATGTAAGAGAAAGAGAGGGTAGGTTCATCATAAGAAGCTTTAAGCTTTTGAAGCTTAAATTTGAAGCAATTGTTATCCATCTTTGTTTTTTGTAATTTTTAAGTTGTAATTTAGAATTTCTATCTCATTCGCTAGTACTCTGTTTCTTATAAGGTATATCAATTTTGAAACAATTTATTTCCAAAATACAAGAACAAAGAAAGCAATAAAAAGAGAAGCAAAAAGATATTTTACATCTCTAGGAATATGCAAAGTAAAAATTCATGGAAGGAATCACCAGATAATTAAAAGAAATTGAGATTTATGTCCGCAAAATGCAACGCAGATAGTTTGTTTTTATATTTTTTCATTCTGACAAAAAAAAAAAAAAAAGGCATGTGTCCAAAGTTGGGCATTTACCTTATAGTAAAAATAAGGCTTTGACATGCACAACTTTAGATCTAGAGAGAATTAAATGCAACTCCCAAAACTGAAGATGGGGATGATAGTTCATATTTGTATCTGCTTATAAAATGGATCGAAAGTCTTTCTGCAAGAACGAGCCCTTTGAGTTCTCTTCAGTCAGTCATCAAGAAAAGTAACGACTGTGAAAAATTAAATTGGGCATGGTGTTTATACGGCTTTTAAGGCATTACTGCACAATATAAAACAGCAGAAAATTTATGCTAATGAAAAAGTTTAAAAAATAGCAAAGATTTATTTACGATGGTTAACTGGAAGTAATTAGCATTGTTCCGGAGTTACGGTGCAGTTAACGAATGAATGAAGCATATAATCAACTGTTTAATGAGACTTAATCAGTGGTGAAGCTCTTAAGAGGCTCTTGGGCATTAGCTAGTGGTATTTAAAAGGTATAATTAGAATCCATATATCGGGTTACAGTGAATGAATGAACGAGCCTGAATATCCCTTATGCGCATATGCAGAATTATAACTCATGAATATTCGTTAGGTGATCAAGTCCGAAAGAGAAATATAAGTCAGCTTAATGCCCACCATTATGGCCAAGCTCATTCCAGTGACTTGTAACCAGCATATTCAAATTCCGTCAGAGATACTGGTGTTCGTCCATTGATGGCCACCACCGTGCCCGTTTGGATAGGCATGTTTCCTGCGGAATGTGCTGTTAAGAGTTATTTGATGATGTGGCAATAACACGACGGGGCGCCTGTACATTTCAATGATCATATCCGCGACCTCTTAGATACACTAGAAGGCGAAGTTCCGTTACGGTACGATCACCGGATCTCAATACTCTGGATTATTACTATGAGGCACATCAAGCGTATAAATATCCAGAAGAAACTGATGGAGAACTGCTTAGTAGAGTTCTAGCAGCCTACGATAATGTACGGCGGACATCGGGGATATTGGAGACATTGGGACAAAATGTCATGTGCCTTTGGTTAGAAGAGGTCACTTCGCATAGTATCAGGTATAAGATAATTGCGGGCATCCCCCCAAAAACAGCTTACGAAAGAGTTACTCAAACTTGTTGAGAGTTTAAATACCAGAGAGTCTGGAATATACTTTTACGCCTAGTTCCAAGAGGTCTAGGATATGAAATCCAAAAATGCTAATATATGAAGACAAAACGTCATATTTGAGAAAATCCGGATATATTTATATTAACAATGTTTTCATTGTGATCTGCTTTTTTCCCCTTAATTTCATTCTGAAAATTTTTAACCAAGTAATTGGAGCTTCAGTGAGGATATGGGACAGTAGGCATTTAAAAATAAGACAGTATTTTCATTATTAATATACATATTTTATTATAAAATATAAATGAACATAGAAATGGTGTACACATATGTATACATTTAATTTATGTTAAATGTGGCAAGCACCACTTCAACATATATATCTATACCTATCACTGACCATGTATTTTTCTCTATATACATTTTATCGTACATGCCTTTTTAAGAGACATATTTTTCACTTAATAAATTTTTGCATTACTGTGCGTAATAATGCTCTGTGCTCTGGAATGTGAATAAATAAAATTGGAAGCAAAAGTAATAATGTGCAACTTGTTACAGCATTAATGTTTTACAGTGAAAAGCATACCACCATTGTTGGTAGAACATAATTATTATTATGAGTGTTACAAATTGATAAACACCAATCCAGAATACGAAACCGCTCTTCAGCAAGTTTGCAATAGTATGTATGTTAAATAATGAAGTGAATACTGAATTCATTGAATTCTGGTGAAATGTCAGAAATAGGAGACATATAATATAAATTCAGTATAATGTAAAATATCTGCTGTTCAGAGTTAGAAGTTAAAGTGTGAACAATTAAAAACCCTTACATTTTGCATCAATTTTGATGGTTTAAAGAGAAAAATAAAAACGAAAGAAAAGCAATAAAAAACTATAAATATTTGCGAGGATTCCATCAGCAGAGCTATATAGAGCTCAGTAAATGAACTGCAGATTATGAAACTTAATGCTCAAGGTTCCACGTCGGAGTCCTTGATATATAGAGCTTTTACTTTGAAAACATCAATCCAGATCTGTGAGGAGAGATTTGAACATTGTTTTGCAGAATTCATGTAATCATCTTGAAGCTAATGTGGTTTAGTAAGGTCCACCAGAGTTTTTCGAAGCGGGGTAGCCAGTCTGCTCGTACCGGATTTTTGGGCGGAATCCTGTCTGATCAGCCTCATAGTCCACAATCTGCTTGCGGCCATCAGGCAACAGAACCTCATACGAACCCCATGCGACATCTCCTTCACGACCCTCACGGTGTCCAAAGTCGTTTCCTGAATAGTCATCCAGTACGTTGTAAGAGAACTGGTACATAGCTGGCTCCTGGAATTGCAAACGTACGTTTCCTTACAAAACGAAGCACACAGTTTGAAATGTAAAGAAAATGTACTGAGAGGTAGGATAGACAAAATTGGCAAGAATTGGTGTCAACATAAAGAGGGAGATACATCTACTGCCTGGCTTAGGAGCGTTTTCGACCTGGTGCTTACGGAAACCTTCATAATGCTTTGTTGAATTTGAAGTAATCTGTTTTTGCAAGTAAAAATTCTGTTTCAGTATAAAAGTTTTCTCACGCTCGTTCAGAATAAGTAAATCTTTCATTAAGAGGGGACTTACTAATGTTTATTAAGTACTCGTATATGATGTTGTATTTGATTAATTTAAAGTGCTAAAACGTTTTAGTTATGCACTACCCACCATTTATTAAGTAATCAGAAGTGTAAATCTAGCAATTAATGCAACAGCGTACATTTTACACTGTATCTCAGAAAGCTTTCAGGCTCCAACATTTTTGAAATATAATAGGAAAACTTAACTAAAGATGCTCTGTACTCTAATATAATAATGCATTTTTCTTATAAACTATTGGTGGAATTGGACTATTTTTTTTACTTAAACTGCATACAACATGCTATCCTGGGAACTTAGAATAATATATTTATGCTAGTTGCTTGAAAATAAATTAATTTTCAAAATTTGAAAAAAAAAGAAATATTTAAATTTTTTGGTAATGATTTTTATCACTAATAGTGATATTTATGTACTTCTAGTTACCCCACTTCACATTTGCATACGTTATGTGTGTGCCAATTTTCAACAAGATTGGTCCAGTCAACCCTGAGAAAAATGCACATTTATGTCAAAATTTTAAGTAATCGGGAAATAAGATTTATTTTCGTTTAAAAACTTTTTATGTGCATTGGAAAATAAAAAAATGATCACAGCATCTTTAATTAAGTATTCCTAATATGTATAAAGTTCTTATTGATAGCTTTATAAGTTTCTGAAATACGAGCAAAGTGTATATGCCGCATTATTTGCTGGATTTATACTTCCTGGTTACCTCAAGGGAGTATTATTTTAAATATCATTATTCTATTAATTCTTGGATTTTCTGGAAAGTTAATACCAGTGATTTTAAGGTATTTAGCTATTTTTCGGGCACCATTTTGAAATGTTTATGAATCTTAATTTATGCCGCTGTTTATGGTGTAATTTCTTAAAAGCATCCTTTCATTCCTTTATTAAAAAAAACAACAACAAGAAAAGCCTCTAGATTGTGGGGACATCCCCAAAGAGCGGTTGCCGAGAACTGATAAATGTTGCCCATTTTAATTGAACAGTAACTAAGACGCCTAAATTAAGGGGGGGGTGGCGTAGATGGTAGACAGATAATATGGTTATTGCTTTTTTGGAGATTTGTTAGATTTAGTATTAACACATAGGTTTTAAAATGGAGTAGAAATTTTCTTACTATTTTTAACAGAAATGTATTAATAAATTAATATTACAAAGAGAACAGAAAGGGCATTACTTGGTTTCGGTTAATGGTTTGGAAAATGAAACATTTTAGAGGATAACTTGAGCAGGAGAAGCACGGAATGGAATCTAATTTTGTTTGAATATAAACGGCTGGTTTAATTAAAGAGAAATTATTAAATATTAGGAAGGCAATAGCTTTGAAGAATCGGTTACAATTGACGAGCTGAGGGGACTGTCAATTTAGTCTTAGAGGAGAGCCAATATGAATACGGAAGAGTGACGTCAAGTAAAATGTAGGAATTAGCTGATGGTGTTGAATGTACAGAGAATTTATTTATTTATGCATGCACTTTGTGTAAGGTAGAACTAGAGCTGGAAGAGGACCAAGCATGAAAATAATATACTTAAATATAAAAATTAGAACATATACGTTTTCAGCAATGTTTACCCTACTTGAGACAAGTGTGATTTAGAATGGTTTATCATGGGCCAGAAGGAAAGAAAGTACAGCTATATGATTGGGTGTTGGCTAACATAGAGCGATATTCCATGAATCCAGTGCGTTTTTAGATCCCCAGCGTAATCTAGCTTTGCTTCTGAAGAAGAAATTCTACTTTTGCAAAGCAAAGCAAAGAAAAATGTCCTGAGAGCAAAACGGCTGATAAGCTCAGACTATGGAGATGATGATGATGATAATAATAATAAAAGAACAAAAAAAAAAAAAAAAAGAGTCCTGCTCACTGCTTCCGACCAAGTTGCATGAAAAATCTAAGAAAAAAGAATGAAAATTCTATCCCAAAAAATGATTTTATTTTATTGTGTGCTACTAAAGGATAGAGAAAGGAAGGTAAAATTATATCTAGTGTAGTTTTGAAAAATTAATTCTTGTTTGTCGTAGTGAAGCCCACACTAAAGAGAGAATAAGGAAATCCGTGTTATTGTTCAGTGCAGCGAATACTATTACACATATTCTATTATGTATTAGAATTTTCTATGAATTACCTTTAATTGCTGAACCCGAACATAGCAAATGAGGGGTCATATTATCTACCGTTGGTGGAAAGAAATGAATATATATATATATATATTCATTGGCAATTTTGATATATTAGGCATTTCTACTTACATGCTTAGTATTAATGATTTTATTTCTGATAGCCTCTCAGAAAGAATAGCACAAAGAGGGCGATGTTTACCCTGATTAACAGTGCATTTTACTACAATTTTTCATTAATAAAATTAATATTAACTTGTGAGTTCGGGCTTGATTCCTACTTACAAGTTCGTTTTTTATTCGCCTTGAAGTGACGAATATTTGCCTAGTTTTTGTTCTGGCAAACTGTGAACTCATTTTTTTATATAATTGGGCTGAATTAGATTGGTCGTTGCAGAAGAGGACGCTTCGCAACTTCAGTTTTGCTCACAGCTGACCATTTGTGCCTACGTCCTCAATTAGGCATCTTTGGTGGGAATAGATGAGGTGAGGGAGACACCGAGCGGGAATTGCGCGGACATAGACGCGTTCCCTGAAATGCTTTCATATAAAACAGTCTGAAATTGGTGGGTGGAGGCCCTCGGAAGAAACCTTTACAAAGCGCAAGCCACCGTCACACCGCGCAAGCCACCTGTTGCTCTGGTACTTTCGAGCTTGAAACTTAAGCAATGGAATGAAAGGAAATGAAAAGTAACACCCATAATAACATCAAACAAGTTCACACGTAAAGCCAATAGTGGTTGATATCAAATATAACAATCACTTCATACTTAGAACGTACACTAAATTGTGACTTACTTGTGCGGATTTTATGCGGTAACGCAGCAGATAAGATATTAAAGCTCATTGTTATAATAACTGTTCAGTGTAAATCTACCTCTTTCAATATACCTATATTTACATTTTGTTCTAATACTCCATCATTATAGAACAGGACAGTAACTGAGTAAAAGTAACTGCAATCCGACGTTTCTAAAGTCAACCTGTTACTTTTATGTTATTTTCAAGTACATGTACTTACGGAAAGGTCATCCTGGTTCTTGTTGTATCCAGAGGCACCGTAGCCTCCAAATCCAGGAGCACCGTACGTTGGTGAAGGAGCGCCGTAAGTGGAAGAAGGTGCACCATAAGTGGAGGAAGGTTTGAAGATTGCAGACGTCTGAGGGGGAACGCCGTAGTTTCTAGAGGGGCTGGCTCCCAGCCTTGTCTTGCCACTGCCAAATTGTCGAGAACTACCAAATGCAGACTTGGAAGATGATCGGGAGCCGCTACTCAGACCAGGTGTGCCATAAACGTTTGGAACAGCACCTGGTGCTCCATGCGTGCTGGAAGGAGCTGATGGTGCCCCATAAGTGTTGGATGGTGCTCCGTAAGTGTTGGATGGTGCTCCGTAAGTGTTGGATGGTACTCCATAGGTACTGGAGGGTCCTGAAGGAGCTCCATAGGTGGCAGAAAGATCAGAGGGTGCTCCGTAAGTGTTTGAAAGAGGAGGAGTGAAGGCATCTTGTTGCGTGGTGGAATAAGAGGGAACAGGAGGTTCCGGTCGACCATAGGCCAACGCTGTTATAGCCAGGAATACGACCGCAATGAGCTGAAACAGAGAACTGCGTTAGGCTTTGCATGAAAGATGCATGCGGTATTGATTATAAAGTCGATTAGTAAAGATCTTCAATTTTGGCACATATTTGGATCATTCAATAATGGAAAATGGAAAAAAAAAAAAAAAAAAGATTAACCTTTGTGGAAAAAGAGAAGAGAAACATCGCGTATTTAATGCATGGAAGTAGATATTTTTTAAAACCTAAAAATGGCTTAAAAGTAGATAAAAACTGGCACAAAGAACTAAAGTAATAAGCATTGTAAGTTTTATGGTCTTTTAAATAGAATTTAAATATTGTCTCGCTCTTTCTTTGCCAATCTTCCTTCTTCCTATAAGTTTATATTGGGTGGCCCACGAAATACCGGTCCGGAAAGGGAAGTCATCTCGATTGTAAATGCAGCAAAGGCTACGAGGAGCGGTTTTTTATTGCCTACCTTGTAGCTGAATAATGTTTTACTAGTAGCTCTATGCATATTCCTACACGTTATTTTATATATTCATCAATATAGTTAAGTGGAGGATGTTAAATAACATTATAAAATGTTCTTTATCAAAAAATGGAATAAGTGCGTTTTAAAAATAACATTTAATTTAACATTTCCCCCTTTATGCTTTTAATTTAATATTTCTATAAAATATATATATTTTAACTATGCGGTTTTAACTATCTTTGTGTCCAGAATTTTACAATTTTCTATTTTACTTTATAGGCATTACATGAAGTATCGATGACTTCAGCACATAAAATAAACTCACTTCGTTAAACTTATGAAACAAGTATTTCAGTATCCACATCGCGATATACATTATAGAATCTATCAATTAAAATGTATGTTAGGTTCTTTTTAAGGCCAGTCCTTGGAACGAGGAGAAAGAAAAAACTAATTTTTATATTATGCATATTGTAGTAGAAGCATGTAACATTCAGCATCAAAGGATGTTATAAGCAGTTCACAGATCAATGTTTATAATACTATAAAATTTATTTGTTTTACTGGCAATTCATCTAAAAATTTAAACCAAGTTTCAGAGCTAATTCTGCTTAGTTTAAACACTTTTATATACACATTATTCAAAACTAGAAAACTCAAGAAAGAAAACCTAGATATAATCGCAATAATAAGTTTATCAAAAGTAATTCATCCTTACAGAACAAGCCTTTGATATAATAAATAACAATATATAACCCAATGGGAACATATATGTTCCTTTATGTTTAATATTGAAGCTGATTTCTTTTATAATTGAAACTTTTAAAATTCTTTGTATGTTTTGCATTCTGGTTCAAAATGGTCATTCTCATTTGAGAACAGATAAATTATTATTGTTAATAAATCTTTAACACTATTGAAACGATTTTACAGGTCTTGACTCCGTAAACTGAGCGAGGGTGAAAGTACCTAGAAGCCAGAATGTGTTTGTTATCCTTTATCTCATTTTTCTGTAGCATACCATAGAGTTTGGCGATGGAGTAAGCTTAGTATTTGAAAAGAATCTTTTTAGGATTCGCCTGTCTGTACACAATACAATGCGCACTTTAGAAATTCTTCTGTACTTCAAGAAATGTTTAGGCCTATATATCCCTAATTATTTGTATTTACATCCATCCTTGAAATAGAAAATTGTTTTAGAAATAAAACTGACACTATGGATAGCTTAATAACTGCCTGCGTATGCAAGTTGAAACATATTTGTCTCCGCTTGCAACAAAATGGAGGTAATACGCGACGAACAATACGCTACTCTGAAATTCTGCTTTCGTCTCAACAAATCCTCAGCTGAGGTCTAAGAAATGTTATAGGAGACCTATGGAGAGGTTGTTCTTCCCTATAGCACAGCTCAAAGATGGTTTAAAATGCTTAAAGAGAGGAGGCAACCAATTTAAAAGAAAGATAGACCCGGGCGTTCCAGTTTGTGATCTAACAGAGGGAAACAAGAATAGCGCTGCTGTCATTGTGGGAGAAGATCATCGAAAAACATTAAGAGCACTTTTAGAAATTCTGAACATTTCACTGTATGCCATCCACACGCTGATAACTGAAAAACGGCACTTATGACCTTTTTGTGCACGGTGGGTTCCAAGACAGCTGATTTCCGAACAAAAGAACGTTTGGATACAGATTTGCATACAGTAGAAGATGATGTTAACAGTACGATGTGGAGCTTCTTTTAAAAGTAACCACTGCTGATGAAACTTGGCTACATTATTTCGAACCTGTTGTTATTTTTGCTGGAAACGTTTTGGTCATCTGATACTTTGATATTCAAGCATTGTTTGCCAGCCTGTGTGTGCCTACACACACAGTTGTAATTGGGCAATACTACAGAAAATCCTGAAAACTCTGCAAGGCTATATCACACGCAAACGGCAATATTTTGGTGCAACAAGCTGAATACTATATTGCGATAATGCACATACTCATATCGTAAATTTTATTGCTGAATATCTCACAAAAATCAATGTGAAGTGTGCTCACCCTCTTACAGTCCATATTTAGCTCGTGTGATTTATTTATTTTCCCCCCAACTGAAGAAACACATTCATGGGAGGTATTTCCATAATCAGAAGCAGTGGTGCAAACTGCAGATGTGATTCTGAGGGATCTGCCAATAAATGGTTTTCAGCATGTCTTTATAGCTTAACAGAATCGCCTGGACAGGTGCATTGCATCCAACAGGGACTATTTTGAGAAAAGTCATAAAATTATGAGGATGAGTAAAATGTGTTGTCAAAAATTGTCACTTTTGCAACGATCCTCTAAGAAGAAGAGAGATATCTTTACTAATATCTACAGAAATTGCTTGGATCTTTGTGGGTATTCGACAATTGATTACGGATCTTTTGAAGGCTGCTTGAATGTGGATCAATAATGCTAAAATATTTTAAAATAACCTTTAAAGAAACATATCTGATAATCTAAGAAGTAGATCCATTCAAACCTTTCTGATGTCTTTGAATTGCCTAGATCCTTTAAGGAATCTATGTCAGCAGTAAGTAAAAATACAAAGTCGAAAATTTATTACAATGATTGAAATCACAGGTGCTAAGGAGAAAACAAGTGAATGTCTTGAAGAATAGAGAGCACAATATGAAATCGGTCCTGGTGGTGTAGTGGTAACCATATCTGCCTTCTAAACCCAAGTTCGCGGGTTCGAACCCGACCAGGATCGATGGATTTTTTCGGGCGTAAAAATCCTAAGTATGACTTCCTTCGGAAGGGAAGTAAAGCCGTGGGTCCCGTGTCGTACATTTACGGCACGAAAAAGAACCTCAAGCCTGAAAGAGAGGCCTCTGAGCAAAATTTGTCGACTGTTTCACGCCTTAAATAGAATGGGATGCTGATGATCTGAGATGTTAAAGAGCATCCTTAAATAAACAAATCAAAAAATCAAACAATATGAAAGATTGGAAATACCTCAGCATAACCAGTATAATTTCTTCTGAAACAATATCTGGACAGCCTCAATAGATAAGAACAAAGTTTAATATTATTTTATAGCTAAGGTATTCTATTTCATTTACTGAGAAACTTGATATCAGGATAAATAAACTCAATGACAGAACTAGTTAAAATATTCACTGAATTTTGTTTTATCAGGAAAATAATAAAAAATGCAACATCAAACCATTGGATTGTAAAGACATAGAAAGTAAATAACACTTGATGCGAATATAGAACATGAAAAAGCTAGGAATAACGCAATATTTTACCTCGGAGAAAAAGCGTTGCATATTTTCTGACTCTATGAAACAAGGAATCCACTTCACACGCTAGTTTGTACATGAATGAATTGCGAATTACCTTTTTTATTTTCCACGTAATATCAAGCACGTTTTCAAGTTCGTGGTTACTGCAATCAGTCACGGATGCCTTTGGCATTTTAAATGTGCAGTGCAGCGCATTTGTTAAATAGCTTTCATGACGCATTCAGTTCATGTTGTTTATAATTAGTCGGTATGACGAAGATTCTTGATAATGTACTTATGTATTCATTTCACAACGTGGTCTTATTAAACGCATACAGCTTATGCAATTTTCGTCCGTCGTCAGCGAATTATTTTACAGAATGTAAGGGAAATATTGATCGGAGCCTCTGTTAAAACGTACGTGATGCTAAGTGATTTAATATAAAGTTACGTGCTCGAATTCAATAAGTTATCCGCTAATACTTGCGACTAGCATGAGTTTCATAAGCTGAGAACACTGACCAGGGTTTAGTAAACATGTTTGGTGACCAACAATTGTAAAACATTTAGTACAGAGACTTGGGGTCTGCCTTCTTTTGTGCAACTTGTTATCTATTAATTACAACGATGTTTAATGTTTTCTACCGCTTGAAAATGTAGCTGCACACGATGTTTCTAAACTCTGTAATACACTAATTTAATTTCTTTAATGCAAGTTGATTGGACCGGTAGGGACAACAAGAGCCTTTGGTATGCTATTATACTAAATCTCGGGTAGAAAATGAAGCGATACAAAGGACAGTCAGGACTGGAGCGGCAGGTACGGACGCAGAGGGGGTCCCTCTCCAAAGAGTTCAAGTTCCTCAAAAGGGCCGTTTCCATAGAACAGAAACCTCCCAATAATCAAACGTCATCACCGCACGCTGCACACCGCCAACCAGCACTGACTGTTTTTACCCTGCATCCATAACTACTGAATAAAATTAGGTGAAATGGGAGAGCGGAAAATTCTGGAAAGTACATTTCCATCACAGTATTTACCTAAGTGACCAGGGGGAAAGCGAAAAAGCCCAAAAGGCTGCCAAGCCCAATGTATTTCAACCTGTCGTACATTTACGGCACGATAAAGAGCCTTAAGCCTGAAAGAAGAGGCCTCTGAGCAAAATTTGTCGGCCGTTTCACGCCCTGAATTGAATGAGACAATGATGATCTGAGATGTTAAAGAGCGTCCGTAAACAAACCAAACAGCCTTGACCACCCCTTTCGGTATAAAGGTATCTAGCAGTAATTTGTACAGAAACAATGTTTAAGTGTCAATACTTGGAAATGATAATCAACAGAATGATTTTTTTTTTTAAACTGCAGAGGGCTAAGACATTTTAAATGTATTTTTAAAAGAAAAACATAATTCATGCAGCAGATAATTAAAAGCATTAGATACTATAGTGTGACCAGTGATGATTTTCCCCGCAGTGATAATTTGGTAAATAATGAGTCTCGTAAATTTGTTTGTTTTATTGTTTTTACCTTCCCCCTAATCACCAAGATCCGGCTGGGCGGCTAACCGGCTAACGAGCAATGCGCTAGCCTATAGACAAAACACCCCGGGAGAAAACAAAATCGATCGCACGGTACTAATATATAATATAAACAGAAGTCATTAAGGGTTTATTAATTAATACAGGAAACGATTTGCAAAATTACAAATTGATTGAAACAAAATTGATAGATATGAAAATATCGAAATAACAGTGCTTGACCACCTCTGTGGTATAGTGGTAGCGCTTGCAAATACTAATCCGGAGGTATTGGGTTCGATTACAGTTAGATCAAGCTGTCTGGGTAAGATTTCATTCGGAGTTTTCCTTACCCGAGAAGGTGAATGCCGCATACTTCTAAGGTTCATAGTTCCGAACTCATTTGTTCTATTTATTTCATTCATCCCTGCAGACTACACCGTACCTACAGTATTCAATTCACAATCTACAGACGTCGCGTGAAGACCAAGGCTGTCAAAGAGATGTAAATAAAACAAAATTAAATAAAATAACTGTGCAGTAAAATATTCTGTGCTAATTTGTGGACAATGTGCCGTGAAGTAACTTTGGTCCAGTTTTCTGCCAAATGGTCAGCAAGTTCTGTTAAATGTCATCAAACACTTCAGTAGGAGCAAAAGTGGTGATGAAATTCTTTTCAACAATTCGTCTATATAAAACAAAAAAGTAGTGAATTATTTCCATGCAGCCTTCCAGCTACACAGGCTTCCAGAGCTATAACGTGTTTATTTTGCCTCTAGTTTACCTACACAGCAAGTTTGGAACTAATGTATGGATTTGGTATTCTTGACACGGTTCTTCCTAACTGTATGCGCTTCTCCTCGCTACTTATTAAGTGTACTGCAATAATTTATAAGCATTTCAAATTTATTTTCTCGCCATAATTTTCACTTATTAGTTGTAGCAACCCACTGTGCACAAAAATAAAACGAATTAGACGAGCGTGTCTGGAATAGCAACACGGTTGATAAGCAATGCCATGGAGCAGTCCTTGATTATCCCCATACTACAGTACAGCACTAATAAGGCAATGCCTTTTCATGCTTTACATTTAGTAGTTTTCTTTAGGTTCAAATATCAACTGCATTTGAAATTTAGGGTTACTAAAATTAAATACATTAAGTTTATCTATATTATGTTCTTTAGATAATATCTCGTATAATGCTAGTCATTGATTGGCGCGAATTAAATTCTTTCAGCATTCAAAAGGAGAATTACTTGTGATCATGGTAAGCTTTCGAGGTCACGGTCGTCAAAGGATGGTGGCATTTTTCATGCGCCCTCTGCATTCAATCGACGTACTATGAAACACCTTCACTTGAATTCTAAAGAAGACTATAATCCTATTTCGTTCATAGATTCTAACTATTTCTGCTGAGATTGAACTAGAAATTTTTGAGTTAAAGTAAACGTTTCATCTAACCCAGTACTAAGAGAGAGACACTTACGAAATTCGGGGTAATGTGTGTCTTTTTAATTCATTTCATTAATTTTTCCAACGGTTCAAATGTATGAAGTTGAAAAAACCTATAATTTTTTAATTTTTTAAATTAATTTTCCATATTCATAGAAAATAGAAAATGTTTAATGAATACCAGGAATTAGATCATTTAAACCACATTGGGTTTAAATTTTAGAGTTCCTTGGTTCGATTACTGGTCAGGACAAACTGTCTGAGTAAGGCTTTTTTTGGAGTTTTTCCTTAAACCGAGAAGGCGAATGCCATAGCTTTAAAGCACCAAGGATTCCGAATTCATTTGTGCTATCATTTTAATTAAATTAAATTTCATTTCATTCATAACTACAGATTTACTCCTACAGAATGCATGTCCAATCTATAAATGCGCAAGAAAACCGACGTAGTCAAAGCAATAATAAATAACACATAAAACTGTTGGGATTCTCCATGGCATTATGGTCAGTTTTACACCTGACAACAACTAATAGACACGAACAATTAATTTCATACCCACTCATGCCCCAGGTGGAATCCAAACCTACGACTCTCAGGTCTCTAACTTACTCGCCCCAAAGAGTATGTACATCATAGCCGATTAGAAATAGTATTTTAAGAAAATTCATTTATTACATCTGCCAAACTTTTTAAGCCATGATAGTACAAATAAAATGTGCCTTCCTAGAAATAGCTGATTGGGATTCACATATTCTTTTACCGTATAAATAACTCTATCCTGCGATTTTATTTAGGAACGCTCTTTAACATCTGTGGTCATCAGCTTCCTATTCAATTCAGGGCACGAAACGGCCGATAAATTTTGCTCAGAGGCCTCTTCTTTCATGCTTGAGATTCTTTTACATGCCGCAAATGTACGACACGGGACCCACGACTTTACTTCCCTTCCGAAGGAAGCCATACTTAGGATTTTTACGCCTGAAGTATTTTTCCTTAGGAATTTTTTCATTTCGGCAAGAAGTTTGATCATAAAAACATCTCATTCTTATTTATATTAATGACGCATTTAATTTCATTACATTCCTCGTGACATTCATCAGCGACTATAAATGTGCTAATTACAATTCTAAAAACAGCATCTTTGGTACTAGCGCTTCTGAGGTCTATAATTGTTCATTTTCTCTGCCAGTTGAAAGTGCTTTAAAATCATCCTGTGCTTTATTTAAATTCAGAAGGAGGCCGATAGATATTTAGACTCTATAGCTCCCAAAATAGTTTATTTATATTTTTTTCTATCCAGTTATCATTAGGTTAGTAGTCTTTACTTTAAAAATATTAAAGGATTCTGGTAAAGCCATGATTGAAGAGTATTAAAGCTAGGTTTCTTACAAAGAGCTGAAGAACAGAAATGTTAAGAGAGAATAAAACTCTCACAAATAGAGCATCCAGCTATGGGGCGATTAGGTTTCTTCAGTTAAGGCTGCCCTTGTGTGGCTACTTTACCTTCATTGTTGGAGATGTTCCAGAGATGGATGTTGCTCCAGTTAAGATGACTGTTGATGCTCGAATGTTCAGCCTAGCGTTTAACATCTTATTTATACGTCGCGGTACACGCCTTTCCCCTCCCCACCTAACTTGCTTCACCATCATTCTCAAAACGTTCTAATCTGTAACACTGCAGACAAATAGAGGAGAAGAAGAAGGTCGTTGGTGATAGGTGTGTAAGCTGCAATCGTCTTAGGACTCCCCACCTCCATGACCCCGACTTAACGGGTTAATAGAGATTTGCCCAGAGAGGAATCATTATGAAACAACCGTCCACATTATTTTTCTTATGGCATAGAAATATATCAGCTATAATGCAATTAAAAGAACAGCTTTAGTTTTCACGGTGAGGTGCAAAGAGCAAGAAAACTGAGTGATTATATTTTTTGGGCAAGTAATAAAAAAGGATCAGAAGGTAGATGGACACCCAGCTTTCAAGGTAGACCAGTACTTCTAAAGTTGGAATTTGTTTTGATAACTTAAGAAGCTCAATATACCAAAACGACATAAAAATACAAGGCTGCTTAAAAAACATGTAACAGCATCTGAGGATGCCAAAGGAAAAGATAGCATTGAATTGATGTTGTCTTATTATTAATCACAAGCAGTAATCATAATTGTAATGACATTCTTTTAATTCATTTATAATTTACAAAATTTAAAAGTGATATATAATATTGATAACAACAATTCAAATTCAGTTTATACATAAAGTGCTTACTATCTAGTGGTTAACTATAAGTCGCATAATAATGCCCTAAACGCGCCTACAGTACACTGAAAGGATCCCACTGGTTAACGTAGTGGATAAAAAAGTGGCATTGACCATCTTCCATAAGTGTGTAATATCGAAACAATATCCGCATTCTCGACACTTTTGAAAGGCAGAGTAAGGGTTATTCTGCGAAAATAATTTCTTTGCTTTTCTAGCCATTAGGGCTTTCACAGATGCATAAAGGTACAACATGCCACGCGATAATTAAAAAGTTTATTTGTTCTTTTAAGATGTCCGGAAGTTACTCACCAATCGAAAAGCGCAATCGCTATTTGAGGTTATTTGAGCTACGGAATGTGCAGGTAGTAGCTTGTAGTTAGTTTGAGGGAGGTTTTTGTAGGCGAGTGCTTGTGCTAAAAAGAACTTTTATGTACGATACATATATGAAAAATAATTCTTGTAGATAAGTGGTAAAACGATTCACAAGAAAATATTCTGGTAATCCTGTCTGTGCCGGATAGAGAAATTGTTCGCCAACTTTGAAAAAAGTTATGAGAGACAGGGTCTCTTAAGAGAATGTGTTTCAAACCTCCATGCTCTTATGGAAAAGTTAAGTGAAATACTAAATTTTATTCGCAGACGCCGGCAATATATTGTCGCAGAGTAGAATTTTATGTTTTCAACAAAAATATAAATACTAACTTTAACTCTCCTTTTTGTGGTTGCGGCTGCTGCACTTCCACAGTAAAGTAGTCGCGCTCAGATAGCTTCGCTGTATTAAGTATATAATGGATAATGTGGTTATATTGCATTTATTTGTATAGAGAGGCTAATTTACTTAACCAATTAACAATGTTTGGAACCTCTGTTCTGAGTAAGAATTGACAGAGGTTTAGTTTCATTTTTCGATTAGAAACCTTATATTTGGATTATATTTGTTATCTGGCGTCTATCAGGCAATATACTTTGATAATATTACAAATTAAACAAATTTTAACTCTATAGGTCTATTTCACCCGAATTACATTAATTTAAATTTTATATTTATGATAATAGTATTTACTCTTAATAGCATTTTCTAAGAAATTAAATATTGCTTATTTGCAAAACTTTTTCTCCAATTGTTTTAACTCACCGAGGAACTCTTGGGCATTAAATACTGTAAACTGTTGTAAAGGGGCCATATGAACACTGATGTGAAAAAAGCTTGGTTTTAAATTGCTCCTGAAATAAAATGCTTAAAACATGTACTATATTTAACATAATACTTTCTATATGCCGTGAATTAAGTCCCAAAATCTAATAATAATAATAATAATAATAATAATAATAATAATAATAATAATAATAATAATATCCATACAAAGTTTTAATGCAAACAAATTTGGTTCAGTTAGGTACCTAATCATTTTTACCAATAAGAGAGTATCAGAAATATTAATAACTTCAAATATTTATATTTTTGTGGAAAACTACAACGTATCATTATTGGGAATTTTTATGTACAGAACTTTCGATATAATAATAACAATGATAACAACAATGACAAACGGTGGTGTTAATATTACTTGCTCGGAGTTTCAGTTGAACTAGTCCTTTTCATTTTTATTTTATATTTTGCACATTTTTATGAATGCTTGTTTCTGAATATTCCAAGATCTTACAGTTATAAACTCATTATAAACGAAAAGTCAGTGAATATAATTTTTACTAATCACCGCCCTATGGCAAATGTGTAGATCGTCAAAACGATGTCTTTCAATAATCTTAAGTAAGAGTATCTTTAAGAGTGCATAAACCCGGTTGCCATAGCCGTATTGGCTGAGGAAAATGACACAAACAAAACGGGAACCTACGCTCTAACGAAATGGGCTTCATTGCTGCGATGTTTAACTATGAGGCACATGTTTTCATGCTGCAGAGATACATAAGGCAAGTTGACCGAAGTTTTTATCGAACTGATGGCTTCTGTCTAAGCTTCAGTACGTAATTTTTACTTTAACTGTTATAATCTCAGTTTTCTCCAAATAACATTCAAGTTCCATGTTTTTTTAAGACCGCAGAAAATACCAGTATCATATTCCCAAAGTGGTCGAAGACTAAATTTTATTCTTAAATCTACTCGGTTATTCACTTATGTTACAAAGAGCGCCATGACTCTAGTTTTTGAGGTAAAATATCTTATAAGTCACTTCATTTGTTTTTCCATATGCTTTTCGGATTTCATAAGCTGTTGTAAAATATTATTTATGCTACTAATATTAAAAACTGTACATATTATATGCCTTTAAATACTAATAAACTATTGAAATTTCTGTATTATAATTAGGGCAAATTCACACGATACTCACATGATCAAAACAGCTCAACATATAAAAAACTTCTTGAATGAGATCTCATTGAGGATACCAACAGTAATTTCGCAATATATGGATATCACACTTTCCTATATCTCTTTCTTCCATAATTCTTATATCGTGGTGAAGCTGTTCTCGCTCAATAAACCACAAGGTAGGTTATGCTCATAACAGAGTCAAGTCTTTTTAATTGGTAAATATGTGCTCTAATAATTCAGGGTAATTTTATTCCTTCTGCTTGCCAAGAAAAAATGAACAAGCGATAACCAAGAGCGAGAATCAACATTATCCATTGAATGTATAAACATTGAGTAATTTTAGCTACCTAATCTGGGAACCATAAAATCCTCGCTTTAGGTTGCTCAGTCCAGGAAATTTGCTCCATAAATAGTCAAAGTTTATTCAGAGCTTTGAAAATGTCTTCATTAAATCACCAGAGTTTATAAGCAATGGGGGGATGATACTTTTGTCCCTGTAAATCAAATGTTCACTCATTTCCAACTGTCATATTTGCTTTTAAAGAGCACCTTTTTCTTACCCAGTGAGCATATCTAACCCTGCTATTCCAAAGACATAAAAACATGATATTTTGTCAAGTCCTTTGCTAACTAAGGAGAAATCTGATTGTATTTAGTTGTACAGAAATCATTCAATGATATCTAAACTAGAGATTTTGTTGTACTTCTATTTCATACCGTTAGAGCGTACTATTAAAATGAGACATGTTTGTGTCTGTTGTTCAAAAAGTACGCATTTTATACTCTACTTCTAATGAATAAACTAGTGTTTTGCAACAATGTCTCAGACTTTCTGAAGAATTTACCCCCTTGCACAATTTTCCTAGGATTGCCACGGACATATCGATACAGATCATTCGCCAGTACTATTCTAAACCACAGTACTTCCCTCGTGTTCTCTATTTCATGGTATTCGTATACCTGAAGCAACCGTGCGTTCCTGTCACTGAAGAAAACGATCTAAAACACTTGGTGAAGGTTCTGCTATTTTAAGAGCTTAACTGAATGTGTTGAGGGGAAAGTTTTTCATTCCGAAACAGCCCACCTCGTTCTGGCATTTTCGACCCTGTAACAGAATCAACGGAATGAAATGTGAGAGCGGAAGATCCATCCCAGCATTCGCATTAGCGATTAGGGAAATCACAAAATACCAAAGGCCAAGGCCAAACTTCCGGAATTGAGCCACACTGCTCAATAGTTCTGTCCTTTAGTATTGAGCGTATAAGTGCTGTAATTTACATATTATTTGGCTCATTACAGTTTTAGGCTTAATTACGTTTGTGTTGTTGTTGTTGTTGTTGTTGTTGTTGTTGTTGTTGTGCTGCGGTAACAGTTGCACGATGCTTCGGACGTTTGTGAGATATAGATAAACAATGCGCAGAAAAGGTATCGCTTAACCTGCAGGTTCAAATAGATTATGTGTGGGGGAGGAGGGATTATCTAGATGCCTGTGCTAGAGAATAAATAGATATTCTGGCAGAAAGCAGGGAAACAGACATTTTGAGAAATGAGCATTTACCACCACAACTTCTGAATTCCAACAGAAGTTAGAACATCTGCCGGCGGGAAGTGTCGGTGAATGAGACACACACACACACACACAAATCGGGAATATATCTAGCGAAGACCCGAAAAGAAGGTAATGGCTATAGAGAAGAGAGGAGAGTTGGGAAGGGGGCTCATGGCTCAGGGGTTAGGGTTCTATTCATGTTTGTATATTTGTATATTAAACTACTCATAAAAATGTGTGATGTAAGTATATCAGTGTGTTTGTATATATGTAGGTAGGTTGATTGTTACAAGGACGGTAGTAGCGCGTACGGTCATAAGGCCCATATGATAGTTATACTTATCTTTTGTATACTTTAAAACTGCTGCAATAAATGTCCCTTACTACTACTAAAAATTAGAGAGAGTTTTTCCTTTCACATTAATAATTATACATTAAATAATTAAGCGAATATATGTTATTAAGTAGGAATTTGGTTATGAATATATGATTTATTACACATTTGTTATTTATGTTGTTCTGGTTTCTCTTGGTTCTAAACACATTGTAATAAATAATGCGCCTTTATGTTCATTTCGTTCACTATAAACTACTTTAGACCTAAGGTCCAGTGACATACATTTATTACATTTCATTTTGAAAGTACAGTATATGAGAACGCTTACGTGCCTTGTAGTTCTGTTATCTACAGAGGGCTTATAACATGGAGTACACCTAGAGTTATAAATCAATAAATAAATTATTTAGTGAAACAGCACTTCTGGCCGTAATGGGCACTGTATTTTGTGAGTCTCTCTAGCGGAATGCTGTAATCAATTTTCCTTTTTCGGCCAGCAGTTTTATTTCATTATTTTACGGTCAAACACTTATTACATCCATTGGCCGTGTGATTGCATTCTCGATGTTCGTTACGGTGAACTTCTTTCGTAAGCTCGAGCGTCGTTATCGTTATATCTCGATATTGATTGCAGCAATCACGTAGCGGTTCATGACGTGAAGCCTCCAATCGACGTCCTCCCCAAATAAAATATAGCGTGATGAAGCACTTATGCAAACAGGGCCACTAAATCAACACTACTAGTTATCAGACACCTATGTGAACAGTTGCCAGTAGTGGACTGCAGAAGCTGATTTCGTGCCTTTATCCTGAATTATCATCATGCGTTATTCTCTTGTTACTCGATGTTTATAAAGGAACATTATGTGGTTTCTTTGAAGAACGGAAATTCAGCCAGATGCATTTAGGAAAGGTTTCCTTAAACTTATTATTTATTAGGTTTACTCATTTTTATCTTATTCCTGTAACGTTTTCTTTAAGTCAGTCTGGTTTCTACACTACGAATATGCAATTTCAAATTAAAATTATGTATATATATATATATATATATATATATATATATATATATCACCTTTTCAGTTTATTTTAATTTCCAGACTAAAGGATTAAAAATAACAATGCAATAATAATGCTAAAGCATAAATGATTTAATTTTAATTTTAACCCTAACAAAATAGACGGCATTTAGAAATATTAGTAATACAACAATTAACATTTACGCAAATCCCAGGTTAGAGCTGTTCTGACATCCTTACCAACAAATCAACTCTTTCTTTTGTTTGTTTCCCAAGTTTTTTTATTTGATAGCGTGTTAAATTCTTTTTTTTTTTTTGGCCACGTAATCCAATATATTTTGGTGAATAAATGGCGAGAGGAATACACAATTCAAAATGGACAATAACATTTTTAATAACAGTCTTCAAATAATATTGCAATTTAGTTAATGCTGCAACGCATTATTATTGGCACTCTTCTGCTAGTGCCATGCAACACTTACGTCTTTCACTTTAGGAAACGTACTGATGTAATAAAGCCTTAGATTTAACCATGGAAAGAATTAGGTACCAAAAATCACAGTTTTCTTAGAGTTATTTGACAAGCTTGAATAAATAATCAATTTAATAAATGCACTTCTTCAAGAATTAAAACGAGGAAGTGTACATTACAATATTGATTATAGTGAGCAAGAGTAATGAAATATTTCCCCGCATACAATTTAGCTTAAAATATTAAAATATAGGAAAAATAGACTTGATATTTTGTATAATAAATTACACAAAAAATTATACCAAAACACGAAAAAATACAATTATATAATCAAGAAAGTATACAAAAGTAAATTTCCGTGGTTTTAAGCACAGAGTAAACAATAATTCTTTATTTACATTTTTCTCATTCAATACAATACAAAACTATTCAAATTCACAATGTATTAGAGAAAAGTCCATGATTTTACCCATAACAAAAACAATTCTTCATTTATTGTCTTAAAAGCTACCGGGGATAATAATAATAATAATATCAATAATAATAGCAATAATAATAACAATAATAATAATAGAATTCCTAAACTACCAAATTAACAAACACCTGGACCACACAGATGATAGTCGTTGTAGTTGACAGCTGCCTATGAATTTTGCTGTAAGCTGACCAAGTAGACGCCACCTTCAACTTGTAACATTTTGTCCTCGTCAATCCAAGAACCGAAACGTCCTTACCTTTCCGAATCCAACGATCAACTCACTAATGCAGCGGCAATCAGGTAAAAAGGGTTGGCGTCACTTGTGCGTACTCCAGCCAATGTTCTGGGAAAATTCCAGGGAATTTTACTGAAAGTTACTGAAAACCTGCTTTCGTCTCAACAATTTTAGCTGAGGCCTTTGCAATGTTACAAGAGGGTTATGAAGAGTTTGTTCTACCTTATAGCACAAACTGAGGAGGTTCAAATTGTTTAAAAAGGGGAGGCAATCAATTTCAAAGGAAGGTGGATTCTAGCGCTCCAGTTTGTGCTGTAAAGGAATAAAACATTAACATCGCTGTTGTCAATGTGAGAGAGGATCGTCGAAGAGCATGAAGAGCACTTTTAGAAATTCTGGACATCTCGCTGGATACCCCCCTAACATTAGTAATAGCAAAGTCGCATATGAGACGTGTTTGTGCACGGTGGGTCCAAGACTGCTGATTCCCGTACAAAATGCAGTTGAAGATGATGTAACAGGAAGATGTGAAGTTTCTTTCAGAGGTAATCATTGCTAATAAAAGTTCTTATGAATTATCTCCATTGTGAAAAGCAAAAGTGGTTACTGCTACTGGGAAAGTTATAGTCATATCATTTTTCGAAATTCAGGAAAAATTTTACCAGCATGTTGTACTTGCAAACAAGATTGTAATTGATTTATATTACTGAGATGTCCTGTATACTCTGCAAGGCTTTAGCACAAGCACAGGGTCACATTTCCTGCAGCTCGATAATGCACGGTCGCACATTGCAATGCTGTTGCTGAATATCTCATAAACACTCCCTTATAGTTCATATTTAGCCCTGTGTGACTTTTTTTTTTTCCCAAATATAAGAAACACCTTCGCGGGAGGGATTTTCTATCATAAAAACAGCGGTGAAGGCTGCAGAGGCAATTCTGCAAAATCTGTCAAGAACGGTTTCTAGCATGTCTTTGAAGACCGTCAGAAATGCTGGAACAGGTGCATTGTATTCACTGAGGACTTCTCTGAGGAAGGTCATCAAAGTTATGGGGATGAAAAAGTTATGTTGACAAAAACTATGCTCGTTCTTTATTGAATAACCTTCATATAATGATTTTAAAAGAGCCCATAATGATTAACGGGATCGAAGTATAACTTTATTGTGTTAAGAAACAACCTACCACAACGTTACAGAGATAGTTCCTTTTTTAGCACTTCCTTGGTCATCAAAGAAACTTTTTAAAATTACAATAATAGTGATTATTTTCAGAGGCATCAAGAATTTTACATTTTATCAAATGCAAGTAACAAGGAATTATGATATTTTTCGAGTGTTCTACCTCTGGAAATTGGTTAAATCTCTCTGACAATATAATCTTTTTATAAGAGCGTAAAATCGAAATATTAATCCTGAAGCACATGAAACTTCCTTTATTTTGTGAAATACAATCTAAGAGTCACTAATCCCTGCTTTAACTCTAAACATAGTTTTTCGCAACATATTACGTATGCTCGGAAACTAATTAGCCTTTCTCAATGTGTGGAGCGTCTTCTCCCGGTTGACTGAACAAGCATTGCATTTCCAGCTGTTCACTCAGCAGTGAAACCCTTGAGTGAGCTTAAGTACTAAGTGATGTTGACTGGCTCACCCGTTCTTCTCGATTCATTTGTTTATGCAATAAGCGTGGATTTTTTAAAAGAAAAATATTGTATATTTTTGGCTGTTTTTGTTTCTTTATTTATTTTTAGAAAACGTTCAACACTTTAAGTGTTTATTCCCGACGACTTCTAATTTTTTTGCCTTTGAAGGACAGAAATTTCGTACTATTGGGAACGCGATGAAGCAGTTGATACATGGTCTCGAAAGAGGAGTTTGAATATTTTTTAACAGCGCAACGGATTCTTAACAGATATTTGGCAATAGCAGTGAATTAGCACCTTTTCTGTAATCGTTCACTATAAAATTAATGAAAATAAGAATTAATTTTCCAGTTTATGCACAGAACACATTTGATTTAATTTTAGTGTTAAAAATAAGGAAAGGCTTACACAAAATTGGACTATGGTATTTTTGGTTAAGGGGAGAAGACATAGTTGGAAAATAGTTAACAAACGTTTGCGAAATATAGACAGGCACAATACTGAAACTCAATGCGCAGAAAAAGTATCGCTTAACCTGCATGTTCAAATAGATCAGGTATGGGGGAGAGGGGATTATCTAGATGCCTGTGATAGAGAAGAAAAAATTGGTCTCGCATGGTTCAGATTAGGAACTTTGAAAGAAAATAAAACAGTTAAAGCTATAGGGGAAAGAATTTGCCCACTGTGCGGAGTAAGCGATACCTAGTGACATATTCTGGCAGAATGCAGGGATACAGAGTTTAAGAAATGAGCATCTACAACCACAACTTCTGAATTCCAACAGAAGTATGAACCTCTGCCGGAAAGTGCTGGTGCACGAGAGATACACACACAGATCTGGAGGCTATGGAAAAGGTAGAGGAGTTGGGTAAGAGGGGTGAGTAAAGGGAAAAGGGAGATCAGGGGCCAGGGTTCTATTCATGTCTGTACATATGTATATAAATTACTAATAGATATCGTATGGTGTATGTACATCGATATGTTTGTATATGTATGCATGTAGATCTATGTATATATGCATGTTCATTTATTTTGATTGTTACAAAGACGGTATTAGCATGTATGGCCGTAAGGCCCATTCGACAGTTATACCTATTTGTGTATATACTTTAAAACTGCTGTAATAAAAGTTTACTACTGCTACTACTACTACTACTACTACTACTATTACTACTACTGCTACTACTACTACTACTACTGCTACTACTACTACTACTACTACTACTACTACTGCTACTACTACTACTACTACTACTACTACTACTACTGCTACTGCTACTATTACTACTACTGCTACTGCTACTACTACCACTACTACTACTACTACTACCACTACTACTACTACTATTACTACTACCACTGCTACTACCACTGCTACTACTACTACACTACTACTACTACCATCACTACTACCACCACTACTACCACCACCACCACCACCACTACTACTACTACTACTACTACTACTACTACTACTACTACTACTACTACTACTACTACTACTACTACTACTACTACTACTACTACTTGACTTTTGGCCCAAGTTGTGTATTGAAAAGTATCCCAATATTTTGAAAGAGAAACCCTATTAGAATCCTATAATAAAAACCATTTATTTACTCATTAACTATATAACAATTTAAATGAAACAAATGATAATAATTGTGTGTTATGACAACTAGTAGGTAGGCTCTCATATTTACCCACAGTTTCTTTTGTTCAGCTTTACCAACCATTTTATTTAAAGTGTGTGACAGTTTTTAAGCATTTGATAAAAAGAAACCTTCAAGGGATGCCTAAATTTATGGTATAAGAAATTCCCAAAAATTAAGTACCCAGACTAAATACATTTTAATAATAGAGTTTATCTTCCGTTTTCACTACTGTGGCATCACAAGGGGTGTACGATGATAGCACATGAGACGAAATGTTAAATTGGAAAATCATTTTTTGTGAAAAGGGAGGAAGCGTTCTAAGCGGAAGTTTAGGATACCTGTCTGGTATTTTTTAATGATGAAAACCGAAGAAAAGCCGGGAAAACCCTCAGTCAGGGAGGATGGTCTTGGAGGGACAACCTTTCACGATCCGCGCCTCAACGACTTCGGCCATCCGTGTCGGTCGCCGAAATACACGACCATAATTAATGTTTAATATCTATTTGTATTATATTTAAATGGTGTATACGCGTTACCTTTAATGTGCTGGCAGGACACAAATATATTGTCTATTTATAGTTTCTGAAGTAAAGACTAAAGACCAAAACAAAGTGGAGTGTTTGCAGATTTTGGACCACTTAACCTGAAAACTTCACTTCTTTTAAATTTTCTGTCTCTTTCCAAATATCCTGAAGGAATATTTTGATCTCGACCTTCAACTGAACAAGGAGCGTCTTTGACCGCATGTCGTTCGGATGGAAGGCTCGTCGTTTAGTATGGCGGCAGCTTAGCTCTAATGACTGTACATGAACGGCTCACAATAATATAAACAATAAAACTGTAATAACAGTAACTGAGATGATCATTAGAACAGTCAGATCTGTTAGGGGATTCCGGTTTACTGCATAATGGAGTCGTGCTCCACATGCTCACTGATTGCAACTCAGGAATAATAGCAAAGTTGATATCTGCTTTACGAGCTATAAAATGTTAGCAAAGAAGCATTGTGGAGTCATAGATATAAACAATTACCTTAATTCCTGGTTACTTGTCTGTCTAGTTGGGTAATTAATCTGAATTCTCGATAAACTGCCACATTAGTCCCGTTTACTTTTAGTGAACAATCTGTGCGGGCTGGTCGTAGTGAGTCAATTCAAGCAATAAAAACTTGTAATGCTTCTATAATGTGCACATAAAACACATAGATATATCTTTTTAACTTCATTTAACCAGTTTATTTCTTTAGAACTTGCTTTTACAAACGTTCCGTCCTTTATATGTAAGATATCCGATAAGGCAGCACAACATGAAAACATTTGGAACTTTGTATTTAATTGCTCTGAAGTTCGATCTGTTTGTTGATCACTGGAATTAGCTTGCGACAAGTCCATAATTACAGTTAAACGTCGTTTATGAGCGGAATACCGGACGGATCAATACTGTCGTTGTGTTAAGAGTGTTAACACGAGTGTTCATAGTTAGGTTTTATTTATTCTTCGTCCACTGAAGATGCCAACCGGAGTAGTTGGTGAAAGCTATGGTAGTAACTTAAACCATGGACCACGGCAAAACAGCCCGGGAGATTTTAATTGTTTTAATGACAGATAAATACATCCGTGCTTGATATGTGCAATTAAAAATTATGGATTATACCTGTTCGACACACAATGCTCTAAAATATTCACATTAAATATATTTGAAATAAATGAAAAGTTTTCGCAGTTGCTTGTTATACTTTTATAGTGTTTCATTTAGACAGTGCCACGTTCACAAGTATTACAGGTTCAACCTAAGCTAAACTTTTAAATCACGTATGAATTAACATACTAATTTTCACCGTACACTTAACTATAATAGTGTTCGCTAAGCCCTTATCCTCGGCTCGTAGAGTACTTTGGCACCCCTTTCTACTAAACAAAGAAACACTATAGTAACATAAACTAAAACCTTTTATAGATATCCGTTCTCATTTGTCATTAACTATCTTACATCCATTCTCATTTAAACATTTAATCCACTATATATATAATCACATTACCACTATCAGATGATCACACACGCCAAACTCATGGTCGTCTCTCCTCACTGACAATAACAATTGTTCTTATGTCTATGTAAATATTCTCCCAAGCTTCCTAATTTGACTTTGGTCACCAAACATTTTCTTTGCTGCAATTTGCTTATTTATCGTCAACTATTTACCATATATTGCTTGTTGTCTCCATTCATTTGTTCCTGAGTATTCAAACATAATAAACATTCTACATTTTTCAAATTTCCACATATAGGGCAAACCCCATGCTCACAATTACTTCTAAAACCCATTAAGCCCCAGATTCCTAATCTAAATCATGCCAACCCCCCTCTCTCTCCTGTTTATTACACTTATTAATGTATTTATCTCTTTTAACATCCGTTTTTGTCTCCTGATAGAACATTGGTGGGTTCTTCCCCCTCATTATAGAATGTAACATCTGTCCGTCTATATCCTCAAACCTTGTTCTAATTTATTTTCAAAAACCTCCATCAAAGCACTTCTTCTTAAACATACACCACCCTTTCCATTCCTTGTTAACCTTTCTCCAACTTTGTTTACCCAATAGAAATCCCCTACCTCAGACTCCTGCATTTTTTAAACATTCATTTAACAAAGAAACCTCCTATCCTGTTGTATTCTCTTAACTCTGTTAACTATCGCTAAACACAATGTGAACTTCACCCACATTACACCCTCCGTCCTAGAGCTCCATTCTTTGATCTTGCCTTTGCATTCCTTTCTAAACAATAATCCCAAACCACCCTTAATATTCCTTCTCAGATTCTTTTTTCCTATAAATTCAAACTCTGCCATTCTAATCTCATTCCTATTCTCAAACAATGTTTCAGCTAATGATTTCCAGTCAACGGTAGTACGTTGTTTAACTTTTGATAACCCTGTGTATCTAAATCTACATTAATGCAGATTGCTTGTAGAATTATCACAGCATTGAGCAAGCATAACTTCTTTTATCTTTTCGTACCAGCACTCGATCTATGATGAATGCTGCAGAAACTTCTTACAGGAAGCAATAAATACTGAACATATCACGATCTTAAAATCCCGTTGAAATGAAATTGAGCGCACAAGAAGTAGTATGTAATATAAAGGAATGCCGACAAAGAAACAAAGATGCGAGTGGTAATAGCATTGGAGCGTTTTGGAATGACAATTTTATTTTCCAATTTCCAATTTCTTTTTTTACGTTGTTGTTGCAAATTACATTTGCGTAATGAAAAGCGTTCTTCCGTCAACACAAACCTTCGTGTTTCTCTATCTGTCCATGAAATTCATGAAACTTATCGATACGGTATTAACATATTCTTTTCGTAAACTAAGTAATTAAGATAATAAATGACCATTTATTACTACATTGAAATACCAATTCTCAAATTCAAGTATCAATGAACTAAAGCAGACATATTGTGGATATTCCGTAAAAAGGAGTATCGTGCAGTAAAAAAAAAAAAAAAAGTTGTAAAAGATGGCTCAACACTAAAGGAAATTCTTATCAACTTGAAGTATTGGACTGACCGCCATCATTGTAGGTGCTAAAGTGGATCGTATGACCCGTGAGGACCCTAAACAGGTCTTAAGCCTAAATATCGATGATTTATAAAACTTTATAGGAACTCTTCCCCTTCATTTTCAATGATCAAAACATTTTTTGCTCAATTTTAATATGGTATACTCGCTTGAAGGTGACCCATATAAAGGACGTCCAAAAAGTGCAACAACAGAATTCGTTGAACAAATACATGATATGGTATTCCGTAGCCGGCGAGTTGAAGTGTGAAAAACCTAAGGCTGTATAGATGTGAAAGTATTTTATATGTCCATAGTATATATAATTAATTATTCATTAATGAACGGCAGAATTCGTTAGGTTAACCATTGCATAATATAGTATCAACTTTGTTTATTAAATATTTGTGTGTAATGTAAAATTAACATAAAAAATCTTCTTATTTATTAGACATATAAATGAAAACTAACATTATTGATGTTCCCTAAGTATATTATCTAATTATTTCTTAACCTTTGGTTTATATATATCATTTTACTTGTTTCAGTATATCTGAAATTACTACCTCTCAAGTGATAAATTATTCCGAAACAAGACAGGCAAATAAAAACACTTTTTTAAATGGAGCCCTAAGAAAATGATGATGAAGCACATCAAATAAATGAATTAATTACAAGTACTTGAGAAAGAGAGAAAAAAGTAAAAGCGTGGGAGCTCTTTGGGAACTCGTTCTCAAATCAGCATACAGAAGTCCACAGCTAGATCGCCCGATAACTGGTTTCCTTATGATAATGCAACTCGACTTCTGCAAGGAGATTGTCATTAAGATAATGCAACAGCCATAACTTCACCTCATTAGAACCATTGGAAAACATATCACCTAATAATTCGCAGAAGTTATAAAAGCGCGTAGCTTGGGGAAGCTAAACCAACTCGTTAATATCAATTTGTATTTCTTTTGGGGGGAAGCCAACAATAACCATATAAATAAGAAAAGAAGCTCGACCTGGAACAAGTCATGATAGCCTCCACATCACCAATAAGACGATATGCCACTCTCGCCCAACATCGAATGTTAAGTTTTCATCTATGTACCTATGTTGTAAATACTGTTAATGAAGCTTGTTTAGATAACTTCCATTGTCAACGCTCCTACCTCCACAAGCTACAAAAATTAATGATTTAACATTGTGATAAATTAGATTGGTATGACAAACGA
Organism: Metallyticus violacea; assembly: GCA_030762175.1. Classification (NCBI taxonomy): domain Eukaryota; kingdom Metazoa; phylum Arthropoda; class Insecta; order Mantodea; family Metallyticidae; genus Metallyticus; species Metallyticus violacea. The sequence continues at coordinate 45,936,031 of CM060831.1, forward strand.
TCAAGAACAGAATTTCTTCTTCTTCTTCCATCACGGATTAGGCCCTGTTTGTTCCGATCTCATGTTTTTGTTTCTATTCATCTTTCTTTCTTTCTTTTTTTTTTCTGCTCTTCCAATTGATTTTCCTTTCGGATTATATGCCAACATTTTTTGTTATTCTTATCTTTAAGTGTTTTAAACGTATATTTTTGTCTATAATTCCCTAATTTTTGTAATGTTGATTGCACTTCTAATTCTTTTCATGTATCCTCATTTCTTATATGATCTTCTGTTGTACAACCTTTGACAGATGATAAAAAACACATTTCTCCTGTATGTACCATGTTCTCTTCCTTTTTTTAATGTCCATGCCCATCACTTCCATAAAAATAACTGATATGGCCATTGCTGTAGAATCTTAATGTTATATCTTTTCTTGCTTTTTTTTTCAACTTATTTCTAACTGCACTGCTTGGAACTTTAATATTTTTATGTTAACATCTTGATCTTCTTCATGTGTGACATTACAACCTAAATATTGAAAGTGTGATACTTTCTTTTGTCACAATTTTTGTTCTTATTGGGTATTGCCTCGGAATGCCATTACTTTTGTTTTGGTCTTTGAAATTATCATAATATATTATTTATCTATTTTATTTAGTTGGTATATTGCTTTTTGTAGCCTATCTTCCTTGTCAGACCGAAACCTCAACACTAAAAATCAATCTAGTTATTCAAGTATTCAAAGTAATTAGTTATTACAAACGTGATACATGGATAGCTAAAACGTAAATATTATGATGTGCATTTGGAAAAGAATAACCACCTCTGAAAATAAATTATACAATGTTTTATTCATCTTTAGGGCTATATGTAATGGCTGGAAGGTGATTATAACTGCTAATACAACTTAATGACATGATTAAAACTTTCTTAAATAAGTATTTTTGGTGGTTTTCGCGCAAAAGCTTTCCGTTTCTGCATTTATCTGGCAATATACCTGTTTCCTATCGCTACTGCAGAAACATCATATGTGTTTGATACGCTACACACTTCAAACGTAAACAGCGTTTGCTCTCGCTCGCTCCCTCTATAGGACAGAAAAGAAAAGTGAAAATCATATTGAATAAAACGTACTAATGTAAACTGATTTGTTCTAATTAGACAGCGCTTGAATTAAAAAATTATGCATCAAAATAACACATTATTTATATGGCACACCTTTTTCTTTTAGTTATTTTTTTAACAAATCGCTAATAACTTAATGGAAAAAGAAGAAGAAGAAAAAAAAGGATAGAATAAACTTTTTTCAAGTATGGGAACTTTAGTAGGACTGTTTAGCCAATGAAACAAAGCTTTCTTAGCGGACCTAAACATCATTACTACAGGTGTTCAAAATGTCCACCATAGCAGTTATGCAGGATTGGCACCATCGAAGTACTTTTTCTTGAACTCATGTCAGCATTGCATGGTATCATACACAGAGCTTTAAAAACAAGCCCCACTTAGCTATTCTACAGTTTCTATTTAATGACAGGGCAACTTACTTTTCACGTGCCCTAAAATAAAATCTATGGGACTGAAATCGAGACTTCTTGCAGGTCAGATGCTGGCGTTTACATGACCATTTCATCGATTACGGAAACGACACACTACTGGAAAATGTGAGGGGGTTCTCTATCATACTGAAACACCATCACGCCTGATTTGTATATAAATATCCTCCAAAAATTCGAGCAGATGTTCTTGAGGAAAGGTTAAATTAGGAAGCGCTATTCAATTTTAGGTCCAATTACTATATCTCCCGAAATCCACTAAGGCAGAACATTCTCCCATAACGATATCACCACACGGCATGGACATTTTCCTCAGACTATAAGCGGATCAAATGAAAATTGAAGACCCAGTTCCTCGTAAAAGACGCCTCATTAGTAAACAGTATGCTACTCCCCAAGTCTGCAGATTGACTAATTAACCATATACTAAATGAAACCCATGAATAATATCTGTCAGATACGCACTACACACGTTGCAGATTATTTGGACACTGCAGGTGTTCTCTCAAGATGAAGTGTGACACTACAACCATTTTGGCTGTTTAATGAATTATTTTAATTGAATCTCCTCGAATAAGTTGCAGAATTTGTGCTTTTGCTCGAAGATTACGTCCATGTTACACATGCACATGAGCGAGCGTTAAGTTTTCCCATATCTAATTTGTACGGCTGCTGCAATAATACGTCAATATGGAGCTCACCTTTGAGAATTTTCCTCTAGCTCTATGTCCTGTTCCTCCATAAATTAATATCATATTGAAATAGACCCTCACATGACAAACACAAATTCTGTTCGTTCTCGAAAGAATTTAAACATAAAGGTCGTAGCATTATGTCACCGTCACACTTCCTTACACGTTCTGCATTGCACGTGGTGGACACGCGCCACAACAGGTTCATGATGTTGCAAAACTTTGCCTAGAAATTGTGTTTTATGTAACATTTTAATTTAAAACTGTGACTAAACTCTTGGATTTGCAATAAAACGACATGAAAACTTTGGCCCATTTTGAAGTCTAATCCTGCACAAGTAATTTCTACTCTGTGCTACCACATCCAAAGGAGTTTTGCATACAGGTTCAACAGGGAAGGTGACGACATCCATCTTTTGAGACTCAAAGAGGAGTCCTCTTGTTTGATTTCCTCCACAAAGGACAAACAATCAACTCCGAATTTTAGTGTAACGTCTTGCAGAAATTGCGGGACACAATTACCGAGAAGCGTCCTGGAAAAGTGGAGCGTGTCGTGATCTTCCTCTCCTGTCACACTACTAATACCTCCTTGTAGACAATCCACGAATTTGAACTGTTACCTCATTCCCTCTAGTCCGAATTTGGCACCATCTGGACTTTCACTTGCTCGCAACACTCAAACGACACCTGAAAGGACAACGATTCAACATTAATGACGCTCTCATGGCATGATGCCTGACGACCAATGGGTTGGTAAAACTAGAGCAACTAGTGCATCTCACTTCTCACTATGTAGAGACGTCCTGAAGTTTCATATTCCAGAATGACTCCTTTATGTGTATGCTCACCGCAACAACTATCGTATTTTCGGCGCAGCTCCGCCTTGGCTTGTGGAAACGTGTTTGTTTCGTATAATAATTATACTTACGGAGATTTTCCTCCGTTTATTTCAAAATATGACTAAATATACCCCAATATTTCAGGTGCCTGATGATTTTAACTTGTTTTGCAGGGGTTATTCAAAATTTTTGCCAAACTACTGAAATAAAGTAAAATACACAAATGAGGTGACGAGAAACAAATCAAGGATTCTGTCGACATAACTTCCAACACTTCAAGTATACAGTTCTTATTTCTGTTAAATTATATGCTGGGCTGACCAAAATAAAATTTTTACATTTTGTATTAGCAGAAAAAAGAGCACAGCGGTATTAGTGTTAAACTTGGTAAACGGAAGATATTTGAAACTTTTTTCTTCGAACAAAATTCAAGGAATTTGCACTTTTATCAATCAAAAGTACGGTTATCCAATTATTATTATTATTATTATTATTATTATTATTATTATTACTACAATTAAGTGCATTCACTCGTGACCAAGGTAGAGATCGTAAAACGAGGAAACGGATCTAGAATTAAAATGAGTTGCTGATGATACCCCGAAGGTTATCGGTAGATTACCACGGCCAGCTCCAGATTAAATAGCGCCAAGGTTAACGGATTGCTCTTCAGGGATATTCTTTTTTCTTGTCCTCTCACTTTCACGCTCCGGTTGTAACGATGCCCGCACATTTATGTCTGTGATGCAATTCAGCATATTGTCGGGAATAACAAGATTCCCTTCTCGGTAGCGTGGGCATGCTAGGATGGACAATGATCCGGGTAATGGAAGCGTTGCATATTATTCGTGACCCTTCGACGTGTCGGAAATGTTGCGATTGGTGACGAAATGTAGGAGTCGTATATTATCAGAGCGCATGACATAAATTATCGTCTGATACTTTCACATGGACGATCACGGCAGTAAGTAGATGACTGCCTAGGAGGTGAAAGAGGGCACCAAAAGACTTGATGTGAGAAATAAACGGTTGGAGGTGAAGGATATTTTGCTGACATGTAATAAGGTTGCAATTTTTTAATGTGTATAACATACTAGAGCAAAGCAATTGACATACTAATTGTTACGAAACTAAAGAGTAAATACATGGCGTAATAGAATCCTCCCTATCAGTGAGGTTGACCTCTTTTATCATCAGAACGGGTAGAATAATAAATATCATATATACACGTTTTTGCATGAAATTACGAACCACATCCTGGCACTGAAACAGTTCCTCTGATGCGCTGAAACATAATTTTAATATAATTTATGTAATCCGAAGCATATTATTTCATGTATTGTAAGTAGTAATGTAGTTACCATATATGCATAATACGGCAAAATGCTACCACGCGATTTGAATGTCAACAGAAAGAGAAGGCTCCTTGGTGTTTTGTTGCGGGAGCCTGTAAAGTCAACAAAAGGGTCATAAAACCTGAATTCAAAGAAAGTAACCCGAGGATCGCTTGTGTGAAGCCCATTTCTTGTTTTAAAAGAACAGCTACTGCAGGTATAATAAACTCAAGGATTTTATAAATGTGTTTAAGAGTTCTACCGGTGGCTGTACAGCTAACCCTTTAAACTGGCTATTGTCGACAAAACTTTTAAACTTTCAAATAGCAACGAATGATACGTACGATAGGTGAATCAAGCTGTACGTTTCAAAATTTTAAGGAAAGTCGCGAGACTTGCGCGTGTCTTTTGGCGTCTCCTAGTCAAGCATTTTTTATTTGAATTTAATATATAAGGAGGTGTTTGCTTGGCCAGGTCAGCAGTCCTAAGTTCTACACGCCGCGAGATGCGGTTATAAGATCTATGCGCGGAAACATACACGCAATACTCATTATAAGTTGGGCTTCCAATTTCCTCCGCGGTACTCCTCTGTAAGTTTCACACACGACAAATAATTTTGTATCGGCGTAGGTAAGTCTATCGTACGCAAAACACCAGAGGACCCGAAAGATTTTAGACATAATAAAATACTAATGTGTGTGTGTGTGTGTGTGTGTGTGTAATGCGTATTGCGTGCTTATTTACACCATTGAATTCCTCTTCCAGTCCCGTCGACTACGAATCAACGAAATAGCCGAATTCACCCTAAGAAATGTTATTGAACCGACCTATAATCAATCTACAAAACCACTTCAAAATCTGGCATCTAACGTGGCTGATATAACAAAACCGCTTCAGTACTACTGGTAATATGCAACGAACCCAGCATGACACATAATTATTTCGATTATGAATGTTGAATTGTTACAAGAAAATTTACAAAACGAAACAAATTATAAATTATGTTGCTTAAAGAGCATTCATTAGTTGTCGCCAAAATTTTAGACACATTGCATTGGATTGTTAAGGTCGAAGAAAGACATTGCAATACTTCAGTCTTGATAAAGGCATTTGTGCCTATGCCCCCAATGGAGGCACCTATGGAAGAAAGGGATTAGGTGAGAGAGACATAGGGAAACCAAAATCCAGGGGAGGTGAAGTACGGACTTAGACTGGGTCCCCTAACATTGCTTCTAGATTCAAAGTGTTCGAGCCCGTCAAAAGGGCTGTTTCCATACCAGTCGCTGAGACAGAAATCTTTCCAAAGCGCAAGTCACCGTCATACTGCACCTACCTGACACTTTTGACCCTTTATGACGAGCAGAAAGAAAATATTTGTACTTGTCTAAGCGACAAGATAAAACCCCAAGGTCCCAAGAGCTTTGAACCCGAGAACTTCTTCGTCTCTTGACTCCCAGAGGCGAACCCTTAGCAACGTTCATTAAATTGAATAAATACACGCACTTGATTCTGACCGCCACGGGTACCCGAGGTCGTTAAAGTGTGGACTCGTGAGCGGGAGGTCTGGGGCTCGATTCCCACCAAGACCGTCCTTCCTGATTGAGGGTTTTTCCAAGATTTTCTCGGTCCTCATAAATGCCGGGAGGGGGCTACCGCAGACTGAGGCCTGAAATACTTCCTTCCTTTAAAAAAAAAGTTCTTTCCCAGTTTATCATTTCACTTCATCTAACATCAGTGTCCACCGCCTGTGATGCCTCAGTGTTAAAATGGGTGGTAAACACCATTAAAAAAAGAAAGGTCCTGATTCTGTAATTTTTGCGTAGAATCTTGTGAAAGCTTGCCAGCTCAAGCCGTTAGCTTCTGTCTTAATGTTGTAAGACGACCCTTCCCACTTCACTAAGTACCCGCATATTAAGATACTCGCCCAAGGAAAGAATTCAGCTGAAGGGTGTTAATCCTATACACTCATTAAGAAAGATTTACATTTGAGTAACATTTGAAGGACATGGATAAACCGGCTCTGTTCTTCAACTTAGTTTCCTGATAACATGTTATAAGGTTCCAGGTTTGACAGCATTTTTGAAGATTGCAACTTAAGCAAAGTAGTAACTACCAACAAGAGCTCCTTTTAGATGATATGGTGAAAATTCAGACAAGACGATTTGGTATAATTATGATGCAACGTTTCTTTACAAAAGTAGTTGTAACGGAAAATGAAAACCCCTTGTTGCTCTTTCTTGATTGCATGTATCAGTTTGCTTAGAAAGTTACATTGGCGGTCATGTTTTCAAGTAGAAATAAGCTTCATTAATAACTCAAAAACCAAGAATTTCCGGACACATATTAGATGTAACTTTATTGTTTTGGTACATTTTCATTAAATACTCATAAAACTAATACTTTCTGAACATATGTGTATATGGCTTTTTCCCCTTGTTTCAACAAACTTTTATGAACAACTCAAAAAGTAAGGTTTTCTGGACTATATGAACTTTTTTCTTATTTTGGTATGAAGAACCCGCCACCAAAGTTTGTAAAGCTGTTTGCGAAATATTCTGTATAAACAATTATAATATTTGTATCATGCGAGTAGATACTCGGACTGTCAGAGAATTTCGAGTGTAAACATTACTCTATAATGGGCGTTTATTTTTAATGAGACATAAATTGGAATCAGGCCAAATGGACGCCATAAATCAGAACACGAGAAATTTTCTATTGTTTCCTAAGTCAGGTTTTTTTTTAGAAAATACCCATAAGCCACATACATACTAAAACATTAATGCTTTATAAAGAAACTTTTCAATTTGGAGCTTACTATACATGGTACTTAAGATGGCAAATACTAATAGAGCTTGGTGCTTTAAAGCTTCTAAATATGTTAGGAGCTAACCACTCAATCTCATGTCTTAGACCTTCCATTGTAGATATAAATCAAACAAATGAAAAGTGCAAAACATATACAATAAGTGCATAAAATGTATAATAAATTCCTGTTCAGAGCAAAGGCATAAATGGTGGAAATATTGTGATTTCGGAAACATCCTGCGTCAGAAATCCGGTATAAAATTCCTGATTTACTTTAACACACATTTACCAACGATAGAATAACCCTGATTTCCATTCTTCAAAACACTTACTATAACATTGATGATACAGGTTGCACTCTTAACGGACATTTTGAGGAACCTCAAGAGGTTCTTAGGAATACATTTTGTACCAAAATGCATTAATTTCAAGATACCTGCTTATTTACACGAAATTAGGACTTAAATAAATTTATATTATGTTTAATTACTAAATTAATAAATAATATTATATTATAAATGTGATTTAACGCTTTATTGTTTTTATGAAAGAAATGTGTTTTGTGTTACAAGCATGAGCTATAGAAACTTGGAATTGGCTGAGTCAAATATACCAAACAGCTTCTGTAACCTAGACATAGGTGGTGTTTGCTGTGCTGTTATAAACCATACTTTGTACATCAAGATCATATTGATGAATTTATCTGCTATATGCCATTCAGTTTGTTTGATTGCTGTAGTTCCAACAGTAGAAACATTATTTGAAAAACGCGCTGCAATTGTAGATTGAGAAAGTTTGATTTAAGGATCAAATTAATAAAAACGTGGCTATCTATTGGGAGAGTGCAATGCGGCCCGAATTTAGCACTACAAGAACAGCCTGCAAAACTACGTCCTAATAAATTCATTAGAGTTGCCAATTAAAGGAATTGATTTAAAACTGCATTGTGAATAGAGAAGGAGAAATGAGCATGAAAACTGTATTTATTTGAAATAAAGTAAAATGTAGAGTAAAAATAAGACATTCAAGCTGATCTGAAGGGCAGATGGCATTAAAAAATAAAAAATGACTATTTAATAGGAGAATGTAATATACACTTTTCTGCCAGGCAAATACTGATAGCAATAAAGATTTATAGCCTTGCAAAACTATAAAAAGTGATGATAAATTCATTTGGTATTTAGTAAGAGAAACATATTTACAAATATTGCAGAACTAGTAGAAACGAACCAGAGAGTTAATTATGAAAAGAAGACTTTCAGAGACTGATCTGAAAAGACATGTGACAGTAAGGAAACCAGTGTTAAAGCCTATTGATATAAAGAAAAGACTCTATGTAGATAAACAACATGGACACTGTTTACTTGCTTATTGATCTAAAATCTTTTCATCTAAACATGAACGCTTTGGTACCAGTAGAAGAATATAAGAGAGGGTGTCATTAAGTTTTATATTATCACACTGAACGAAGATGCCAATGGTCACGAGTCTCAGTCCAGGATTTAGTCCTTGTCCACAAGTACACCACACAAACTGACACATTACTCTCACCGATTGATGAGCTGGTGCATATCCTGATTATAAAGTTCCTCACTTTGGCTACTGAAGAACTGCACCACCTCTCATATTACCTCATTGTCGCCCTGGAAAGGTCTACCATGCTTTGGGGTCTTCATGCGAGGAAAGGATCACTGTTCTGATGTGAAAAATGAACTGGCGCCTTATCGTACAGCAAAAGAACTCTCTTGTTTTTTAATGATGGCCTCTCGCAATCTCATCAGGAGGTCCTGGTCCTTACAGGCATAATCTGTCAGTATACCAAGGGAGTACCCCCACAAAAAAAAAAAAAAAAATCGATTTGACCCTCCTCGATGACATCTATGTCTTCGATGTTTTTTGGTGGTGGTGTATCTGGGTGTTGTCATTGCTTGCTCTGCTGCTTCGTCTGGAGGTCATAATGACACATCCATGGTGATCAGGCGCTCAAAAAGATCGTCAGAATCACACCTGGAAAAGCTGCAACATTTCGGCGCTGTTTTTGCCCAGATGTTAGCAAGTGCGATATACACCGGATGACGATCTTTCTCATATATCGCACTCCCACTATTACCTGATAGAAATGCGACGATATTCAAACACTTGAGCCCCAATTCTCTGAGAGATGAGCGACTACTTTTTGGCCCATTTTCCAGGCTTGTTTGCTCAATTTAGAAACTCCTGCTCCACTGAACCATAGTGCCATACTTTGGGGCATTGTCTGTAAACACGGAAACCAGCTCAGCATGAATTTGCATACCAGTTTATCTTTCAAAAACAGGAACCGAATAACCACACTAGTTTGCGTCTTCTCAAGAGAGAGCGCCATCTTGGATTTTGCACTTTAATGGCGTTCTGCGTAATAATAGCGCGGGAAAATTTAAGGGGCGAACACTACAGGGACGCGAGAAGCGTGTTCTGCTAACCTGGTGTGGGGTCTACGGTTTCAGGATGGATTTAATTGTGCTAAATAAAGAAACAGTATTATAAAGCTCTTCATTGTCATGCAATGCTATATAGTAGGGGAAGATTTCACCTTGCAGCAAGGTAACAATTCTAAACGTTGATCTGAATACTGCATGAGGTATATTGCTTCTAAAGTGAAGCAGAGGATGTTGATCTTTATCTGGCTGCCATAAAGTTCGAAGAGCAACTCCATAGAATGGACAAAGGGGATAGAGGTAATGCAGGAAGTGCATTAAAGAAGCTTAGATCATCTGAGCAAGTAGAGATTCAGAATTTCTCCAAGAACTTATAAACTTATTGCCTAGAATCAAAGTGAATAAAAGATACGTTAATTTTGTTTCTTGTAATGGACATGTTTCTCCCCCTAATTGTACTTGTAACCTAATAAACCAATATCTTTGCTAAGTAATTCGCTTTATGTTCCTCTTGGAAGTATAAAAAATTATATGGAGTATAGGCATTAATGACCGGTAGTTGTATTATGTTTCTTTACAATGAGAATGTGAAACTTATTTCCGCCTGAATTTACACAGACACTTAGAAAAGTAATATCCACTTTGTATGCATTACGTACCTCTTTGGACGTTTTCTTTAGCTTGCAATAATAAATAAAATAGATAAGAAAATATTAATAGAAGTATCTTAAGATGTGAAGATGGTATCTCCATTAGTGTTTCACTTAGGAAATATCCGTTTTAATCAGGTCACACAGACTTAAGGAACTGCTCTTATTTTAGTTGGGAGGACCTTCATGTCACTCTTGTGGAAGTTGCGAAACAAGAGCATCGACCTACTGAGGGTAGAGGATGTGCTCTGTACACGATTAGAAGTAACACCAAGGTCTTCTTCTTAATGGACGGCCTTACTCTCGTTATTGACTGCGTCACGAATATGCGTGTGATGCCAATGTAAAATTAAATTATTGTCGTAATTCTATCTTCCTTATTATTCATGTAATTTGCATTACTGGAAGTTATCTACATGAAGAAGGCGTGGTAGTTAGCAACTGACAGAAAAGGCCTATGAAGAAACTGTTTCACACTTTATTCTATTCATTATCAAACAGTTCGTGATCGTCTGTTTAGTAGTCAATTGAATCATCTAAGTCGATGACTCAGTTTAATCAAATAAATTTGGATTTAAAATTTCTTGGCACTTGAGCATAAAATGAGACAATTGTAAGTTGTGTAAATTCAGCTAAGTTTTTACGAGGGTAAGTTTTCCTTTTGGGATAAAATATTAAAGTGACACTTTATTTTGAAATAAAATAAGTATTTTCTACAATTTTTCAGCTACTATTCCGTCATGTAACACTAATATTTTCAAACATTTTCGGTGTCAAGCACTCATTTTTCGATACCTGTATCCCAATTGTGCAGTCATCTGTTTACTGCCATTTTCACTTCATCATTTTTAACTTCATGACTTCTGATGGGCTCTCAGAGTTTTCTGTAAAGACAGAAATGTCATACTTCTTTTACAACAATCATATATATTTTGAAAGTGAAAAATATGTGTTTTAAAACAAGACAAAAGGGAGTCGAGATGAAGATCTTAAGATTTTAATATAAAACTATAAATTGAAAAAGAAAAGAACAATAAAAAGTCTTACATTTGAATGAGATAGCTGTAAACTCTGTAAATAAAGTCTCAGTGTTCGTCAAAAAACGTCTATTTTTCGGTCACCTTATAAATTTAATTTTTCAGCCAGTTCTTTTATTAAGAACCAACATACCATAATTATACTTCCGACTAGTATGTTTTAACATTTAAGACAAATGTACTTGAATATTAAAAGCAAATAAGAATGCTGAAAATAGATGAACAATTAATGAACACTTACATGATTATAATAGGAACAAAATATAGGTAACAACTGGATAGGGAGATAAATCGTACACAAAATAGCAAACAATAAAATTCATAAAAACTGAACGAATATACTTCAAGAATTAAAAATAATGCAGCTTTGAAAGCTCGCTGGTACGTAAAGAAAACAAAAGCAGTTTTGGAAAATTAAATGGAGATTTTTGAGAATGGGATGGACAATGTAAGAAAACCCTTGTTTATGATTATCATTATGGTTATGCTAAATTAATACAATTAGCAATAGGATTTATTTACTATGGTAACGAAAAATGAACCCAAAAATCATGTACCAATATTTTATTTGAATAGCAAAGCTGTGCTTTAAATGTTTTTATGCTTAAATTTATTTTACTCTTAGCGGTGTAGCCGGTAGAATGTCGGGAAACACCTGGATTGCATTTTGTAACACAGAAATAGAGAATTTGAGTAACTAAGAAGACCATAGTACAAATCTTTCGAAAAAATGAAATGAGTGAATGAGGGAAAAGAGTTTGGAGTTCATTGGCATATAAAGATATATAGGGCGAAGGAAAACTTCAGAAAAATATAATTTGGTTTATTTACGAATACTGTTTAACATCTCAAGTCATCAGAGAGTGGATAAATCTAATGCAGGCCATATGTCACAAAAGAGGGATCGAACATTCGCGCATGAGAAAGAGTCATAGATATATGAACAGAAAAGAACTATATAAATAATATTTTGCTTATTTTAAAGTAGAACTTATCTCTTATTAAACTATACAGGGCAAAGGAAAAATCCCATTCGGCGAACATGTCTCAGGCATCGATCGAACAAGCAGCAGTGACAGACACACGAAGAAGAGAAAAGAACTTCTAATGCTCTAAATCCACTTGAAGTCATTGTTCATTTGCTTCCACCAGGTTGGGAATGTTCTCTCCATAATTTCATGTATTTAAATATTAATGAGAATAATATTCCATACTTATAGAGTGGGTTGTATATAAGTTGCTAACTGGAGATTACTTTTAACTGTAATTTAAAAGGAATAGAGGTTAGTCGTTATTTCTGTTGCATAAAAATAACCTCAACTACATAATCTCGAGTTTCCACTAACAGTCGAACCTATGGCAACATCGCGGAGTAATAGACAAGTTCGTGTTTAGAACGAGTTGATGTTCAACTGTTTAACCTGAGAAAATCAACAGTTATTCATATTTTCCGCCTTGTCTTCAAACATGCATAAGGAAAAGTCAAAGAAAATGCAAACGGCAAATTTTAGCAAACGTGAGAAGGATATCATTATTGATCTGGCGCTAAAATAGGTAAATAATTGAAAACAAATAAAAACAAACCTTTCAATCACAAATAAAGATGAAGAACGTACATGAGGGAAATTGACAAAGGATAAGACTTCTGCATTATTATCCCCTTGTGTATGCAGCATACAGCACCTAAAACTCCAGAAAAGTTGCGAATGTTATAGAAGTCAAGCGTCATTTTTCGACATCACCCTCTTCGGTTGGCATTTTAATGAACCAAGTTATCAGAGCTACACTTGCTCTAGTAACTTCGTGATGGTTATGCTGGCAGTTGCTTTCTCCACTATAATATATCTCCAATAACTATTTGGAAGCTGCCTTTCGTAGTATCATGAATTTGCTTAATTTGAGATTATAATCGAAGACGTAACATCTGTTCCAATTCTTCGACACCTTTTGCTAAGCGAAATCGCATTATGAATTATTTGTCATTCAGTTCTAGGAATGAATTTTGCTCTCTCTTGAAATACACGAGGAATACAGTGAAATTCATCATGGATGAGATGTCGTAATAATTAGAAATCTATACAATATACCACTTGTAAGGTTAGCCTAACATAACCTACAATTAAAGGCAATTATGTTATTATTAAGTTGAAATGAAAAGTGAAACATTGAAGAAACTTTATCTACATGAAATTAAAATAAATATTAATAAGTATTTTCTTTATAAATAAAGTTGTTATACTTCTCTACTACTCTAGGAAATATTTATTTAACAATTACTAAACTCTAGTTAGTGCTTTAGCTTGTGAAATTTCGTGAGTTAAATTTAATTTGAGATTAAGACGAAATAATCTTAGATTAATGTTTATACAACCAAATTTTCCAAGTTAAGCATAACTGATGGTTAATTTTATGCTCTAAACTCGATTTACCTCTTTATACAACCGGACCTTAATGTATTTAATATATTTTAAGACACTATTAAAACATGTAGACATTACTTATATACATTCTGAATCATTATACACACTTATCTTGGACTGGAACTACACTAAAAATAAGGCTACTTGTCAATACTGGGATTATATAGAAATATTTGCTCATGAAAAGGAATATTATAATTTCTATACGACAAAGAAAAATGAAATAAAATTATATTTCCTCTCAAATGAGTGTGCCTAAGTTGTAGTTGTAGTTTCGGGTGATATATCAAAATGGGAAAACTAAACTATCCTTATAAATGTAATCTATTAACCTAGTTTATTAAACATTACAACCCAGGTTTATTAAACATTAATGTGAACTACAACCTGAACGTATTGTTCTTAAGAGCACTTGAAAATTCAGCCTTTTTACAACACAACAGTCGAACCTATGGCAACATCGCGAAGTAATAGACAAGTTCGTGTTTAGAACGAGTTGATGTTCAACTGTTTAACCTGAGAAAATCAACAGTTATTCATATTTTTCGCCTTGTCTTCAAACATGCATAAGGAAAAATCAAAGCAAATGCAAACGGTAAATTTTAGCAAACGTGAGAAGCGTGAGAACGTGTAGCCTGTAATACATAAACAGGAATGCGTATATTTTATTGTGGTAGGACGTAAAATTTGATTTAAAGCATGTTTCCTTTTCTTTCCTTTCATTGATTAAACCAAGATTAATTACTTATTATAATAGAGTAATCATGCACAGCTTGAAGAGAATTTAGAATGTTGGCTTCACGTATAACTTCAGGTACATTTTTTAAAGTGCGTAATTTTGAGGAGAAATTTTATGAGTGTTACTATTAGCTACTTTGCGGTTGCTTAGGAAACTGAATGTTAAAATTCAACCATGAAGACTAGCAAAAATCACATATTTCATCACCAAACAACACTCTATTAAGTGCGGATATAAAATGGACATTGCTTAAGGAAAACAACAAGAGCAGATACTTCATTTTTGGTCTTATATCCAATATATAGAACCGTTGTTTTAGTAGCAGTAGAAAGGACTTTTATTGTAGCAGTTTTAAAGTACACACAAGTAAGTATAATTGATGCATAGGCCTTACGGCCGTATATGCTGGTAACAATCAAAATATACCTACGTACCTACCTACCTACCTACATGATATATACAATAATACAAGCACATCGATATACTCAAATAACACGTTTCCTATCAGAAATTGTATATACATTATATAAATACAAACATGAATAAAATCCTTATTCCTGAGCTCCTCTTTTTCCACCTCCCCAACTCCTCTCTCTTCTCTAAAGCTATTAACCTTCTTTGTCGGGTCTTCGCTAGAAATATTCCCGATTTGTGTGTGTATCTCTCGTCCACCTTCATTTCCCGGCAGATATTCAGATTTTTATTGGAATTAAAATTGGTACGTTTCTGGTGGTCTAGTGGTAACCATGCTTGGTTTAGTAAGATTATATATGGAACAATTAGAAGATCATGTCTCCATATATATGTCCTATGAGCAAATATCTCTAACAGACTTCCTATTTTCAAAGTTAATTTATTCCATTACGCATATTTAGTCTTCTTAAATTCACCTATCAGTTCTGTCCTTCGTGTTGAAGACACAACCGTTACTGCAGTATGTTTGTTTCATCTATATCAGTTTATAAAACCAATTGCAGATCACTGCGTTTAACGAATATATTATTATTATTTCATCGTCCATCTATCTCTCGATAATTAGATCCTTTTCTTCTGTACACCCACTTCAGACATCCGTTTCTTTGTTCGTGTTAGAAGGCGGAAGATAAAAAGTTACCAAGTGCGGAGGCGTTAGCGCAACAACACCTACCTTTCAGGAACATGCAAAGGCGCCGACAATATCCTCCACTACAATTGACAAGGAGATCATCAGAGGTTATCCTTCGGAGCATCGTAAGAGAAGAGGATATGTCCCGGTTTGTATGCGTTCATTATGACCAACCTTGAGGAATATCACGATCGCGCCATCATTTGACCGCCAGTTGCACAACGTTGATACACATTTCACTTCTCTTTCTGACACCAGGTCAATGCTTGCGAGCATCATCGCTGAGATTAAAAGTGGTACAAGTGCTGGCCTTTCTCAACGGTAGGGGGGAAAATATCGAAATTGACATTTGCAGATATTTGTTACTTTATAGTTTGCTAAGTGAGCATATGGAAACAGAGAACATATATTAGGTAAGAATATACAAACCAAGGAATATAATGCAGGCTAAAATGAGGAATGAGACTATAATCTTCAAAATTTACAGTATTTTCCTACAAAGCGGGTTTCAAAAATTAAGTATCAATGTGTGAGAAGGAAAATAAGCAACTAAAACTTCACTTTGCAGCTGATATTGACTTTATAGATCGATTTGGAGAACAACTGTAAACAACTAATAGAAAAAATAGAACTAAAGTTAAACGTTGAAATGGTATGGATTGCCACATCCTTCTAGTCTCCACACAAAGGAAAAAGAGTAATTGTTGATTTGGTGTATTTAGGGCGCTCTTTAACATCTCAGGTCATCAGCGTCCCATTCTATTCGGGGCGTGAAACGGCCGACAAATTTTGCTCAGAGGCCTCTTTTTTCAGACTTGAGGCTCTGGATGGGTTTGAACCCGCGATCTTAAGTTTAGAATGCAAGTACGATTACCACTACACCACCAGGACTGACAAGGAGGAGAGAGAGAGAGAGTAACACACATTGAGCAAACATCAAAGAAAAAAGGAACCTAAAATTCTATTTTGCTTGCAGTCATGACAAAAACGTTTCATTATAGCTATCCCAGGTATCGATGGACTTATTTCACGCACGTTCCTTATGAGTTTTCACAGGGAACCTGTTAGTCCATCAAACAGGTATGCACAACCTTCAGGGAAGGTTCCCACAAAAGGTTCAAAAATTAAATATCTCGCCATATTATACTGAGCACTCATATGGAACCTTATTGCATAGACAGTGATGCACTGTTAGAATGATGACTGAAAGTCTGTATTAGAAGCCAAATTTGTCTGAGTTGAAGTTTTGATGCAATATAAAATGTTAATATTTTCAATAACAACAACAACAACAACAACAATAATAAGTATGCATTAATTACTGTGTTTTTGTTGCCTCAATAGAGCAACTATTCATTTAACACATTAACCAAGTTTTCTTTGTATCTTAATATATTATTGTTACAAGAGCACCAGCCAAGAGATTTAAAAATTGAATATTTGAGTTTAGACTTAAAAATTTTGTTTAACTTTCACTGAGAATATCAAATGGAAGTTGAGAAATAGCCTAGCATAATCAAAAGTACTGTTCTGCCCTGACCACCAAGTTTAAACATTTATTTTTAATTTCCCAAAAATATACTCACTGTGCTAACAATTACTGTTAACTGCTTCTTTCACACACAGTTTGGTGCAGTATCAAATAATATGCGCAGATTACAAAACTTATTTGAAATAGGAATTATAATTTCGTGCACATTTTGCATCTGTGCAGTGCATGTCTCTGGTGACGTAAGAAGAGAAACTGTTCATTTATTTCCATTCACAATAGGTACATTTGATTCTCTGTAATGCTAATAATGTCTAAATGGACTTTTGTAATCACCCAAGCGTGCCAAGGGGATTTGCTTTCCTTTCATCCTTTGCTTCTATTCCCTCATAGTCCATTTAACCTAAGAAGGGATTAGTGTAAGCGGACCATCAATATTCCTCTTAATGAGTTTCAAAATGTCACTGTCGGTACTAGTGCGCATCAAGACACAGTTTTACTATAGCGTGTCTGGCTACACCATCGCTTTACTGCCGTTTTTTTCCTTGCCTGTGTTCTTTTGAACAGATTGGAAAGTTTGCAAATTTTACCAGTTTACTTGCTTCGCCACTTAGTCCATTCTTTCCTTACACTTTCTTTTTCGTCTTTTATCTTTTCCTTCCTTTTCTCTTCTACTTTCTTGTTCATATTCTACACATTTTGAACTTCCTAAGTTTTTCTGTTTTTTCTCTTTTATCTTCTAGATCTTTTTTCCTATTTTTCTTTGTTTTTATTGCATAATTTCTTAGCTTCTTCTTCTTCTTCATTAAGGTCAGAACCATTGTGTATATTATTATAACATACCAACATAGAGAAACGTCCTGATTTTAATCCCTAAACATTCCTAACATCCTAAGCTAAAATATACATACGGGCCGAGGAACACAAATGTTGAGCTGTTGCTACTGAAGCCTTCTATTTCTCTATATCAGGGGCTGTCAACGTATGCATGATATTAGATGTAGTAAACACATTTTTAGAGGGAAATGTGTGTACAAGGGTCAAAATGAACATTTCTCTACATTTGTAACAATACTAGTGCTTTATTTAGTTACTTCTTGTATGTGATATTTAAAAATATATATTTATTGATGTTGTCTTATTCCCGAACATCATTGCAACCTTATCTACAGCTGCTGGTAATATTAATGGCTCTCCGATCATGTGAGGTTTTCTCGCCTTAGCTACTCTTAAACTGATGCCTCCAGAACCTTCATGTTAGATCCTGCAAATTAGTTTATTTGTTTTTTCTTTGAGAACAAATCTGAAGGATTTCTCTGAAAATATTCTAACGGCCTGTGTTTGAAATTACTGTGCTTAGTGTCAAAATGACGTTTCAAAAGGGAAGGTTTCATCGAATGATATTTTGAAAGTGTTTCATGACAAATCACACACTGAGATGGTTTCCATTCCATCTTCATTATATGTGAAGGCATATGATAAATAGCTTTACGTGTTCACTGTGTATGGAACTTTTTGTTGCTTTCCTGTACAGCGATGTTCTCTGTTGGATACCTAGCATTAGAAGTAGTGAATTTGGCAGAAGTTGAATTATTTATTATCATTTCTCCTTTTGAACTTTTTGAACAGAGTTCTTTAATTAACCATTTATCCATGTTTTGGTTTACTTCTTCTGAACTGACACAAATATTATTAAAACTGACAATTTAACAAAATAATTTTCACATTATTAAGTTGCCCATATGTTACAGTATACGTATAATCCAAGCAACTCTTTCATCTGATTCTACCTATAGATATCCTAGAGGAAAAGGAAACTTAGTGGGTTGGAGCATTGGCATGGAAGCTCGAAGATCCGTGGTTCGAATCCTGGCCGTGATCAGAAATTTTCAATTCTGATTCTTCCTGATTCGTTTTACTTACTTGAGATAATGGAGATAATGGATTCACATCTTAATAGTTTGTATTTTTTGATTCATGAAACTCTTTCATTATTATAAAAGTTGATTGTTAAACTTCATCAGCTAGGCCTATGAAATACGTAGTTATAGCTTTGAATTTCTTTTTATTAATACTTTAAAATTAAGTATTGATACTGCATTGACTCCAGATGCTTGAGAAAAGCGAATATCCGCCTTTTAAAACACAAATTTGTATCTTCGAAGATTCTTAAATGGGACAGAAAAATGTATGTATCTAAATATATTTTCCTTGATCTCGCAGTGTATATATCTAGGAAATGTTTTGCTGAACATTAATGTCAAAAGTATTCGGTAATTACGTTCTATTGGAAAAAAACAGAAAAGATTTATTTAGTTACATTTAAAATATTGTTTAAATAGACCCTGGATTGCAAGAAAATATATGCACATCGAATTGTGCAATTAGTTCCCGAAATCAATTCACATTATTAAAATGTCCTATAGCATTAATATTATAAACAAATAAATAAACGTAAACACACAAATATATATATATATATATATATATATATATAGAAACAACAGAACAAAGATATTAACTGATACATATATTAAAAATATATAAATTGTGCATAGTTACTCATGAACAGCACAGTTAAGCCCTTATTATCGGAGTTACATAAAATCACTAATACTTCGAGCTCTTCCTTCTTCAGATGAATAATAGAAAAACAAAAGTTAACAGGCGGAGCCAACTCAAGTACTTTTATGTAGCTCCGGCAATAAGTAGCTGTTTTATCGCATGTATTACATATTTATATTTGTGTATGTATGTGTGTATATACATTTTCATTCATTCGAATATGAAGTTCTGTATTAACTATACTGTCTAAAGTTTTCCGAAAGTTTATTTTTATTTGTTCATCTTCTTTATGGAATATTTGTTATGAAATATCCTTCACTTCCTAATAAATTAGTTATATAATCGCAACATATGATATTCTCACACGGTTGCATTTTTTCTATAGTTTCATGTCTCTTTAAAAATGGTTTATGCTATGATTTTAAAGAAAACTTTAAATTACAGCAATAATAGTAATTCTAATATTATAAATAGTATGTGGTTCGTTATTTATGAGATGTACTATAATGATTTTCATTCCCATTTTGTATTACCTGGTATTTGGATTGGATTAGATTTTTCCAAGTAATCCTTAAATGGCAAATATCGGGGAAGTAACCTAAAGGTATACTTGGAATACTTCCTTTCTTAAAAGAAACTCTTTCCCAATATATCATTTCATCTCGTGTATCATCAGCGTCCACCGCCTGTGATGCCTCAGTAGTTAAAGAAGCGCATGAGAAGTTTTTACTCATTATCTACTTTATTAGAATAATGATATTAACTTGGTGAGGAAAAGTTGGCTTATGTTTCGGAAACTTAAGATTTGGATTAAACAAAGTTACAATATAATGCAATATAAAAGTATACACTACAAGCAAAGGTAATATTAGCGATCTGAGAAAGTACTACCTAATATATGTAAATATTAAGTCATTCAATTATTTGATGACCGACGAGGCGACGTGGACTGCTTCAGTCGATAAGCCATCACTTACGGCCAACCATGGTTCACTAGAGTTGGAAGAACACAAGAATCAGTGGTAGAAGCACTAGAGTGACAGCCAAGTGTTCTAATGCGCTTAAAATGTAATGTATTTAAGTATGTAACGCAATGAGATGCTACAACTATCTGTTTTTATTTTCCACATATTTCTGGCATCTTCTTAAGAAATCTCCATCAGTGTTCTTGTTACTCTTTGAAAAATCAAAATTCCTTAACTTTAGTAGCTTAGCCGTTTGTATAGAAACACAAGAAACTTCCGTTTTCTTAGAAAACGGCTGACATTTTTAGAAGACTTTTCCAGGCGGTGTCCAGTGTTATCAACCGTTTCTTCTGTGAGAGGTGTACGTCGCCTTCTTCGCTTCTTACCTTGAACACTTCCAATTACGTGAAATTTGTTAACTAATTCATGAATCACATTACTCTTGGAACTAGATCACTTGGGCATTTCTGTGTAAATAATCTCCTGATAGCGAGAGCGAACGCGGCTACCATATCAGTTATTACTCTTCTGGAATAAAATATTTAAGGCAAGCATTTGTATTCTTAGCATACTTTACTCTAAGACTAGGCTCGTTTTGTTTCTATCACTGTTCAAACGACATTGAATGAGTGAAGTGAGATTCAAGGCCAACGTTCGCTAAATCCCACCCGCCACGACCAGTGTAGCCCAGCTGGCCCTTAGCGATGGCTCATCGGCCATGCAGTTCGCTGCCATAGCTGTGATCATCAGGTAATTGGATGACTGTTTTTTGGTACACCTGAGCACTACTCTGTAGGTACATTTATTCCTTTATTTTAATTTATCATTTATTTGCTAACTTGTAATGTTCATTAAGTACAACTTTGATGCTCATGATTGTTAACAGCCGAAAACAATTGATAATTTTTCACACTATTGTCTTATTTCGTAGGCAAGAAAGACAATTTAAGAATATTATTTAGGAAAGTGTATTCTTAATGGCTGCACATGTGAGCTCTTGGCATCAATATATCCCTACACATAGATGTGTTATATTTTTATTTTTTTATTTGGTTTGTTTACGGACGCTCTTTA
The DNA here is from genome assembly GCA_030762175.1 of Metallyticus violacea. Lineage (NCBI taxonomy): Eukaryota > Metazoa > Arthropoda > Insecta > Mantodea > Metallyticidae > Metallyticus > Metallyticus violacea. The sequence goes on from CM060831.1 coordinate 45,957,700, forward strand.
ACATCTTAAGTCATCAGCGTCCCATTCAATTCAGGGCGTGAAACGGCCGAAAATTTTTGTCTAGAGGCTTCTTCTTACAGGCTTCAGATTCTTTTACGTGCCGTAAATCTACGACACGGACCCAAGGCTTCCGAAGGAAGCTATACTTAGGATTTTTACGCCCGGAAAAACCCATCGGTCCTGGCCGGGTTTGAACCTGCGATCTTGGGCTTAGGAGGCAAGTATGATTACCACTACACCACCAGGACCGACACTACACATAGAGCAAGTTTAGTAAGCTTACATTTGCATTGTGAATATAATATCCTACAATAATGATTTTTCACTAGATGGCAACGTTAGTTCGGTGGAAATGGTGACATTCAAAATGAGACAGTATGTTCACAATAGTAAAACAGTAGTTGCAACATTGCGGCGTCTCTGAGTGAGTGTACAACCTTGAGTTCACGGTGCGATTTTTTTGGGGGGGGGAAAGGTACGGAATTAAAAAATGTTCATAAAGAAATGCTTCCCATCTATAAGAAGTGTCTGTTACGTCATATATATAATAAAAATGAAAAATAAAAATAAAGTAGCACTATTAACAATGTAACAAATTAACCGTAATAATAAAAGTAGATAAAGATAAAACACTGAGAAAAAGTCACACTTGAAATTGCCTTCTTGTCATTGAAGAACTCGCAGTAGTTCGAAATATAGCAATTTCAAGTGTGATTTTTTCTCAGTGTTTTATCTTTATGTACTTTTATTATTAGTGTTAATTTATATATATACTTGTCTTCTAAACCTAAGGTCGCGGGTTCAAACCCGGCTAAGATCGATGGATTTTTTCGGGCGTAAAAATCGTAGGTATGGCTTCCTTCGGAAGAGAAGTAAAGCCGTGGGTCCCGTGTCGTACATTTACGGCACGAAAAAGAACCTCAAGCCTGAAAGAGAGGCCTCTGAGCAAAATTTGTCGCCGTTTCACTCCCTGAATTGAATGGGACGCTGATGACTTGAGATGTTAAAGAGCGTCCATAAATAAACTTAATGAACTAAAAATGAGAGGTCAAATATTTGTAATTGAGTGCAGAAGTTCTCTAATGGGCGAAGACGAACCCCGTGTCGGCCGGCTAACGGGGATTGACAACTAGTTGCAGACTACCAGCAGGCAGAAGGTTTATAGTCAATGCTTCTGGTGGTTTACACGGCATGACCAACCTCATAGTGCATGGCAGGTTAGATTTTCACACAGTATATGCACGACGGGTGCCGTCCATGCTGAACCCACAACACAAAATGTAAAGAATGGGTCTGCAATTGTCATCTTAATCGATACCGCGACTAAGGACTAGATATGCAAACCCAAAAGGTCGCAAGTGATAAATACTGGGTTCACCAATACCAGCCCGAGACAAAGCACGCGTCAAAGTTGCGAAAAAATGTTGAAAATGACACCATTTGCTGGGTTGTGATGCTCAGAGTCCTCTGGAATCACGAGTTGCATTCTAGCCTCAAGGACAAACCATAATGCCGACTGCTACTGTAACATGCTCGGGAAATTTCGTAAGGCCATTCAACGGAAGACCGGAACTCTTCACCAAAAGGCGAGCTGCTTTACATGACAACGCTGTCCTCATACAGCCAACAAGACAATGGGACGCTGCAAAATTTCAAGTTAGAAGTCCTCGAGCATCCTCCGTATAGCCCCGACCTTATTCCAAGAGGCTTTCATTTCTTAAACATCATCTTTAGGATGAAAATTTTCCCGACGATGATGCTGTACAAAGGGAAGTCACCGCCTCACCGCCTGGTTGCGATAGCAGCTCAAAGAACATATCAGGGACTTTATCAGGGGCTTGTGAAATGATCAATGTATAGGGAGATTATGTTGAGAAATGAAAGTATTTTTCAAATAAGTGTTCTTATTTATAACTTATTTAGTGACTTACCCTTGTATTTTTAAGTAAGTAATCCTAATGCATATATGGAAGAGAAATTTTATAGAAACAGAAGAATGGATATTACTGAAACAAAACTAAACGTGTTTTTAAAGATTGTTACCATTCCGTACATGACACGCACCTGCTCGGGTCTCCAGTCGCTGACATTGACCGCTCATCTCACGGTCATGGCTAACAGTTCAAGGGGTCATATTGCTCTTTCTTGTTCTGTTCTATCTGCACATCTCACGACGGAGCTGTCGGTGTGCGTTGCGTTGACGACTTTAAAAATGATCTTGCCAAACCACAGCCGTGTTGAAAATCCAGCTTACAATTACGTCACTGTGCTCTTCACAGGTTTCGTTCAATTTTTCTCAGCTGCTGGGTACACAAAGATTTGAGCAATGCTGAAGAATTTAGGTTAGAGCAGAGGCCAATCAATGAGATGTGTAATGACTATTGTGAATCTCTGTCTTACTTCATCTGTTCATTTGTTCATTTGTTTCCTCAATATAGGTCTCTCATGTAGCAGTTTTCTCAAAATATAAAAATCACTGTTGGCCTATAGTTTATTCATCCACTACTACAGTTTAAAAGGTATAATAATAATAATAATAATAATAAATATATATTATTGTTGTTGTTGTGTGGTTATAGCCTGCACAATGGGAAGTTTATGGGGAAATTTCAGTCGTTTAGGCATACAAGATGGTCTTCAGTCCTCTAAATTCAAGCTTTCCAACAAATTAGTAATAATTCCTCATATACGAAACATATCTTTCTTGTTATTACTTTCTTTGTCATTACAAAATATGAAACTAAACAATATTTATCCTGATTAAAGTATAATAAATAAATATTATTAACTAAGAGGAATGCTCTTTATCCGCCATATAAATGGTCAATGAACTCACAATACGGCACACAATATTAACCGGGCATATTGTGGAAGCTGTTCGGTATCTCTTATTTGTCTGAATGTGGTGAAAACATTCGCGATTGACAGAGTAATTCTTTAACTGTGATAGTACAAAAGACTAAAATATTCTCGTTCTCGTTATGCGACTTGCGGTGATCACATATTACCTCCAATTTTCCTATCATAAAGAGTGGTTTATTGTACATAATTTGGATTTTCAGAACATCAATAGCGAGTATTGTGAGTGTTTACATGAGGGAACCACATCTCATCTGAAAAGAGCATAAACTGTGGGTCGATTAAACCTGATGAAAGAAACCACTTACAATAACGCACACTGCTACGGGATCACCTTGTAGGCAATGGGCAAACATATGCTTGTAGGGTTTGAGTTTTAACAATTTGGTGCTGTGTGTGTAGAAGACACTGAAACCCCAACTTGTTATAATTTTGGCGGAGATTTTACTGGCGAACGTTCATGATTTGCGCCAACTTCGTCTAATTTGTCTTCTATTAAAGTGTACTTCTTTGTATGTGTTTGTTGTTTTGCACTGAGCCAGTAGTATAAACTTTTTTCACAATAACGTGAGTTGCAGTTCTGAAAGGAGGCAACTTCAGGAACTTCCGAATAAATTCCTCACGAACACGGCTAGTTAATTGGTATTAAAACATTTACACATAAGTGTACATTGCTCTAAGGTCAACTGTCTTTCCATCTTCGCAAACTGGTGAATGCTTGAAAGTTGAAGGACAGGCAGGCAGGTATACGGCCGTCAGTGGGGAGGGGAGCGAGACGCAAAATCCCGTGCGAGCGGTGAGAACATATTCTGGAAGTCCGGTAGAAGAAGGCAGACACTTTTTATAGGTTACACCGCACAAAGTTTCTGCATTCAAATTCTGCCTGAAATAAAATTAGTTACAATAACTAGCTATAATGGACAAGAAAATATAGTTAACTTGATAATTTGAATTTCATATCTCTCTTTTTCACTGCCAAAGAACGAGTGTTATGAAAACAACATTTTTGCATCTTTCTTGACATGCATAAATTTCCTCCACTGTTGGATTCACATGTTAAGTGCCATTTTCTGTTCTCAGTAATGAACGTTCCCATTTTCATTAGCACCATAAACTTTTCATTCATGCAGTTTTGAAACTTGTATTTTTAATGTAATCATAAAAAGTGTAATGGAGCATGATAGATAACTTGGTAGTATATATAAAAGAATCCGGTTTAACAAATAACAATAATAATAATAATAGAAGAAGAAGAAGAAGAAGAAGAAGAAGAAGAATAGAAATTGTGGACTGGCCAAGTACTGGAATACATAATTTTGAAGCTTTTAGGCAATGAAAAAGTTAAATTCTAAAGCCTTTAGTATAAAATCAGCATTTATTAAAATTATTTAATTTTTTCCCTGGTTTTGAACTTATAGTGACTGTTAGCAAAGCTGATATTAGTAAATGTACATATTTATTAACGTTTTTATAACGGGTGTTATGTCAAAAATTCTGAAATATTATTTATTGCACCCATGAATACTTCTTCCAGAACCTCCTTCCATTTTTTTTAATAGTATTTAACGCCCATGTTTACTACTGAGGCTCCATAGGCGTGGACACTGATGACATATGAGATGAAATGATATATTGGAAAAGGATATTTTTTAAGGAAAGAAGCGTTTCAGGTCTAAGTTTAGGATACCTCCCCGGAATTAGCAGATTATGAGGACTGAGGAAAACTTGGAAAAAACCCCCAGTCGGGGAAGACGGTCCTGGCGGGATTCGAACACAAGACCTCCCGCTCACGAGTCCGCACCTTAAGACCTCGGCCATCCGTGACGGTCTCCCTCTGTTGGAAGCGCCTAAAAGAAGCGTAATATTGCAGAAAGAGTAGCCTTGCACTCTTGTTGTTCTAAAATATTGGTAATCAACTGTCTGATAGAATAAGTAATATATGATCGCAGAATTACTAGGTGAAGTAATATAGGCGGTTATTTCACGAGGCTATTGCATGAGTACCCTAGGGCTATGTGTGTTTATGCGCATTCATAGAACAAACGGTGGCACGATTCCTCAACAATATCGCAACTGCCGGCTAGCGTGACTTGGAGGAAGTACTATTGCATTAAATGCATCTTTTAGAATATTTATGCCAGAGGCGATCCCAAAGGGCTAAGGTGCTTCTCCCGAAAGTTCTTCAGAATCTCATAAATTTCTTCCAGCACGTGCAAGGAAAATTCTGAAGGACAACTAAAACCAGTTTACGAATATCTATGCTGCAATAACACATGTATTTCTACTAAGTTCATAAATTTGACTACAACATTCCATTTAGAGAAGACATGGGTAGAACTTTCATGATGCACGGGGTTGCTGAACCAGTACACAAATATCACTGTTACTATTTGTGAATTCTAAGTGCCAATATCAATAACCCAAACTTTTTCAGACATTTTAATAAGTAATAAATACATCGATGAATAAATCGTTATGCACATCCATGTATTTGTTTAATTTGTGCATGATTAATATGCAATGCTCGTTTTCCTTTTGGGTTTTTATTTAAACACCAGATTGCATATGCAATCTTCATACTCTTTTTCTGCCCATTTTTCTCAACTGCTTCTGTCCGGATAATTTGTGGGTCAATTTAAATACATTAAAAATTGCTTCTTGATGATTAGATTTTTCCTTCTTCAAAGATACACACTTTGTCTTTATTGATGGATGGTCTTTAGTCAGCTTTTATTCCATATTCAGTGAGTTTCATTCTCTTGAGATTATAACGATAGATACGAGAGCATTAAAAAGAAATCTTCACTTAAGAGAAACCAGCAATTTCGGGAGTGATAGCAAATAGCAAATATTCCCTGATTCATCTTAGAACTGTGACATAAATCGACTAGCTAGAAAGAAAGAAGAATTATCAAAGTAATATCACAAGAGGGTCTGTGAAAGCTCAGACCCTCAAGTGATATTCATTAGGACAATTTAGGAATAAAATAAGAATTTAAATATAATACCCGCAAACTTGGCTTACAATATCGTAATAATTGTACATCTGTATTATGAATACTTAACCTTTTCATGCCATGTAGCAACAGACGAATGTCAATTGTCAGTAATGTTAATATAGCAGAGCCAAATACTGGTTTAGGCTTATTTCAAGAATAGAATAAGAATAAAAATAATCTATTTATTTGAAATTTGAGGACAGAATATTTAACAATTGTATTAAATATTATACTTACTTATGAATACCTACCTGTTTAGAGGACGTGAGAATAAAATAGACGAAAGCCGGCTTTTGCAATTGCTACTGTTCGGTTTACTAATATCAACCGAGAAAAACATAACAGAGATAACAAATTATCATTCTGAACGTGTTTATTAAAATTTATGGTTGCTTAGACAGAAATTGTTACGTAATTTACAAAACGATTTCGGTCTGTTTGGCTGAATACACAAAAACCCCTGCTTGAGAGAATACACATTAAATTAAATGTGTAATTACTGAAAACACAGAAAATGATCAGTGATGAGTGCTCTGGAATTTTATAGTGAGAGTATAGAGTTGGTTACACTGACCACAAGACAAATGTACTTCGCATGGTAAAGGAAACTAATAAAAATTCACGACATTTTTACTGTGATATCGGATTGTGATTGGTCAAAATTATTTTTTTGTTTCATTTCATTGATTGATTTTATTATGACGTGATATAAGTGAACTAATCAATGTAAATGTTATGCGAGCTATTTGGCATTGGGATTTAGGTGGTGTGTCGATTAAAACGAACGCAAACATCATATACTATGTTTTGAGGTTTCCTCAAATTCTTAAATGAAACCAAATAAATTATATAGGTACTTAGAGCAAAACATTCAAATGAAAATAAACGTGAAGAGTTTTCTCTTCGTATGTTAATGAGATTTAACTGATTAAACTATATTAACGAACTTAAATTGTTTCAATAATGTGAATATTAGTTAAAGTTTGCTAAATTACATTATATTCGCTACTTGTTTCCAAATCTTTGAATTTATTTGCAGTGAAAACCCATGAACATTAATCTTTTTATTTGCTATTTCCCTGCTTAAAAGTACTTAAAAATGCAACTGCAAAACTTGTACATTAATTTTATATTGCTAGATGTAATACACGTTGAATGATTGAATACCTTAATCTTTACTTTGGAATTAAAACTGTAAAGCAAAAACTTATCTATAGTAATGTATGAATCTATCATTATAAATGAACATTAACATGCGAGTGCTGCATTAACCAACATGAAAGTGAAAGTCTATTGAGAACAAAAGCAATATAAATATACCATCTTCCCAAACAAAACGCCATGTAAACTTATCAATGTACTATTCGAATAAGTGAAAAATTCCCAAATTACTCTCTGTAAAAATATCCCAACATTTTTTTAATTAAAAATAAACTTAAAAAGAGAATGTACTTTAATTTGATTATTATTTTAATAGCCTATTTGAATATGAACCATATTATTTTCTCATTATTTATCTGCTGATTTTTTTTTTTTTTTTTTTTTTTTGCATGTTGGTTGCACTTCAATAGCATGCGTAACAGATTAGCCTACAGAGATGTGATCATTATGCAGCAAATGGAATATTTTTCATCAGATTCAAACTCTGTTCAGAATTTCAGATTTCTTAACTTTGCATAATGTAGCTCCATAGCTGAAGCAGCAATATACTCGGTAATACCCCTCAATTTTGTTATCCAGTATGAAATGTACGTGCTACCTTCAGTTAATGGACAGAGTTGCAGAATCTCGGCCAAATAGTCAACGCTTTAGGGATTTATTACGGATTACCCATAATAAAAGGTACGCAAATAATCTGAAATAAATATCACTGGAACATAAACAATGAACATTTTTGCAGAATTAATGCAAACTAGCGCTCGACAAATGACCTCATTAAGGTGGAGAAGCAGTAAGTTTGATATTTTGAACATCAGTTACTAGGTTTAAACCCCCCTTCAGTACTAGTCTAGCAGTGTATACTAGCATTTTGGAAATTTTTTCTGCCTGACTTCGAGATAATTCCATATCCATGTAAACAGTGCGTTGGACAGTTGCAAATATAATATTGAATATTTTATTATGTGTTTTACATATATACTGGAGATACCTTTCGAAGCATCAGTTTCTTAGGAAAGCTCTCTTCTATTCAAGATTATAACTATACTATCAACATAGCGTACTAATGTTGATAAACATTCTGGGAAAGGAAAGAGCCTGTAACTGAAATAGTGTTGCCAATAATATGCCTGAAGTCAAACTTAATCTTCGTAAAACTATTGGGACGTTCCTTAAATTTACCAGGATATAACTTTTATACCGAACTAACTACTAGTTTTCAAATATTCCTTTAGAATCGAAATACAAGTTAGCGCACAAAATGTCAAACATTGAAAATGGCTCATAAAAATTTGAATTACAAAATATTCCATGACATTACAAAATTGGAATGTGCGCACCACCTTGTTGGCGTATCATCTCTTTCAGACAAATCTTCATGTTTGTCAACACAAGTTCTCTGTGAACAATGTCATGCAGGCCGCTCGCATTTTTTTTCTCTCAATTTCAATTCAATTGATTCATACCAGTATTAGTAGATAGAATACATACTCAGAAAACAGAGAGAACAATAGCTCAGTTAAACAATGTTGTTAAATTATAGTTATTATAAATATTTGCTAGAGTCGTACTCAAACTCTGTAAGTACATAAATGACTTATTATACCATAAATATCGAAGTCATCAATCAGAAAATACTACATATTATTTTTAATGAAACTAAAGCTATAAAATGTGTCATTATTCTGAAATAATACATGTCATATACACATGTATTTTAATGAAACATCTGCCATGTTATTTATCTAAGTGTGTTCTTAATATATTTTAATTACAGCTGTATAATTTGTCCAATATTATTCTGAAACACCACATATGTAATAGCTATGTAATTGATTGAATTATTCTTAATACTATATATATTATTTATATTAGATAATATATAATAATATTATATAATATTATATATTATTTAAACATTTTAAATAATTCAATTGCTACGTAATTTTTCGAATTTTAATATTAAATTCACTTAAGTTTAATATACTTTACTGTGGATTTCTTATTATTGCATCGTTATAGAACTTAGGTCCAAAATTCCTACCATGCTTTAATCCTATTAAATTTTCTCGTTTCCATAAGAAATAAGCATGGGAATTAATATTTGTGCAATATTGAAATGACCTGAAAAAGTTCTGGGTATCGATGGGGCATAACACGGTGTTCAAAATATTCATGCATGAAATTCAGAACAGAATTAGGACGCGCTCCATCTTGCACGAACCACGTTGTCTTAATGGTAGCCCTGTTGCAAAGAATTGAGAAATGAAATTGTTTTGCGCATGTTAATTATATCGTTGGGTGGAAACCGCACTCCACGCACACGCTTTTTCACCATCATTTTCCTTCTCATGTACAGTATTAGAAAATTTCCTCTCCCAAAATCTGACCTTCTCATTGTTTACACAAACGTTCAGATGAACGTACAAGCTAGCAGTAAACTAAACCTGCGGCTCCTTGTCATTCGCCATTTGTTTATGCAGCAATGAAGTTTTGTAAAGAAACAAGTGCACACGAACCATTCACCTGAATAACTGATTGTTTAGGACACGTTCGCAAATGTGAAGTCGCAAAGGTCCTGTATTAGTATACAGTATAGCAAACAGTAAATTGTGTTGTACTCATAATCTTAGCGTATATTTGAAATGCCTGTCCTACTCTATGAAACATGCCTGAATCCTTATGAAAATATTTTGAGACACTCATCGAAATCATCCTCCCGAATATTGCAAAAGGTTTTCTGGATATTTAGTTTCATAGCCTCCATGAGTTTTATTTCAGGTAATAAAATTTTCTATAGATGAAGGTGCAGCAGCTGAATGGATTTATACGCACGGTCTACAGATACACCAACTTGCTGAGGTAATCGTGTTATAGACTTTAGGCGAGAAGTTTCTAATCGATAGCCCTCTACCTTGTTAAACTTAGCTTCTTGTCAATCTAAATGTCTTGGGTTCGAATTTTGTTCAGAAATCTGAAAATTGCACTTCCCGACAGACGAAATATCTTGGAAATTTAGCTCGAAATTCTCTCCTGTAGTATTTGTACAATTTATTTTGAACATACCGATCATAAATAGTAAACTCACTCTGGACCTACTCCACAACATGCAAATACACACAATAGAAAGTCTAACTCGCACTTCCTACTGAAAGGTAACGAAACGGTTGGCGTGATAAATACGATTTTCCTATTTCAGCGAAAATTTATCTCCGGTCTTATGGAAAAGTGCGCTTCCACTGAATATCAATTGATTTCCACTGGTGTGTACAGATTTCGATTGCGTAGCGGAAAGACACATGAGTATATGTATAACAATTATGATGCGAAGGGTATATTGTGACGAGCTAAGTAACCGAATGAATGAATGAATGAATGAATGAATGAATGAATGAATGAATAGTGTTTAACGCCCGTTTTTTGCTACAGAGGCACCACAGGCGATGGCCACTGATGATACATGAACTGAAATGGTATATTGGGAAGGAATTTATTTTTTTTTTAAGGAAGGAATCGTTCCAGGCCTAAGTTTAGGGTACCTCCCCAGCATTTGCTATTTATGACGACTGAGGAAAACCTGGAAAAAACCTCAGTCAGGGAGAACGGTCCTGGCAGTATTCGAACCCAGACCTCCCGCTCACGAATCCGTGTCTTAACGACCTCGGGTACCCGTGGCGGTCTAAGTAACCGAGTGTGGGCAATACAGAATAGTTGTCATTATTTCAAATTATAAGTAAAACTGTACAGAATGTGTGTTGCTAAGAGGATACTGCATAATTTCGGGAAATTGTACCAAGCCTTTGTGAATTTTTGTAGCCTCCTGTTAAGCCCACACTTTCCTGTTGGGCTACTATTATTAACATCATATACATCCCCTATGGTTATTAATTTGTTAGAAAATCCTGTAGAAACTTCCAGAAGCTATCTATCACATACTTTTTGAATATTCCGAGAATTAACCGGGGATTGAACGGGTATAAAACATAAGGGCTGCTCAGTTGGGGTTGTCAGGGTGAACTTTTGTCAGTCGGAGTCCGAACCGGATGTCAGTAACACAGCTTAGTTCTGCACATCGACCCAAGGTAAGTTTCAGGCCCAGGTCGAGATGTTTTCGGATGTTCTTTGCTTTAATTATAAACTCTAATATGCATGGTCTAAATAGAGTTATTGCTCTGAACTCTGAAGCTCCCGTCCCCTTTACATGTCCGATCTATCCAGATAGTGTCGTGACAATTTATAAACGACTTTTGTCTGTTAATTATCTCGCCAAATGAGACAACAACCATAATCAAGTGCTTTCTTCAATGAATGATCCTTTCGGAGTGACTGTGCAGAGCATGAAGTGAGCAGTTACTGAGTGAGGTAAGGTAAACTGAAATGGGCAATTCTTTCTAGTGGTATTTACACAGTTAATTATATAAATTCTGCTCTATATAAATATATTTTATATATCTAAGTCAAATTCGTTTTAAGTTTTAACAATTTTAATCTCAATGCCTAAGTACAGCTGAAGAACCTTGTTTATGAGCGAAAAGAAAGCATGATGAAGCAGCTTTTAATAAAGGAGATTCACAACATAATGTGGCGAATATAATGAGGTAAAAACTAGGCCGCAAGCTAAACTTTCTGTCTATAATCACACACTTCGATGTTTGTCCACAAGCCATGATGTTGATCGTGCAGCGAATAGCAATGGGGCAAAGGTCACCTCCTGCACTAGTACAGTCAGTACATGTAAATAGTTACACAAGTTCCATTAGAGGGATAACATTCACTTATGTCATTCTACATAGCTTGCACATGTTAATATTTAGATGGAGAAACGTTGGATTTTAGTCATAATTCTTTATTGGGTTTTAGAACAGATATTAAGATCTTCTTTCAAAGTACTGATCTGGAATTATCGACACTTCTGGTAGCTGGTTGTGGTATGTTAAAGCCTAAAGCCTCTATGTTTCTGTGAAACATTTTTCATGCATTTATTAATTTTTGTTGTGATATTTTAAATAAATTTATCTTGAACGTTAACCCCATTAATAGTGTGTTAATGTAGACTCATGTTTTAAGTAGTTAAGCTTATCGGTAGCAATGGAATTAAAGGAAGTATGAACGACATATCCTTGTACTGTTAAATTCACCAATTTCAATTTCCATTTTCTCAAGTACTATTAAAGCTAATGGAATGAAACGTTAACAGCATACAGGTGCACATAATTAAATCTTTTTCTGATATATTTTCACTACTATACCATGACTATGAAACAAATTATAAATTATTTTCATGACTTCTTTTTTTCTATTTTCTCTACATTTTATTTTTTACGTGTCACATTTATGTCCTAGATTTACCATAATATATCCACATCATCACAATAATATGATGAATAAGTGGTAAAAATTCAAAATGATTGCCAATGCAGATCCTAAAAAAAAAAAAAAAAAAAAAAAAAATGGAAAATTTATGCAATATATATGTAATTTTTCAATAATTGCAGTCAATAACATGTTTCAATAGAAAAACTAAATTTTTGAGGGAAGCACCAGCTAAAACTCTTCAACATTGTAAACCAACAAAGGGTAGTATCATGGAAACAAATGCTGCCAATTTATGAAATACCTTTTTCTATCATTCAAGACAAAAACCAACTTTATAGAGCAAATATTTCCTGATATATAGTCTTTTAATTGAACTAGTGTTCGCCAAATGCCCAAAAATTGCTTCTGTAGTGACATAATTACAAATTATTAAAAATACTAATAACCAAGTATCATTAATGAAAATCATATCAAAATAAACACAAAATTCTAATTATTAAAACGGTACAAAACAAAAATATTATTTTTAACCCCCCTTCCCTTTAATACTTCCATTAAGGGTTTCTTCCCATTCTTTTTGCCTTTATAATTAAACGATCAGAAGTAACAGCACAGAAATCAGTTGGGAGGGTCAGGTAGGTGGAGATGTACAGTTAAGTATTTAAGAGTGAAGCAACTTGCATTACCTTTTCTGACTTGACCGTATCGTGTGTGTAGGAGAAAGATGATGTAATTGTATTTTAATTTCAGTAGCCTGTCTTGTTTAGTAGCGAGTGGATGATAGATGTGTGGAGCGATTACTTGAACTTTTGCCTCCCAGCGTTAGATATCGAAAACCCCTCGTTCACACCGGACATGTTTGATGCGCTGATTGCTGTCCAACAAGCAAAATGCAGCTCCTATCCGATTAACTCCATTTTCAGAACTGTAAACATTAAGAAAAGGGACGCGGTCAATCTTGATTCCTGTTGGGCACTATCACAATAAAATATTTCGGTCCCATTAGCGAGCGGTACTCAAAAGCGAAGTCTTTACGAAGGGCGTTTTTTTTAATATTGTTTAACGCCCGTTTTTACTGTAAAGGCACCACAAGTGGTGGACACTGGAGATACATGAGATGAAATGAGAAATTGGGAAAGGATGTTTTTTAAGGAAGGAAACGTTCCAGGCCTAAGTTTAGGGTACCTCCCCGGCGTTTGTCATTTATGAGTACTGAGGAAAACCTGGAAAAAACCTCAGTCAGGGAGGACGGTCCTGGTGGAAATCGATCCCCAAACCTCCCGCTTACGAGTCCGCGCCTTAACCATCTCGGCCACCCGTGATGGCCACGAGGGGCGTTCTACTGGGGCAAGTTGCTACTGATAAGGCGACAGCGTTTTCCCAGCTGAGCTATATATCCGACACCTATCAATATTTTTCATGCATGTGAAGTAATTAGAGTTGAATATGATGCAGTAAATGTTTCAGCTTAAGATGATGCTATGTATCCTTTACAAAATCGCAACCAAAAATTTGGAGAACATGGACTTCATATGCACTTTTGTTTTCTGAACTTTCTACCAAGATTCAAGGAACTTCCGGTATTATTAGAGGAGAATCTGTAGCACAAGAAAGTCCTTTGCTCATGAACCCAAATTTGAAATTCTCCGGTCATTAAGTGGCTGAAAGAGGAGAGTTATCCAAGAAGCCATAGTGGGTTGTGGTAAAAGAAATTGGCAATACGCATGAGAGAAATGCAAAAACTTACTCTGGAAAAAATTATCTTTAAATCTGGGTATAGAAAAATTGATGAAGAAAATTGATTTAGAATTCAAAGTCCAACTTTTTATAACCGATTTACTTTGTTCAAAGAAGCGGAATCTCACTCTTAAATCATACTGGAGTATGGTATAGTAAAATGGAAGTAATTTCTTTATAAACGTTTTTCTCATTTATTCTTTTTGTTAATTTCCTCTTTTGATTAAGATTTTTGCACATAAAATGAGGTGTCTAACCAAACCATATGATCTACATTTCTACATCATCAATTAGTCAAAAGAAATGCTCCAATATGTCAATCATGCTTTGGCAGTATGCCTTTTCCAGTTACGGCCTAGGTGATAATGGCCAGGTAACAAATTAGTATCCACGATGATAACTAATTCAGAAAAATCTGCTAAAACGTTTTACACTGTTTCTAATATCTCGAGGGGAAAGAACATCATTAAAAGCTGTAAGCGTGTCAGCTCCAAGGCTTGTGCGCGATATTCCTTTTATACAATCTTTTCTTGTTACGTAACATTTACAGCAGGTATTTAAGTTGATAGTAATATACTATCGAGCTAATGATCCAAAGCAGAAGGCTCGATTTTTTCAGTAAGCTAAATAACTCGTGATGTAGGTTAATGATTGATGATGTAAGAATATGAGTACCCAATATTTTCTGAATTTGTACTGCAGCAGAAAATTGCTACTAAGTGCTTATTTAATTGAAGACTCAGCATCCCTTACATTAATGAAATTAAAACTGAACCCATCTCCACCTAGTAGTTCAATAAACTGAAACGTTCTCTGCACCTGGGTTTGCGGTTTCATCTTCAGCCAAGGTAATTAAAGCAATAAATTAATTTAAGGTCCTACTGACCTTTCTATTCTTTCTTTCTATTCTCTCTCTCCCTTCTTTGTTTTATCAGTTATTATTCATATGGTCATCAACAATTGTTCTTATCCTTCACAATCTAATCGAAACACAGCCTGTTTTTTTGTCACTGACTGACTGACTCACTCATTTTACTTTTTGCTGATAAATATTCTCGCATTGGCGTTTGTATTTATTTTGTATCTTATTATTGAATTTGATACACAACGTTAAACTTAATTTACTCTTTTGCTTTGAGTTTATTAGCTGCCATTGATAAAATACCATATTTAGTTACAAATCAACATATTATGAATAAAAATAATATAACATAGTGTTTTCCATAAAACAGGGACGCCTCACTCTCTTGCTGCCATCACATAAAAGGTACGCTTCACTTGTTAGCACAGTTGGTTGGAGCGTGGTGTTTACAATTTGAAGGTCGTTGGTTCGATCCCTTCTGAGATAACTTTTTATGGCTTAGAATGGGAGACTGGAAGGTACATAAGGTTGTTGATGAGGAAGGCAGGAGGATTTGTCCATTATGCTCGGAATCGGAAGACTGGGTACAATTTTGGCTAAGTGCACACAGACAGAAGACGCTAGGATATTACTTAATAGGTAAAGATTTGCATATATCTTTTATGGTTGATTGTCTCATTGAAAAAATGAGACTGATAATGCGCATTCCTGATACTGCACACCACACTACGATCTTCTACGAGTTGAGAGCTTCTTCATGCAGAATGTGTCTGTTATCCTGCGACCGATATCTATGAGTTAACATAGCCGGACAGAAGAAACCAGGCTTCTGTCATAAAGAAGAGCATGGAGGCCGAGGTAACAATCGACGATAAGAGCACGTTTGTCTGGTTCTTTAAATTCATGCACTGCGCTCACACGAAATATAAGCTCTTTAGTACAGGATGACATGTGCGCGATACACTAATTTGCTGAGATAATTTCCTTATCGATTTTTTGGGTTCTCGCTATGTTCTGTCCAATACCGCCGGGGTCTTCTTGTCGGACGCTTATTCCTCTTCACATTCGCAATGGACCTGTAGGTCTCCATTTCTTACACAGCTCTTGAGTCGTGCTGCTTGTGGCGAGCTTGATACCACGATATTTCCCCTCAAACATATCTTTGGTCTCCTTAGTGGAGCCTGACTTTATATAAAGTTCAACAATATCAATTTGGGCTCAACTAAAAACTGCATTATTTCTCTCACAACACTTATACAATATTTACGACACTTATTGTTAAACTCAACTATAGAACTCTAACAATTAGTAAACGGAGCGCAGGGTAGTCAAATTCTAAATATGAACGTGTGAGGCATAAATATTAAAGCCAGAATGACAATGTTTATGTTCTGTTTATGAATCCAGTGAGGCGTACCGGTTTTATGTGAGTCAACCTGTACTTAAATTTGTTGATCCCTCCTTTAATATACCTGTAGATACCAGTAAACCTTACAACATTTTGTTACTCTTTTACTTTATCTTAACTGTTGATTGAGGAATAAAAAAATATAGCATAAAATTCTCAAAGTCTGCACATTACACAGTAGTAGATGAATTGCGGTCAACGCAAGGATACATAAAATAAGAAAACATTCTGCAGGAGGTTTATATCTTAACGCATTCATTAGGTAAAACTTTTGGATTTTTATTTTGCAAAAAATTTCACCGAGACGCGAGATACAGAAGGAAACATTTTCCAAAAAGAATTAGCCATATTGAATTATTAAATAATGAGTTTGAAAATCGCACAGATATAAAAGTCATGTTATTTGAGGTATTTAAATATTGCAGACAGCGCTCTAACCGTTTCAGAATTAATGTACGAGTACTGCAGAGCTTGCGGATTGTATGCCTAATTGCGTTTTTATGGCAGACCTTAAGGGCAATCGTCTGAAGTAGCTATCATCATAAGATACTCGAAGGTGAAATAATAAACTTGCTTATATTCCCTGTTTTGTTTTTTACATTACCTTATAAATGTTAACAAAATGGTAGACCGAACCACTTAAAATAAAACTGTAATTTCTACAATAATGTAGATAGGCTTACAATTATGTTTTAGACAATGGCGTCCGCTTTTTAAATGATAAATTTCATATACTGTAGACTATGCTAATTCAAAGCTCTAGGCACCGCCACGGGTGGCCGAGGTCGTTAAGGCACGGACTCGTGAGCGGGAGGTCTGCGGTTCGAATCACGCCAGGACCGTCCTCCCTGACTGGGGTTTTTTTCCAGGTTTTCCTCAGTCCTCATAAATGGCAAATGCCGGGGAGGTACCTAAACTTAGGCCTGGAACGCTTCCTTCCTTAAAAAAAAAAAATATCCTTTCCCAATTTATCATTTCATCTCATGTATCATCTGTGTCCACCGCCTGTGGTGCCTCAGTAGTGAAAACGGGCGTTAAACACTACTCAAAAAAAAAAAAGCTCTAGGTGCACGTTATTGATTATAGTGAGCAGTTTAAAACTCCCAGTATATAGTTCACCACCTCGGCGGTTAGACCTCACATTGGGGAATGTGGAGTGCCATAATTGAAGATAATATCTCACTATTGCTGAACACTACTGCACTATTTAATGCACTCTCGACTGCACAACCCAACTGCTCGACTCTATTGATATCCCGTTCGTAACTGATTGGAAGAGAGAACTGTACAGCGCGTGTCGTATGGGAAATCTCAGCGATAGGAGGGTAATAGATCAGCTGGTCGACCGATTTTAAGGTATGGGACTTTTCTAATACTACAATGATTTTGCGCAAAGTTAACATATTAAGTCAATATTTTTTTTCTGAATGTAGTTGATAAAATATATGGATGTTCTACATATTTCCTCTTATAAACTCATTTGTAATAAGTAGACCTTATAACTGCCCTTTAACAGCTCAGTTAGCATTTAATAAAAACAAATGTTTATAACATTTTTAAGTTATTAAATTTACCCTAACTTTTTAAATTTTAAGAACTGGTTAACCAACAGCAATTAAATGTAACTTTAATGTAGGCATGCATACTTATAAAATATGATCCTTAGATTAAAAGCATCGGTTACCTCCATGGTATTTGGGGTAGAAAATGCTTCGTAACGTAAGTGGCTTCATAATGCTCTATTCAGTACTAAAATAATGCTTAAGAAAGTGCAAGTTTACTCAGAGTCTATTTGGAATTGTAGGCTGCATTTTTTTCATGGTTACATAATTATAAAAACTTTGATTGTAATTGAATATAAGACTTTCTGATAAGTACTTTAATTAGAGACATTAATTTAAATGTAGTGCATTTTGTGTAATTTTATATATAATAATTTATTTTGTCTGGCAGAGTTAAGATCATAGCTCTTACTCTCAACCAGGTTGAAATAAACACATAAAATGCATGAATGAGTATGTAGGTACATACATAAAATAAAGTATTATAATCATATATGTATACCTGTATAAGAGAGAAGATAAAGACAACAATGGACAATATTAGATTATAAGGAATACAAAGGATGAAAAATAAATGTTAATATATATACAATAAGAATGGAACAAATAAAACAGAAATGTTTTAAGTATACATGAAATGACATGAACATAATTAAACGTAGGTATTTAGTTCTGCTTAGTAATTAAATGTGTACATAACATAGACTTAAAGGAAGTTAAGACTTCGACTACCCTTGAAATGTAATGAAAATAAATTCGTTAAAATTACTGTATCAAAAATCATGACTAAAAAAACTATCCTGAAAATTTGAAGAAAATTGGTGTATTTCATCCCAAGAAAACATGCATTTTATGATAAAAATAATTTTTTTCGGAATCCAGGAATGAAATTTAGAATACGTGGAGTATGTTAATCTTTTGCAAACTCTTAATTAGAATTATTAGATATCTAAGCCTATAAATTCACACTAGTTTCCATAAAATGTTCAAAATGCACTTCATGAACGCAAAGTTTAGAAAGAAAATAAATTGTTATTAGGCTGATAGTTCCAAGCAAGGAACGCCCCTTTAAAAATATAGTCTTCAGATGTTTAATGTTCTTAGCAGCTGGAAAACTACATAGAGTATATAAGGGTATCATTGAAAAGGGGAAATTTCAAGGAGTTTTAGCATCTAAATAAGTCAAAATAGAACATTTCATCATTTTTACTCCCCAATATACATACAAAGTACTCAGTATTGAATCCGTTTTCTCAACCAAAAGAAACAAACATTAGGTAAATATAGACTTCACATCTCTGAACTCCTACGATACAAATATAATTCATTTCCACCTTCACTTTCCTTAAGATCAAAGTACCTAATCTCAGAGCCAGGATAGAGAGAGGGAGGAGGAGGGAGAAAAAGCATTAGACATGTAGTCAGAACTGACATAATAGTAGAAATCCTTCTCTGGTAATGTAACTATCAAATCGTCTATCCCTCCTTGGCGCCGCAGTAAATCATAACGCTAAGTGGTTGTTTTGTTTCTACTTTGCATTTAATCCCGTACCTACCTTGAGAACTGGATCAACGGATTACGCAAAATCCCTTGATTTACATGCACATGTATTTATACTGGCCGAATAATGAATAACCTGGATGATTCGGTAGGAAGGGCAGTATATCATCTCGTTAGTGATGGCTGGCTGGCTGCTCACATGTTGCAATAGTCCGCATAACTGCACACCTCTAATTTTGAAGAGTTATTGCATTCTAATCAAGTGGAGCCCATAATGGGCATCACGGAGCACTTCTTACTCTCCACCCACACATCCCACCCTACCCCTTTCGGCTTTATCTGCCCAAGCAGGATCCGACATAACCTCAACATTACTATATAAGGGCAGGTAGCATCTTCGGCTTCATCAGATTCTTCTTCACTTCAGATCCAGCGATACGGAGCTCTAGCATCATGGGAAAGGTAGTATGAGAAAATTAATAAAGGTTTTCTTATTTTTAATACATCTAAAAAGTTAATAAAGAAAGATGATAACTAACATAACCGCAACAGATTCTTACAATACACACTTGTAGCCCTTGTTGTTCGTATCACAACTCAGTAGTATTTAATCTGAGTTAATCAACTTGCTTGATATAGATACTGCCGTATTTGGTTAGTTAGGGGTTGATCGAAAGCTTGGGAAGGTGCAGTTTCGGACAAGCTCTCTGTTATACAGTGAGGTTATTTGAGTTTCGGAGCCTCTGAGCGCGGGAAACTTACTATATTTAAAACTGATAATAATAAAAAGTTACATGTGTTATAAGAAATGTTGAAAATGATGCCCCTCAGCGGAAATTCCTATATTTCATATAACTTTTATTCAGTAAGGATATGTTTATCATTGAGCGATACAGTTTTTCGCAATTTTTTTAACAAGTTGGCGAACATTTTCTGTACTTGTAACACATTTTATTGCGGATCGTCTTAGCATTTCGCTTACACTGTTTGCGATCAGTTTTGTTCTCCCCCGGAGTGCTTTTTCCTATGAGCGAACGCGTCGTTCGTTAGCTGGTTAGCCCGCCAGCTAGGTCTCGGTGATTAGCGGGAAGTAATACAATAAAACAAACCAATCATACAACAAAATACAAACCAATTTAAGAGGCTTGTTTCTTACCAAATTATCAAATGAAGTGTTGAAACTGACCTCTTCATTCTCCACATTTTTTGGCTTTTTTTAGTAGTTTATTTTGAGAAATCCGGAGGATCCCTAACGAATATTATCTTTGAGTTCTGTATGGTGTGCAGGTTCATCTTAAACACGGCATTTTTAAATTTATTTCAGAGACAATAAATGCAGACTATTAAATAGGGGACCGAGGGAGCCAGAAATTCCTACTAATCATTTTTTCTTGCTCTGGGAATGTCTCTCATGGAATTGCTTGCAGTGTGAGCGGTGGCAGAGTCCTGTTGGAAAAAATGCACGATAACGCTCCTTGTAAGTTAATTCTCTAAAAAAATATAAAAAGGGTTTAGTATGGTATTCACACAATTAACTGTATGCAAAAAAAAAGAAAAAAAAAAAAAAGGCCAATGATTCTTTCAATACTAGCCCATGCGAATCGTACATAAAGACATGTTGTGCAGTTTTAAGCACATGAGGCATAATACAGTGCATGTATACTGTCGAATTAAGAAGTGAACAACACAAAGCACACTCGAGAACAGCTGCGTTATGATTGCGACAGTCAGAACGTTCAACAAGTAATCAAGCAGGCTTGCTACCTCTTCCACGGTATGGAAAACGAGAGGAGTCGGGGGAAAGTATTACTGATCGCACTGTATACAGGACAAAAAAATAATTTCAAGATTATATTTAGGTGGTGGCATAACTAACGAAGAACATTTAGTACACAATTTATACACATAAAGGAACCGAGTAATACAAGAAACGCAAAAGAACTCGCTGACAAAGTCTCTCTAAATTAACTACAAACTGTTACGTGCACATGCACTACACGGCCTTGGTTACTAGCTTCTTCCATTAGGCCGCCGCGCTCTACCTAACGTTATTCCAAAAAACCTCACTGTTTTTCATCATCCTTGACCAGCTGTGTCATAGAACGTCTGCTGTATTAGGATAAATGCAAGCTATATGTTTTAGATTAAAACAGGGCAGATATTCAGTAAATTTGCAATGCAAGAGCAATAAAACACTCTCTTGTACGCCTTAATAAATGAGTTCTTTTCTGTTTTTATGTTTTGAAGTACTTCATTTATTAATATACGCAATGTAAGTTCTTTTGGTCATTAACATACTATGCGAAGAAGTACTCCTATTATTTATTGCAAACATTGCAAAATTGTATACAACTTAGTTATCATCATCATCATGATCATCATCATCATCATCATCATTATTATTATTATTATTATATTTTATTACTTCCACTACAACTACTATTAATTAACTAGGATAGATTCTACACTACTATGAATATACGTCCTTTTCATTCAATTGTACCTAACCTGGAACATTTCTTTATTGAACCCTTTTCAGGGATAGTAAGAGTATTGATTCACCACAGATACGACTCTGTAGGTTCTGATGAACGCACCTCATTTTCTCCTGTCCTGAATTTGTAGAGTAGACTTCCCTTTACATATGAACTCCGAACTTAAGGCGTTACGATATTCAAATCTCAAATTGGTTGAGTCAGTCACTTCTACAAGACTTGATATGGGTTCCCTGGAGAGACCTATTACGTGCGTGGATCTCTGGCAGAAGGGAATTTTGGTGCCGAAGAGTTAATTAATTTTCACACAGGAGGACACAGTAACTATATCCTGGTCTGCTTCAACGCATAACTCACAGGCCATAGGTGGCCCGCAGAGTGCTTGTTGTGTGCACCCTTTATAAGAATGTATAAAGCATAGTGTAGAATAACTTAATGGGCCGCGAACGTCATTGAAATTATTAATGTGGCCTCCACTGTCTACGGGTTGAAGAACCTGTGGCTTAAACGATTGTCCTCAACATAAGCTAGAGACCTTTAACCATGTGTAATTTACAATTAGAAACGTTTTACACAAAAATTGTACTGTAAGTTATGAATTAGTAATATAACACGTTTAAATAGTGAAATATCAGAAGTTATTTTGTTTCGTTTGAAAACATTTGGTTGAAAGCATTGCCAATATTGTTCATTAAATCAAACCTATTGGGTTAAACAATTTTGCATATGTGTAGAACACACGTAGCGTTCAAAAGTCAACTTGATTTCAATAAACTCTTATATTGCAGTGAATTGTTCTTTGTTTGTTATATAAACTTCATTCCAGAAAAAACACCTTCATGATGCCATTTACCGTAAAACAGAGCAATGGAGAGTGCTATACACATCTTGAACTAGAATAGGACTATCATCTGCGAGTGCTGAGACACTCCACTCGGTAACCGGAATGCCTAGGAAGTCTCTTCTGCATGTAGCTAGAGCAATAAGATGATAACAAATTGATATCTTGGAGTACGGTGACAACTTTGTAAAGATGTGTCAGCAATCCCAAAGAAGAAGAATTTCTTCTGACTCGCCTTCGTTATCTTGTGTTTTTCCGTGATTTCCCCCTGGTAGCTTAGGCGAATGAGGGAGTGGATATTTATTTTTCGCGATTTTTCTGTTCAGGTCGAAAGTGAAATATATTCCTCCCCACTCTTGCGTTGAAATCATCAACTATTACCACCATGGCAGTGGGATATATTTCTGCCAAGTCTACCACTCTTTCTTTTATGTCCTCAAGAAAAGGCCTCTTACAATAGGTCTAAAGTGCTAGGGCGAGGTAACCTGGTGCGGTCTCGCGCTTTAGAAAGGCTTCTACCTCGGCGTCTGCTGTGGAAGCGGTCCTTCTGAGGGACTCGAACTCCTTGGAGGGGGGAGGTTCCATCAGCGTCGGGTTTTTCAAATCTGCAAACAATGTTAGTGATCCAGTTTAAGTCCGTGCCTCCCACCTATAGATCCTGAACGCTCGGTGTTGCATCCCTTCCTCCCAGAGGTGCACTCAGGGCATAGGCACAAAAGACCAGCCTTTGAACAGGGCTGAAGCATCGAAATATTTTCCTCCGACCCTAACAATCCAATCCAATCCAATCCAATGACTTAAAGATACTGAATTTCATTTCAGATATTTATTCTGTTCGTCGCCATGGTTCTGGCTGGTGTAGCTGCAGAGGCCCCCAATGGACGGCAGTATCTTCCCCCGGCACAACAATACGGCGCACCGTTTGCTGGTGGTCCTAATGGTTTATCCACGCAGTACGGTGTTCCTGGTCGTGTTGGTAGTGCTCTTGCCGGTCGGTTCGCCGCTCCGGGCCGCTTTGCAGGATCCCTAGCCACTCAATATGGAGCTCCTTCTGCTTTCGGTATTGGAAGACCCTCTGCCCAATACGGCGCACCCTTCCCTGGGGGACGCTTTGGTGCTCCAGGTCCCGTATTTGCTCCTGGTGCTCCTGGCTCCGCGTATGCTCCCGGTGCTCCTGGCTCTGTGTATGCTCCCGGTGCTCCTGGTTCCATATATGCTCCAGGCGCTCCTGGCTCCGGGTATGCTCCAGGTGCTCCTGGTTCCGGGTATGCTCCAGGTGCTCCTGGCTCTGTGTATGCCCCTGGAGCTGGCTATGCTAGAAGAGGTTATAACGGCGATTTTGATCCACTGGCTGTAAGTGATTCAGGACTTCTCTTCATTAAATGATATTGAACAATAACACGACTAATCTTTTGAAAGTCAGTAATTAAGAATTAAATTTGCTATGGGAATATTTACAATAAAACGATCTTATAATTTAATGGGATTAGCTTATAGCTTTTGGGAGGCTCAATCTTCAACATTGACTAGGACGAGAAAGTCGTTCTTGTATTTTATTCCATTGATATTGATAAATTGACTTTTAAGATAGAGTGAAAAGTAATTAATAAGAAAATTTCCATAAGCATTCACGAGGCTAAGCTATTTTCATACAGGTTTATTTTAATTTATGAAATTGGGCATCAGAAACTCCAAACTCCATGCACATATATTACGTAAAACTTATTGAATCTATATTGAATTTAAATTGTACCTTTGAACTGGACATTTATTCTGTCTTAGCAAATCAAAATATTCTCCTTTTAGAGATTGCTCTATATTTTCCCACATGTTTTGGCTGCGTATTCTATTCTCTGTTACAACCTCTATGTTTTCCTTACAGTACAGGAACAAGTGCAATCGATTTGGGGTCAACAAAATTTTCACTAGTGTCAGAGGGCTTGTAAATAAATACAAATGCTACTAGAATAAGCAGCTATACATTTATATATAAGATATTTACCGTACCTTTTTGAAATTTATTGGGCAATTTGAAAACCATGAGATATTTACTATAAAAGTTGAATAAGGAAAGAAAGAAGGAAGGAGGAAAAGTAAGTAAGAAAGAAAAAATAAAGAAAGAATCTTAAATGTTCTATAAAGAATTACAAATATAATTCAACAAATACAATAAATGACGACATAATCACAGAAAAACTAAACGTTAGAATATATACTATGCCGATACAAGTTAAAGGAATATGTGATAAACATGTGAGCCCCTTTGAGGCATTATATTCTGACTTTCCTGGTAAGGGGTTACTGGCTTTGAATCCGTTTCTGTCAGGCATATATATAAATTAAACATAATAAATGCCAAATATATAGCTGACTGTACAAAAAAGAAAGAAAACGGTAAAAGGAAATACAAGGAATATGGACGTTTGTAAAAAATAATGATATGAAAATGACAAATGAATTTTTCAAAAGTAAAGAATTTCATAACTTCATTAATTACATTGTAATCAATAAAGTTTAAAAAATGTACAGCTACGAGAATGTAACTTTTATCTCGAAAAATTACAATGCATTTAATTGACAAAAGAAAAACAAGTATAAAGGAAGCGTTTGTTAAAAACTAGTTTTTTGAATAGTATTTAACGCCCGTTTTTACTACTGAGGCACCACAGGCTGTTAAAAACTAATGTCTGCCTATTACAAGAACATTGTATTTGTAACTTACAATAGTAGCATTTCTAAAATTATATACAGCAAATACAAATAAAGAACATTTATGCAGTAAGTATGCAAATTAAAAAAATATAATAGAGAAAGTTACAAGTGAAGCAATAGATTCATGGGACAGAAAGAGGGGGAGGGAGGGAGAGATTGGGGAGAGAAAGAGAGAGAGAGGGAGGGAGGGAGGGAGGGAGAGAGAGAGAAGAGAAGAGAAAACCGTCCACGAGGAGAAAGAATTGAAATATTTAAAATACTGAGAGGAACCAAAATGTAATTATATAACGTGTTAAAAACAAACAAATGAATATATTACCCATGTCGTTTAAGATACGGGCTCATGAACGTGAGGTCTGGAGTTCGAGATCTCCAAGGATCGTCATCCCTGACTGAGATTTTTTCCAGTTTTCCTCGGTTCTCATAAATGGCCGGGAAGGTACTCTAAACTTAGGCCTGGAACGCTTCCTTTCTTAAAAAAAAACATTTTCCCAATTTATAATTTCTTCGTTAAACAATATAAAATGATAAGAAGCATGGATAATAATTATTACTAGTGATGCTCATGTCAGAGACAGCAAATGAGTTATACAGAAGCAAAAATACTAAACTCTATATAAACACCCTTCAGATAAAAATTTTATAACATGAATTAAAACATTTTATACTCCTTTTCATTCAACACATATACTAGAAGAAAGCGGTTGACAAATGATTATTTTAAAAATAATTGAATGAATTAAAATTAAAAAGACACCTAATTTAGATCATTAAATGCAAATGAGCCAAAAATTAAAAAAAAATTACCTAAGAATGAAATTAAGCCTTAGTAATATCGATTTATAAGTAGAAATCAACAGATTAAGAGAATATTTTAGAGTTATAAAGCTATTACGTAGAATGTAGAATGCTACAAATGTATTAAAAAAAAGGTTACAAAATATCTAAGAAAGATTGGATTAAATGAATTTATACCAGGAAACTGAAGTACAGCAAAAATATTAATAGCATATCAGATTATTATAAATGAAAAGTAAAATTGAGAAAGACTCATAGCATTTACTGAATAAGAAAAAGACTTTGATCGAGCGAATTAGCAAACATTTTCGTAAACTTTAGGTATAAAGGCATATTGAAACTAAAATATATATATATATATTAAATTAACATAAGATTAATATAATACTATAGATACATTATAGTTCACTGATAATAGATTTAAATAAAAGATGAACAAATAAAGCCATAATATTTTAATTTCCTATTGAATAACACGACGAAAGTGTAATTTCATACTATCAATATGCAATACTAAAACCATGGCATTCAGAGGCAAGTTTCCAGTGAGATAAAAATTGGTTGACAATACAAAACATATTAGATAATTTGGCTATTTATAATTTGAGATTACATGCTTACAAGATATGGGTATTGAATAAATAAGTAAATTTTGTAGGACAAGATATAAAAATAAAATTATAAACAATCTAAATTAATCAATATATTGTTACATAAAATTGAGCCTTAGACCAGAAGTAATATATATAATTACCATATAAATTGGACTGAGATTTTAAGGAGTTAAGTTACTTATTATTAAATAGAAGAAATTATGAAATACGACTAGGTTTAGAAATATAATCAATGCAACAGAAGGTAGATGACAAGATTCTGTTGGTTTATTTACGGACGCTCTTTAATATCTCAGGTCATCAGCGTCCCATGCAATTCAGGACTGAAGCCGCCGATAAATTTTGCTCAGAAGCTTCTTCTTTCAGGCTTGAGGTTCTTTTGCGTAACGTAAATCTACAACACGAGGCCACGGCTTTACTTTCCTTCCGAAGGAAGCCATAATTAGGATTTTACACATGTATATATACCCTCTTTGGTTCTATTGGAGGGTCGAAAGTGTCAGGTGAGGTGAGATTATGAGGTGTGCGGTGTGGCAGTGGCTTGTACTTTTGAAAAGGTTTCTACCCCGACGTCTGGCATGGAAGCGACCATTCTGAGGGGCTCAAATTCCTTCCGAGAGGAAGCCTAACCAACATCGGGATGCTCTATCTTGAACCTATGTTAGAGACCCGTCTAAATCCGGAGTGCAATATCTTCCTCACCTCATCTCATTCTACCGGAAATGCCTCCATTGGGGGCACAGATGAAACAATCTGTCCTTGGGCACGGCTAAAGTACCGAAATTGCCTCTTCTGTCCCTACTAATCCCATCTTAAACTATTAAAGATAAGAGAAATGAAGATCATAATCAGAATGAAATGAATAGGCCCAGGCTACTGTAGCATTGAATTAAAATGAAAGAAGACTACCTAGGTTGATAAGAATTTGTACTCGAGGAATACAACAAAACACTTGAAACAGCTCTTTCTCCTGAGACTTTGCTTTCTTCATAGACCAGATTTTGTGACGCATTTTTTGGGAGCATGTAAAAAGGGCTGAAATCTTTAATTACTTATATATTTTGTATTTTAAAAATTCATGAAATTATAGGTATGGCCCCTCTGTTAATAATTAACTGCTTTATTACCATTGTTGCAGATATTTTTAAAGATATCTAGAATACCATCTACCTTTATGCACTGATTTGTTGAGTTCCTCTATGTCTGCATAATACCTGAGTAGACTTTAAAGTCAAATAACCAGCTCCTTTTTAAATCGACAAATACTAATGACCCTCTTATTCATCACAAATTTATATTCGGATTTATTTACATATGTATTTCTATATGTCTGTAGCGGTATTGGGAAGGGTGTTAATCTAATGCCTTATATCATCAATATAGATGAATTAGAATCTAATGACAGTTTGCTGATGTAACTTGAACTGTTCAACCACTCCCTATATCTGAATTACTACTTCTGTTATGTCTTTCAGGAGCCTGCCAACTATGAATTCTCTTATGATGTGATTGACCCTCCTTCAGGAAACGAGTTCGGGCATAGTGAGAGTCGACAGGGAGAGTTTGCTCAAGGACGGTACTATGTGGTGTTGCCCGATGGGCGCCGACAGGTGGTAGACTACCAGGCCGATCAGGACGGTTTTAAGCCTCAGGTTCGTTATGAAGATAGCGGCAGAGGAATCGGTTATGCTGCTGGTAGAGGAGGGTATTCGTATTAAACTTCCATAATACCGGACGCTATTAGCAACGTGCCTGAATGTTCGATTCCTGCCTTGGCACAACTTGTTAAGCGTCTTTCCGAGGGCTTTGTAATATGGCAAGGGCTTGAAATTTATCCTGGACTTGTATGATAATCTATTTGTATATATCTTTATGTACCACATTGTTTGTGTGAATGACTATTTAAGGTGATATTATTTTCTCCAATGAGTGAAGTGTCGATATGTAACTTCTTGTAGTGGCAAAAGAGCAGTGATCCCACTCTGATACAAATAAGGAGAAAATAAATAAATAAAACAACAGCTTATAAATTTTAATAGGTATTATTAATATATAATTTAATGCTGTTAATGATCCTTATAATGCTGTTTTATAACCAATATTTAATAAGGCGTCTACAGAAATCTATTTCAAACTATTTGTACTTTATAACTTTTATTTCCACTCTTTTTTTAATTGTATTGCACGTAAACGGGACACCGCACATTATTGGCCAGTACTTTTTACACATTTTTTCATATAATACAATTTTTTTTATATTTACTAATGCACGTCTTCAGTAATAACTTTAATTTTTTTTCATTAATTTCCAAAGTATACCAATATTACATTTTATAATCTGGAAAAATAATTAAATTATGGTAAAATGTAACACTTCATTCATGTCTATCAAAGTCTTCTTTACATCATATGCATATGCTTTTTATGTGATAAGTGCTTTAAAACACACGTGTATGTAAGCTTTAAATTTATTGTATATCAAATTTATTTTAATTTTGTAATATTAATTATATATAGTTGTATATTATAAGCAAAATAAAAAGTCTTTCATGAACATTCTGTGTATTTTATATAAACTCGTGTTAAAGCTCAGTAGCCATAAACTATCCGCCTGTAGTGCCTCAGTAGTAAAAAGGGGCGTTAAACAATATTGAAAAAACAGCTAAGTTTGAAAAGAACAGAACTTTCTGCATCTAAATTTTACACACGCATGCACGCGCGCACGCACGCGCACACACATATATAATATTTAAATCTTTTTGTTTAAATATAATTCACCTCAAGTCTTTATGGAAATTTATTTCGGAATGTCCCAAAAATTCAGCTACTCTCCGAGAGAACTGAATAGCTACAGCAGAACTGATTTGAATAGTAATTCTTAACATAACTACCATACCATTCATATACTAGGGTATATAATGCATTATCGGAAACTGTCC